>CM064514.1:51212418-51682418 GCA_032716605.1 Paralithodes platypus | reverse complement strand
TGAGGGTGGGTGAGGGTGTGGGTGGGTGGGTGTGTGTGGGTGTGGGTGTGAGTAACACTCAGGACATGACCAGTAAATGAAAAGGTAATTGAAAAATGAAAAAGTTCGAATGTTCTTATAACAAGCTTATGTGGAGAGAGAGAGAGAGAGAGAGAGAGAGAGAGAGAGAGAGAGAGAGAGAGAGAGAGAGAGAGAGAGAGAGAGAGAGAGAGAGAGAGAGAGAGAGAGAGAGAGAGAGAGAGAGAGAGAGAGAGAGAGAGAGAGAGAGAGTTAAAAGGTTTGATACAAAGGGAATGAGAATAATAAAAGTTGGAAGGTTAAATCAGAAAATTTGGGCAATATAAAGTTTGAGAATAGTTGCGAGTGTGAGGGAGTTTGTTCTTTTTGTTGGTGTGCATGTGTGAGTGGCGTGTGCGTGTGTGTGTGTGGCGTGGGTGTGAGTGACGTGTGTGTGTGGCGTGGGTGTGAGTGACGTGTGTGTGTGTGTGAGTGGCGTGTGTGTGTGTGAGTGGTGTGGGTGTGAGTGACGTGGGTGTGTGTGTGAGTGGCGTGTGTGTGTGTGTGTGTGAGTGGTGTGGGTGTGAGTGGCGTGTGTGTGTGTGTGAGTGGCGTGTGTGTGTGTGAGTGGCGTGGGTGTGAGTGGCGTGGGTGTAAGTGGCGTGGGTGTAAGTGGCGTGGGTGTAAGTGGCGTGTGTGTGTGTGTGTGCATTTGTGAGTGGCATGCGCTCACGCGTGCGTTTGTGTGTAGAGTGTGGTGGCTGAAGCAGTAACGACCACACAGTACAATTGGAACTCTTAAGGGGGTGTTTTTTCTGGACCCCTTCTCTTTCATGCTTATCGCCATTAGGTTGGAGATTTTAAGACATTCGCCAAATTAGTTTGACAAATTTAAGACCTTACAACCCATTTCTTTGTCAATTATAAGACCTTTCGTGCCATTTCAGTATCGACTGCAAAATAGGAGGAACCAGCCTTCGGCCGGGGAATTTTTCTAGCAAAAAATGCCCAAAGTCATCTGGGTGTATGTTTATAAACTTTAGTGGTGGGTGGGGAGAGAGCCTTCTGCTTTGCTATCCTTACCTTCCACTTTTTAGAAAATCCGTGTTAGAATTAAGTCCAGACTGCCTAGACCGCAAGGTCTGTGCAGTCTGTGTGTATATGTAACTCTATGTAACACTCTCCCTCTCTCTCTCTCTCTGTATAATTTTATTTTTTCGATGTAGATGAGGAAGACAAAACGCAAAACTGCCTGTGACGAGTGCCTCCCCCAGAGTTGAAAGAGTGACAGGGCCATAATCAAGGAATGTTGAATAGAAGAAAGATTGGGAGTAACATTTCACTCTTGAGTCGGAGAGTTGTACAGAGTAGGGGTGGGATTGTGCTGCAAGACTGGTATTACGTACCCTACGTAGATGAGGTGGTATACACCGAGAGACCTCTGAGGAACACTGATTATTGTAGTAGCGATAGAATAGTGAGAGATATGCAACATTGCGGCGAAGAGAGAGAGATTGCAGAGAGTCGGTGAGTGGAATTGAGTTAATGATATGAAAGCCTTTCCTTTCTACCTTGTCCAGGAATGCGGTGTGAGAGGATCCTTCCCACACATGCGAACAATACTCAACACAAGGACGCACTGTGCCCCTGCACAGAGCAAGAAGCTGTGCAGGGGTAAAGAACCCCTTGAGGTGGTTGAGCACACCCAGCTTCTGGGAAGTTGCCTTAGCAAGGTGGTGATATGGTCCTTCCACGAGAGACCAGAAGATAACAAGACGTCGATAATTTTGAGAGAAGATGAAGGGATGAAGGGCCAGAGAATGACTAAGAGGGTGTACGAGAGCGAGGTGGAGGGACAGAGAGGGAGAGGTAGACCGAATGAGAGGTGGAAGGATGGAGTGAGGAAGTACATCAACGAAGGCGGTGCTGGTTGGGTGGAGGGGCGTCGACTGACTGGGGACAGAGGTGGGGCGGTTCGTTCGTGGCCACCCCTTCGGGGATCACGGCGTCAGGCAATAGATAGATAGATAGATGAAGGGATTATTTTTGTCTTGTTGAAATATAAGGGACAGTCCTCTGGGAGTTCACCGCGGGTAGATGGATGGAGAAATTGGGTTTTGGAAGCATTAAAAGTAACAAGGCTTTCTCTGCCCCAATTGGAAATGGTAGTTAGATCAGAAGATAAGTGTTGTATGGCTTCATTACGTTTGCTTTTGAGGGATTGCTTGGTGGGGCGTTTTGGAAAACTAGTTGAGTAGTGTAATGCAGAGTCGTCTGCATATGAATGGACAGGACTGGAGACACAGTTGAGAAGATCATTTATGAAAATCAGAAAGAGAATTGGAGATAGGATAAAACCCTGAGGAACACCGGAGTTGACAGGATGAGGAAGCAAACGATGGCCATCCACAACCGCAGCTATGGAACGGCCGGAAAGGAAATCATAGACAGAGGGACAGAAACCGAAGGAGGGCAGTTTAGAAACTAGAGATTTGTGCCAGACTCTATCGAAGGCCTTCGATATGTCTAGCGCAATAGAAAAGGTCTCATCGAAGTCCCGAAAGGAGGATGACTAAGAGTTAGCAAGATATGAAAGAAGATCACCTGCAGAGCGACCCTTAAGGAACCTATACTGGCAATCTGAGAGCAGATTATGAGAAGAGAAATGCTCAAGAAATTTTGATTCAAAGATAATTACAAAAAAATACACACAGATACAAGAGATGAGAGCAATTGGACGATAGTTGGAGGGTTGAGATCAGTCATCCTTTTGTGGGACAGGTTGAATGAGAGAAAATTTCCAGCAAGAAGGGAAGACGCTAGAGGAGATCATATAGGGGTCTTTTTGGACTTCCCCTGTTTCGCTTCATTTGTTTGTAAATTATTACATCGATAATAAGATACTTCATCACATTTAGGTTAAGAAAATGTTTGGGTAAGCGATAGCGAGCCTGTAACTTATATGAAAGCAGCCTTCGGCCAGGACATTTTTTCTATAACAAAAATATACAAATTTAGTTTGAATGGGGGTCTGGGAGGGCATTATTTAGTTTGAAGGAAATCTGGGAAGGCGTTTTTGTTAGTCTAGAGGACAAACTAAAAGGCATTGCTCGAAAATGGCAAAAGCAAGGACAGTCCTCAATAACACTCAAGCTAAACATCATAATATTGTATTGTATTGTAATATTGTTATCATTAACTCCCGTCCACTCACCAACTCTCTGCAATCTCTCTCTCTCCGCCGCAATGTTGCATCTCTCTCGCTATTTTATCGCTACTATAATAATCAGTGTTCCTCAGAGCTTTCCCAATGTATACCACCTCCTTTACGTAGGGCACGTGGTACCCGTCTTGCAACTCAATCCCACCCCTACTCTGTGCAACTCTCCAACCCGAGAGTGAAACGTTACTCTCAAACTTTCTTCTACTCAACAGCTGAGCTCTGGAACTCTCTCCCAGAATCAGTCTTTCCCTCTTCCTATGACTTAAATTGCTTCAAAATCCGTGTGTCCAGGCATTTTGGCTTGAACGTCCCTTGATTTTGGCCCTGTCACTCTTTCAACTATGGGGGAGGCACTAGCTATAGGCAGTTCTGCCTTTTGCCTCCCTCAATCACATAGGAAAGTGTTAAGAAAGTTATATTTAAGACAGCAATTTTGGGTGCAAAATGGATATAATAAGGAGTCAGCTTAAAATAGGTTGTGATAAAATACTGTGTGTTACGTTATAGCTGCAGGTGGTAAGTCTGGTTAAGGGGCGATGGTTCACTTTTTGGTCGATTTGTTAATTTACCGGTACTTGTTATTTTTTCTAGTTTCCTCGCCAGACCTCCATCAAGCTTAAAAAAACGCCCCTTAGACCCCCTTTCAAGATTAATGTGTACATTTTTCGGTAGAATAATATCCCGGCCGAAGGCCGGTTCATCTTAAGTTACAGGCTCGCTATCGCTCGCCAGGAAAAATTCGACACCTAAATGGCAGGAAAGGTCTTAAAATTGACAGAAATGGGACGAAAGATCATAAAATCGCCAAACTATTGGGGCTAAGGATGAGGGAGAAGGGGGTCTAGAAAAGCGACATATGTCCCCATAAGAGAGGTTTATACTACACACCAGTTCACATTAGCTCAGGGAACGACTGCCGCCATTTCAGTACGATGAAGTCTTTTTACAAGTTGCCTGGCCATCATAGGACAATTTTTTGGCAACTTAGGGAGGACCTGCAGGATTCTAAAGATTAGTTGAGTTCTAAATATATTGCTTCATAGAGCGCATTCCTACGCATTCCTAAGCTGAATTAATTTTATTATTATTTATCAGATGAAATGAACCTGTTGACGTCGTGCATATAATCTACCCAAGTTAATTTGCTCAAAGATCGACTGCCGCCATTAATGCAAGAATATTCAACAAAATCCTATACAAAGGGAATCTACAAAATAATGCCACAAACACACATACACCAATTATAAAAGAGCTAACTGGGAAGCATTCACAAATGAGACAGAACAACACTTCACAACTCTAAACAGTACACCCATCACTAACATCAACAATGCTGTACACATACTCAATAAAACTATCCAAACGCTGACAAGAAACACATTCCAAGAGGTAACAGAAAAAGACACAACCCCAACTTCACACCAGAAATTCAAAACCTCATCAGACAACGCGACATACTGAAACACTCCCCAGCACCCCACACACAAGACATCACACAACAAATTCAAGCACTCAACACCCAAACTAACAACAAAATACAAGAACAACAAAAACTATATTGGAATAACTTCCTACAAACACTTGATCACAAAACAAACTCCAAAAAACTCTACAAAACACTAAACAGCATCACACTTTCCAACAGCAACACAACACAATCACATGCTGCAATCACAACAACAGACTCTACTCCTTCATGTAAACAACAAGCAAACACTCTCATCAATCACTTTTCACATGTCAGCCACCTAAAACCTCACAAAGACGACCGACGTGTCATCCGACGTAAGAGACAATTCCCCACAGACCCTGACTATACACCCTTCACCAATCACCAGACAAAGCATATCATCAACAATCTCAAGCACTCACCCGCCTGTGGCCTAGACAACATAAGCAACATACACCTCAGACACCTGGGACCACAAGGCATACAAGCACTCACTAACATATCAAACTACAGCTATTCACACAACACAATACCAGACATTTGGAAGCATGGTATCATCATCACATTCCCCAAACCCAACAAAGACCCCACGCTACCCTCCTCGCACCGCCCCATCACACTCCTTTGCTCCCCCTCCAAAGTCATGGAACGCCTAGTATTACAACTAATTACACCTGACCTACCCCTAGCTCCAACACAACATGGCTTTAGGCCACTGCACTCCACAAACACTCTTCTCACAGACCTTACACAAAGAGCTTTCGACGGCATCAATTCAGCTAGACCACCACACAGATCACTATTAGCCACACTCGACATTAGTAAAGCCTTCGATGCCATCCCCCGCCACAACCTAACAAACAAAATCTACAACACAAACATGCACAACAACACAAAACGGTGGCTGGCCAACTTCCTAGCAGGCAGATGTGCACACGTATCTTTTGCCGGTCAGTCATCTAAAATCAGAAACTTTCCAAGCGGAGTCCCACAAGGATCCGTCCTATCGCCCGCACTCTTCAATCTGTACATGCACGATATAACTACACCCAATACGCCCCAAATAAACTTAGCCTCCTATGCAGATGACATAACACTCACATGCACACACCATGACCCAAAAAGAGCAACAGATCTCCTTCAACCCTATCTCAACACACTACATGGCTGGTGCACTACAAACAGACTTAATCTAGCCCCAGCCAAATCCACCGCAACCCTGCTCACAAGTTGGACAGGAGAACACGAATACATCCCTCAACTCACCATAAACAACACACCCCTAACACATACACACACATCCAAAATCCTAGGAGTAACATATGATACTCATATGACATTCAAACAGCACACCACAAACATTAAAAAGAAACTGACACCCAGACTTAACGCCCTCAGGTCACTTGCTCACACAAAATTTGGACACAACAAAGAAACTACCACCACAGTATATAAACAATACATAAGATCAGTGATGGAATATGCAAGCCCAGCCTGGGCTTCTAACCTAGCTGAAACACATCATAAGACCTTACAGACTATTCAAAACAAAGCCCTGAAGATCATTACAGGCTGCACAGCTACTGCACCCACAGATCACCTACATCAAGAAACCAAAATCCTCAAAGTCAAAGACCATCTGGACATGAGAGGCACTCAATTCCTGGCAGCAGCCTCCACGAACCAAGACCACCCACTAAACTACATGGCAACACACCCACAGACACCAAGAAATATCAAAACAACACCCAGCACACGGTATCACACACAATTATTGTCCTCTCTCCCTCCCTGCCCACCCCGAACCAACTTCCAGAAGCACATCCATACTCATATCTCTCACCGATCCATCCACTCACTCACAGACAACACGCAGCTGCATGCACGACCTCCCGAAATCCATCCTTCCGAATCCTCCCTTCCTCGCGAGGACAGAGTCCACCTGGCCAGGCTGAGATGCGGACACCATCCAGCTCTCCTGAGCTATCAGAAGAGACTGGATGACTCCGTTGTCGACACCTGCCCGGGATGTAACACAGCACCCCATACCATTAAACACATCATAGAAGACTGCATTTCACACAACCACTTACGCCAACAACACAATCTACACTCAATGAGAGCTCTGTGGGAAAGCCCGATCGTGGCCATGGCCTTTCTCAGAGACTCGGGGCTGTTCGTCCAGGCAGCTTAGGGAACAACAACAACAACAACAACAACAACAACAACAACAAAATAATGCAAACAACAACTGACCGACTGGTTCTGACGAGGCTATTCGTTTTGGGGTAAAAGGAAAGGTAGAACATATATGGGCGTAATTTAATATACAGGTACTTCACTAATCAGCTATGAAATTATCTAGAAGGTTGAATTTCACGGATTTATCTCATCATATTATGAAAAGTGATTTACTCTCGCAAGTGATAACGTGTCATGGTAGCTTATTCCAAACATTTACAGCTTGGTTGGATTAAAAAAAGAAAACGAAAGAAAATGTATAAGAAAAGAAAAGAAAACGCACGCACGGACTCGCGTACGTCTCCTACAATCTTGAAACCATAATATTATTTCTTGTGTATTTGAACTGGTCCACTGTGAACTATTATTTACATCTAGATATTCATGGCCCTTGAAGACTATATATATATATGTTTCAACTTATCTGCCCCCCCCCCCCCCCCTCCCCGCCCCCAGGTCCAGCTATATAACCTCTTCTGTACCGGCGACGTCCATTTCATCATCTTCTGTTCAAGCATTAGACGATTATATTCAGCTTTGGAAGGACGTCTACCCATTAAAAGGCTACAAAATACTTAAATTAAGCCTTTTAGCTACCATATAACTTTCCTAAGCTTCGTAAAATCGTCTAAATGAAGCTGAAATAAAATAAAAATGACGCCACCCGTACAGAAAGGTTTAAGGGGAGGTATTTAGTTTCTTCCCTAAAACTCCATCAAGCTTAAAATTACACCCCCTAGACCCCCTTTCAAGATAAATTTGTACATTTTTCGGTAGAAAAATGTCCCGGCCGAAGGCCGGTTCCTCCCAAATTACAGGCTCGCTATCGCTCGCCAGGAAAAAATCGACACCTAAATGGCACGAAAGTTCTTAAAATTTACAGAAATGGGACGAAAGTTCTTAAAATCGCCAAACTAAAGGGGGCGAGCGTCTTAAAATCTAAAAATCAATGGGGCTAAACATGAGAGAGAAAGGGGTCCAGAAAAAAATCCCTCAAGTGGAAATCTCCCCTTAAGATGCTCCTCGTACAGAGTATTCCTCACATTTGGTATAATTATTGAAACCCTGCAATTCTACTGCCTCACTTAAATGTTCTCTCCCTTTCTCCGTTAACCCCTTCAGCACAATGACGCCTTTATACCTTATATTCTGGCTAACATTAGACGAGTTTATGCAGTTTAAGATTGACCTATGTTACTCAAGAGAATTTATAGAGATCGAAATTAACCCTGTGATTCCTAGAGGTAAATAATTAGCTAAAGAAAATCGCCTAATAGTAACCAGAATATGATGAAATATTTACGTCATCGTGTTGAAATGAAATGGTCATAATTGATGCATTCTTTAGTATCTTATGTCAGTTTATCTGTCAGGAAAATATCATCAACATTTATTAACGGATTACTACTAAATGTTACGGGAGCGTTAACTCACGTATCACTCGTCTATTACTACTAAATGTTACGGGAGCGTTAACTCACGTATCACTCGTCTATTACTACTAAATGTTACGGGAGCGTTAACTCACGTATCACTCGTCTATTACTACTAAATGTTACGGGAGCGTTAACTCACGTATCACTCGTCTATTACTACTAAATGTTACGGGAGCGTTAACTCACGTATCACTCGTCTATTACTACTAAATGTTACGGGAGCGTTAACTCACGTATCACTCGTCTATTACTACTAAATGTTACGGGAGCGTTAACTCACGTATCACTCGTCTATTACTACTAAATGTTACGGGAGCGTTAACTCACGTATCACTCGTCTATTACTACTAAATGTTACGGGAGCGTTAACTCACGTATCACTCGTCTATTTGCCTGGATCCTCTACATTCTGTTTTCGTTTGGCTGTATAGTGATTATCCTAGGCGTCGCCGTAAGGATGGAAGAACAGTTTTCACCCCTGTGTATTTTTGTTCTATATTCCAACTGCTCCCTCTCGGCCATAGGCTGAGAACCTGTACATTCGACGGTGAAGCCCGTGAGGTCTCGTTCCAGTCAAGGGGGTGAGACATGTGAAACACTTTTAGCTGCAACCAGCCCCTGCCATCTTGCCTTCACAGGATGCATGGAGCTTAGTTGCCTACTCATGGCTCGAAGCGGCCCCATCTCTGAAGCCCTCGCTCCAGTGCTTCACTGTCTACCCCTAGACTCGGACCCTCACTCTCAAAACGCCACCTATTGAGCAATGAACTCACTAGGCATTGCCCCCCTATAGCATATTTTGAATATGGGAATATTCATGCAGTTCTATTTAAACAGGGAACAATGAGGGTCTTTATTAAGCCTTTCGGTGTGTTTTGTGGTAATGCACTGATACTAGGTACAACAATGGGTTTAACCCCTTCTGGCGGGTGCCCAACCCCGAAAGGAATTGAAATAGGGGAGCTATACCCCCGCCAAAGGCGGCTTTCTAGGGCCTTTCCTAGCTGATGCTGAGAGGATTGGGGTCTAGTCATGTGGTGATGGGCTGGTCTATCAGAGTGAGAGCTGAGCGATCTCTGCCATACCCATAGTTTACTCTGACTGTTCCTTTTACTTATATATTTTCTAGATCTCAAGTGACGGCGTCTTTTCCGTGGATTGACCTCCCTACTGCCAACCTAGAGGTTGGCAGATTTGGAGCCAAAGCATCACAATTTTCCTTTGCTCCTCAACTTTCCTTTCATAATTACTGAGGGGCACAGGGCCTTGGGTGGGGCTTTCATTTCCCGGGCGTTTCCGCACCCTCCTCAGCTCCCTGCCTTGGAGTGGCTTCGGTCACCTGGGCTTTATTAGTGGTAAGCAGGGAGGGTTTTGTGGGGGCGCTCGTTTATGGCCTTGGCCTTGCTCGGGACCTTGGGACTGTTCGACCAGACAGCCTGGGGAACAGCAAAAAAAAAAAAAAAAAAAAAAAATCATCACCCTTATGGCCTTTTATGTTGTATTCTGGCTAAAATTAGATGCTTTTATGCAGTTCTAGAAGGACCTATGTTACTAGGAGGGTTCATTGAGATTGTTTTATTCATTTGAGTCGTATAGGTAGATTACAAGCTAAATAAATCTTCTAATGGTAACCAGAATATGAGGAAAATGACGTAATGGTGGTGAAGGGGTTAAAGGGAAGTGTTCTCTACTGGCAGCTAGAAGAATGTCCTTCCCCATGAAAGGTAAGCTGTACCCAACCCTGCTAATTTGTGAAGGAAGATATATTTGACAGTGGAAATTAGGTAGTAAAAGAAAAAGACTTAGAGCTTGAACGTACGCTCTCCTAAACAAGTACCCGGTGAATACATTTACGATACTTGATACATTGAATATTAAATAAAGGAAAACAGTAAAATACGACATTATATATATATATATATATATATAGATAGATACATAGATAAATAGATAGATAGATGGATAGATAGATAATCGTGGTGAGTTTAAACTTGGTCGCTTTGAGTTAGAGAACTCAACTTGGAGCTGATTGGCTGACGGTACTGAGTCCAAATATATCTTTCTGTGGCAAAGATAAAACAAAATAAAAACTAGAACACTATATTACAAAAATGTATCCTATAGGCATTGAGTGGATGAGTGTCGAGGAGTTTTGGTCATGTATTGAGGAGGGATGACAATAATTGAGTGAAGAAGTACAAGACAATGTAAAATAAAATGCAAATAAAACGAATAAAATAAAAAAAGATAAACAAACAAATACAAAACAAGCAACCGCAGGGTTACTGATCTTCACTTTACTATGGGTTAGCAATGGAAGGTAAGCTAAAGATGTGAATTTCGAAAGCTCCTAAAAAAATATATATATATATATATATATATATGAAGACGTTAAAACAGATCTAGACACATGAAGTGCCACCAGGATAACGCAAACAAGTATATCCCCCGGCTGTCAAAAGAGTTGTTGCTGATGGTGATACATTGGGGGCTCAGTGGGATTGTGCAGGTGCGAAAGATCAGGTGAAACACGACACAATATGCTAAATTAGTTTCTTGCTTTCTAATTTTTCATTTTCGCGATTCAAGATTCTTTACATATTGACCTAATCGTTTAATTTTATTTTTCAATCTTTGTTTTTACCTAATCGTTTCAATTTCGTTTCCAACCTATTTTATCAATGTTTTTCCAACTCTTATCCCGATTATACGTCCTGTTGTACATGCATCTTATTCTCTCTCTCTCTCTCTCAGTCCTTGTCGTCTTTCCCCTCTCCCTTCCTTTCCTCTTTTCTAGTTTCCTTTCCTCGTTTACTTCATCATGTCTACCTCCTTCCCTTCATTGCTTGCGTCTTTCTTGTTTGCTTCTTCCTTGTTGCTTCTTCCTTGTTGCTTCTTCCGTGTTTGCCTCTTCCTTGTTGCTTCTTCCGTGTTTGCCTCTTCCTTGTTGCTTCTTCCGTGTTTGCCTCTTCCTTGTTTGTCTCTTCCTTGTGTGCGTCTTCCTGGTTTGCGTCTTCCTTGTTTGCCTCTTCCTTGTTGCTTCTTCCTTGTTGCGTCTTCCTTGTTTGCCTCTTCCTTGTTGCTTCTTCCTTGTTGCGTCTTCCTTGTTTGCCTCTTCCTTGTTTGTCTCTTCCTTGTGTGCGTCTTCCTTGTTTGCCTCTTCCTTGTTGCGTCTTCCTGGTTTGCCTCTTCCTTGTTTGCCTCTTCCTTGTTGCTTCTTCATTGTTTGCCTCTTCCTTGTTTGCCTGTTTCTTGTTTGCCTGTTCCTTGCTTGTCTCTTCCTTGTTTGCTTCTTCCTTGTTTGACTCATCCAGTCTACCTCCTCCTCTCCTCCCTCATTCTACCTCTTCCTCTTCTCTCCCAGTCTACCTCCTCCTCTCTCTGTCTACCTCCTCCTCTCCTCCCTCATTCTACCTCTTCCTCTCCTCTCCCAGTCTACCTCTTCCTCTCCTCTCCCAGTCTACCTCCTCCTCTCTCTGTCTACCTCCTCCTCTACTCTCCTCCGCCTTCTCTCCCCTCCCTGTCAAATCTCCTCCTGTCTACCTCCCTCTCCTCTACCCCCTCCTTATCTCCCCATCCTTCTACCTCTTCCTCCTCTCCCAATCTACCTCCCTCTCCTCTACCTCTTCCTTATCTCCCATCCTTCTACCTCTTCCTCCTCTCCCAATCTACCTCCCTCTCCTCTCCTCTCCCTATCTCCCAAACCTCCTCTCCTCTCCCAATCTACCTCCCTCTCCACTTCTCTCCCAATCCTTCCACCTCTCCCAATCTACCTCCCTCTCCTCCTCTCTCCCTATCTCCCAAGCCTCTCCCGCCTCCCCAAACTCCGTCCCTGCATATTTCTCCGAGACTTCAACATTCTTGGCTCAGGAAAAGTCTCTAAGCACCGGGCTAGCAGAGTTCATGCTCCAAACACGGTCCACAGCAAAACTTTTATTAGGAAAAATGTGCCTCATAAAATAAAAACATGTTAGCAGGGGGTAAAATAGCTACATTTTATAAGTATCAACGGTTAACTAATAATACTTAATAATACTTAATAATTATACTTCAACGATGATTATGTAAAATAGTAGGGTGTATACAGTATATTAAATACATTTTTCCTTTGATAGTCTTTGGCTGAGTTTGCATTATTTTAAAATTGCATTTATTTGCGTTGTTCTAAATGAGTTTAGATAGAAAGATCCACGAATGGACGAACAATTAAGTAATATCATATACAACGAAAACATAAGTATATTTAGATGAATGAAAAATAGAAAAGGAAGACCATTTAAATAACAAAAAAGAAACAAATATCGCTAAGTGTTCTAAGTCAAACCTATATGGTTTTGGGAATGAGGAAGGAGGCATATACAGTATAATGATTTATGAAGTAATAAGAAGAGCATTGTATTGTCTGGGTTGGATATTAGATACATTCACAAGTCAGAGCTTATACCCAACTTGTGATATAGAGTGTGCAAGCAGATTAATTGAAATGCTTTTGTCAGTTATATTTGTTACTTAACGCTTCATTCATTTCTATTTCATTTTAATCTGGGTATTGCAAGGCGATTATATTTTGCTCAGAACGTAATTGTAGGAGTCAAAAGAGTAGTAAATGCGATAGATACCATCGAAATAGTTACCTAAGCTATATAATATCGTTCTTTTATTCTCTTCTTACATGTCGATTTTGTTTTTGCTTAAAAGGTAATTGTAGGATACAAACGATTCAAACAGTAGTTTTGATTGCTAGAAGTCTTTCCTAAGCTATATAAAATCGTCTAATTTTAGATAGAATAATATTAATGGACTCCAATATAATGAAGGAGGCAATTTTATACAGCTTACTAAGAACTTCAAGTAACTTATCACTATCTAAATTATGATAATTTGTTTGATAATAATTGAGAATTTTGCTCGTGTTTGCCATTTTCGACATTGTATTTAGTTTGAAACCTTTGAATTTTATTAAAATTTAAAAACCTTTATTATGCGATGGAATTTACACATATGCATAATTTACAATTTGGTAATAGTTCACTAGCTGAGCCTTTTGAGTAATAACTCTCTGCAAAGGCACCTGACGTTGCAATGCCTTTAAAGCTCCTCACATATTCCATATCTTGTCAAAATGTAACCTTCTTGGAGGTGTTTGGTGTTGAGGTGAAATTAATAAAAAATAGATTTACAAAATATATTTGATCGTATTCGCCTACTAACACACATACTCTCACACACGTAACGCAAGTACACCCATTCACTCGTACACATATACTCTCACACACGTACACACACAACACAAGTACACCCATTCACTCGTACACACATACTCTCACACACGTACACACACAACACAAGTACACCCATTCACTCGTACACACAACACAAGTACACCCATTCACTCGTACACACATACTCTCACACACGTACACACACAACACAAGTACACCCATTCACTCGTACACACATACTCTCACACACGTACACACACAACACAAGTACACCCATTCACTCGTACACACATACTCTCACATACGTACACACACAACACAAGTACACCCCCTCACTCGTACACACATACTCTCACACAAGTACACCCATTCACTCGTACACACATACTCTCACACACAACACAAGTACACCCATTCACTCGTACACACATACTCTCACACACGTACACACACAACACAAGTACACCCATTCACTCGTACACACATACTCTCACACACGTACACACACAACACAAGTACACCCATTCACTCGTACACACATACTCTCACACACGTACACACACAACACAAGTACACCCATTCACTCGTACACACATACTCTCACACACGTACACACACAACATAAGGACACCCATTCACTCGTACACACATACTCTCACACACGTACACACACAACACAAGTATACCCATTCACTCGTACACAAATGAATAGCTAATCCTTAATATTCGCATACATGCAACTTGCAAACTTAATTTAATTGCAAAAACCGTATAGTCGATTTCTGCTAAGTTATAGACCCGCTATCGCTCGCCCAGGATACAATCGACAAGTAAATGGGGTGAAGCGTCGTATTATAGCCAAACTAATGGGGTAAAACGTCCTAAAATCTCAAAACTAATGGATCAAAACAGGGGAGGTCCAAAAAGACCTCCCTTGGACCAAATAGGGTTAATGCTATGCCCACTTTCAAACTCCCTGGAGGTGTAATGCAGGCAGGGGCTCAAACCTGGAGTGAAATGTGGGTTCATTGTTTACTGGGCTGATAAAAGGGTATAGCAGGAGAGAGAGAGAGAGAGAGAGAGAGAGAGAGAGAGAGAGAGAGAGAGAGAGAGAGAGAGAGAGAGAGACAGAGAGACAGAGAGACAGAGAGAGAGAGAGAGAGAGAGAGAGAGAGAGAGAGAGAGAGAAGTAATGGACTGTAATTTACCTGTGTCGTTATCATTACCAATTGTATCATAAATAATAATGACATACTCTCGAGTCTCGCATTTAATACTTTAGAACCCGTGCTCTCCTGGACAACTTGAAGAATAATAAATTAATACACAAATATGCTAAATAATAATAATTAGAAATTATATAGAAATCTATTCTATCTATCTATATGCTCAGGCCCAATCCCCATTTTGGGGGTAGCCAACTCAAGACAGAGCAAGAACAGGGAAAACACAAAAACAACATAAAACAAAAAATAAACACAGATAAAAAACACAAACTCACACACATCCAGGTCACCCAGGAGAAGACCCAGAGACCAAGGTTACCAAGGTCGCTCCAGCACTCCCCCGGCCCCTGACCACCCGGAGAGGTTCCGATCTCGGCAGGCAGACATGCAGCGGAGCCAAAGCCACAAGCCCTCCCACCACACTTCCAGGCACACCCTTCATATTAATCGTCCCCCCAGGCCAGGCGCCTGATGGACTATTATCTAGTCGAACTTGCGCCCGACCCCTTACTCCAAATGACCACGTGTTCACTCAACTATTCACAAGCATTCTCCATTCACTCCTGTCCACCACCACTTCCCCTGCCTGATCTATAGTCATTCCTCTATCATCCAAAGCCTTTCTTACACAGTCTCTCCATCTCAATGGGGGTCTTCCTGCCCTTCTATCTCCCCTTGTACCTGACTCACATATTCTCTTTGTAAGCCTTTCATCTCCCATTCGTTCAACATGACCATACCAGCTCAGCACCCTTCTGTCCACTCTGGCTGACAAATGTTCCTGCTGCCCCACTCTCCTACGTATCTCTTCAATCCTCAATCTGTCTCTATATAGAAATCTCTGTATAGAAATGTGAAAACAAAAAATAATAACAATAACACAACCACGAATATTGAATGACATATGTTTTTCGATGAGTTATGTTACATTGAAGTTTACTGATAAGCGTGTTTTATAAATAGGCCTATTAATTTATCATTCAACAACAGAATTATTACTTTGTGCTTTTTACCATGCACACACAAACCCACATACATAATTCATTGTTGACATACTGTTTTCTAAAAGCCAAAACTCTTTCTGGAGTCTAATTGGAAAGCAAGCACACACAGCTACCCCCCCACACACACATGCACACACACATACATACATAAACACACACACACACACACACACACACACACATACATATAAGCATACACACAAACTAACACACACACGTACACTAATTTTAAAATATACACACACAAACACACAGATAAACATACACACAAACTAACACACACACGTACACTAATTTTAAAATATACACACACAAACACACAGATAAACATACACACAAACTAACACACACACGTACACTAATTTTAAAATATACACACACACACACACACACACATATAAACATACACACAAACTAACACACACACGTACACTAATTTTAAAATATACACACACACACACACACAGATAAACATACACACAAACTAACACACACGTACACTAATTTTAAAATATACACACACATACACACACACATATAAACATACACACAAACTAACACACACACATAAGTATACAGTATATATACACACACATAAGTATACAGTATATACACACACATAAGTATACAGTATATATACACACACATAAGTATACAGTATATATACACACACATAAGTATACAGTATATATACACACACATAAGTATACAGTATATATACACACACATAAGTATACAGTATATATACACACACATAAGTATACAGTATATATACACACACATATAAGTATACAGTATATATAACAATAAGTCATATAAGTATACAGTATATACACACACATAAGTATACAGTATATACACACATATAAGTATACAGTATATATAACAATAAGTCATATAAGTATACAGTATATATAACAATAAGTCATATAAGTATACAGTATATATACACTATAGTCTATTTTTTTCCAGCTCGGCGTAAATTGTCATGTTTCTATCTTGGTTACTCAGCTATAAGGTAGATTTTGTATCGAAATATGATGTTAATTATGAAAACTTAGCATTAATAAGGCACAGAGACATTGTAGTTTCATATATGTCTATTAAATATCGAGAACACAGCTATTAAGGGATTCAATTTACGATCAGCTGGAACAAAATAGAGTATAGTTGGAGCACAAACACACACACACACACACACACACACTGTTGGAAAACACAAAAATACAAACACATACACAAACAGTTTGAACATACGCACACAATATTTGGAACACACAAACAAATATACATATACAAACACTCAAACACAGCCACAAACATAGTTAGAAAACACACCCACAATCACTATTTGCAACACACAAATACATACACACACACTTAAACGCACAAACACACGCTCAAACACAGTTAGAAAATGCACACATACAAGGACACACACTATCTGGAACACACAAACAGTCATACACAAACAAACATACACTCAAAAATTCAAACACACACACTCCAACATACACACTTTACTTTACATTCAAACACAGTTGGAACATACAAACACACAGACACATTTTAATTGGAACACACAAACGCAGTGACACAACCACAGGCAACACGCACACACAAAAACTAATTGGAACACACAAACAAAAACATACACACACAAAACAATCACAAGCAACACACACACACACACACACAAGCAACACACACACACAGACAATCAACACACAAAAAACAATCACAAGCAACACACACACACACACACACACACACACAAACAATACACACACACAGACAATCAACACACACAAAAACAATCACAAGCAACACACACACACACACACACAAAACAATCACAAGCAACACACACACACACACACACACACACACATAAAACAATCACAAGCAACACACACACACACAAAACAATCACAAGCAACACACACACACACACACAAAACAATCACAAGCAACACACACACACACACATAAAACAATCACAAGCAACACACACACACACACAAAACAATCACAAGCAACACACACACACAGACAATCAACACACAATAAAACAATCACAAGCAACACACACACACACACACACAAAACAATCACAAGCAACACACACACACAGACAATCAACACACACACCACAAGCAACACAACACCCACACACATAAAACAATCACATCACACCCACACACACACAAAACAATCACAAGCAACACACACAACAATCACAAGCAACATACACACACACACACAAAACAATCACAAGCAACACACACACACACACAAAACAATCACAAGCAACACACACACACAGACAATCAACACACAATACAACAATCACAAGCAACACACACACACACACATAAAACAATCACAAGAAACACAAATACACACACACACACACACACACCTTACAAATTGGTGGCCGTCCGCGTACCATCAACAACTTGGCGACTGGTGATCAGGACAGCGTTAAGGGGGTACTACTCGCTTTTTATGGACCCCCTTCTCCCTCATGTTTAGTATATTAGTTTTGAAGTTTTAAGACGTTCGTTCCGTTAGTTTGGCGATTTTGAGACCTTTCGCCTCATTTTTTTGTCAATATTAAAACCTTTCGTGCCCTTTAGGTGTCGATTTTTTTCCTGGTGAGCGATAGCGAGCCTCTAATTTTAGAAGGAACAGGCCTTCGGCTGGGACATTTTTCTACCGAAAAATGTACAAATTTATCTTGAAAGGGGGTCTAGGGCGTGTTCTTTTAAGCTTGATGGAGGTCTAGCGAGGAAGTTCAAAAATAATTAAATAAATAAATATATAGCCCAAAAACCAAGCACTACCCCGTTCAATGGAAAGCGTCATCAATTCACAGCCAATATGTATTCAAATAACTTTCTTGATTTGTTGACTACCAGTTGGGCTACCCGGTGTTGCTCGTGTAAACAATATTTCTGAAGTTCGGAAGCGCTAAACGACGGTCCCCTACTTACTGTCGTTCTGTGCACATACTGAACGTGAGAGGGCACCGAACTATTCTATTGGTAATGAAGAACACGATCAAAGTGTCAAACATATACAATTCAGTTGTATGACTGGGATGCATAGAAGATGGAATACAGGATGAATTTGCATGGTTTTGCCCATTTTATCACTTTTGAAGACATGGCAAGAACTGAAAAAGCATGAATGAAAAACGAACAATTGAATAACAGCATTAGGACTGTTTTTTCATAGTCTCTCATTTACCAGCCCTGGTGACAATCGTAGACATGTGTATGATGTTGGTGTTGGTTTATATAGCAGCATACAAGGACATTCACAATAACAATGCTCTTAAGGATGATAAAGATGATGAACATTTTAGCAATTACAATAATGGTAATATGATGATAATACTAATAACAAAAATAATATTGGTAGTAATGGTGATGATATTAGTGATGATGGTGATGATTGCTTGTGATGATGGTGAAAAGTGTGGTGATAGTGGCTGTAATAATAATAATAATTATATTAATAATATAATAATTATAAGAACAAAAATAATAATGTTAATAACATTAATCGGTTTAATTTGGTTATTTTATCACAGTCGCAGGATATGGTATGCAGTTTCATTCCGTAGTGCGGAGACTGTACATACTTTAAATAATTATAATCATCACTAATACCATTATCACTATCATCACTACTGCCAAGATCATCAGTATTACAATCACTATCTACATAAGTAATAAGGAATTTTACCACCATTACCATCGCCCACATCACTATTATATTACCGTCAATATTCTCACTACTATCATCACCACAAACAACACCATCATCATTACAATCATCACTGTCATCACTAACCCCGCTACTATCATCACCATCTATAATCACCACTTTCTTTATCATCACTGCTATCATCACCAACCTCGCTATAAGTATGAACAATACTATTATCATCACAGTCATCACCCAATTGTCATACTCAACTCCGCTTCTATCATCATCACTAGTTCATTACTCTTAACATGACCACTATCACCACCAACAATGCCATCATCACTACGATCACCACCACTGATAATAGCATCATCACTATCATCACCAACCTCGCTATAATCATCAGCATCACTACCACCACTCATATTAACCCCTTCACCACCATAATGCCTCTTTACCTTTGATTCTGGCTATAATTAGACGATTTTATGCAGTTTAAGAAGGACCTATGTTATTCAGATGGTTTATTGAGATCGCATTCACCCATATGAGTTCTGGAGGTAAATTATAAGCCAAAGAAAATAATTTAATGGTAAACAGAAAACTATGAAAATTACGTCATAGTGTTGGAGTGGTTAACATCATCACTACCATCATCACCAACCTTTCTATAAACACCCCCAACAATACCTTCATCAATACAATCACCACCACCATCATTACCACTTTCAATATCATCACCACCAACCTCTTAATAAACACTCCCAACATTACCACCACCATCATCACCACTCTCAATATCATCACCATCATCACCACTACTCTCTCTATCATCACCACTCTCATTATCATCACTATCAACACCACTACTCTCTCAATAATCATCACCACTCAATATCATCACCATCATCACCACTACTCTCCCTATCATCACCACTCTCATTATCATCGCTATCAATACAACTACTCTCTCAATAATCACCACCATCATCACCACTACTCTCCCTATCATCACCACTGTCAATATCGTCACCATCATCACCACTACTCTCCCTATCATCACCACTCTCATTATCATCACTAACATCACCACTACTGTCCCTATCACCAGCACTCTCAATATCATCACCATTATCACCACTACTCTCCCTATCATCACCATCATCACCAACATCATTATCATCACTAACATCACCACTACTCTCACCATCATCTCACTCTCATTATTATCACTATCATCACCCCTACTCTCACTATCACCACCACCATCATCACCACTCTCATTATCATCACCCCTACTCTCACTATCACCACCACCCTCATCACATAAAGATACTGATAAACAAAAGAAATAATGGCCATACCGGAGCTTTTACCGGGATTGAAAAACTGTGACGTGGAAAGACTATGGGGTACAAAGGTTAACACTAGCCCATCCGATGTGCGGGGGCGGGGGTGGTAATTTGCTATAACCAATATTGATCGGTTTCTTTGGTTTTGCTATTTTCAAGCAAACATATTGTAATTTTTCGCCCTAATTAAAAATATCCCCTTCAAACTAATAACAAGCACACCCCAGACTCACTTCAAGCTAATTTTACACGTTTTCGGTAGAAAAATGCTATGGCCGATGGCCGGTTTCCTTTAATATGTAGGCTTGTTGTCGCCCCCTCCCCCTCAAAAAAAAATAAACATTAAAAAATAAAGATAAAAATATAAAAATAAAATAAATTACAATAAATATATAAAATCGACTCTTGAATGAGGCGAATTGCTTCATCATCGCCAAACTAATGGATCAAAACACATGGTGACCCCAAAAGACCTATCCAGTTGCTTTCTGTGGCATCCCTTCCTCACGCCATCCTTACATTTTAATAAACAGCCTAGACTGGATCGATGTTGTCATTTCGTGTGTAATATTGTGTAAGAAACATAAACATAGCAAGTGCATCGCCATATAACTTGATAAATACTGCATACTGTAACGCGATGTGCTGTTAAGGGGAGAAGGGGCCGTTTTTCTGGTCCCTTTTCTCCCTTGTGTTTACCCCCATTAGTTTTGAGATTCTAAGACGTTCGGCGCATTAGTTTGGCAATTTTAACACCTTTCACCCCATTTCGTTATACATTTGTAGACTTTTCTTGCTATTTAGGTGTTAATTTTTACCTGGCGAGCGATAGCGAGCCTGTAATTTTAAGAGGAATCGGCCTCCGGCCGGGAAATTTTTCTACCGAAAAATGTACAAATATATCTTGAAGGGGGGTCTAGGGGGTGTTTGTCTAAGCTTGATGGAGGTCTAGGGAGGAAACTAAAAAATATTCAAAACATCCAAACACTAACCAAATAAATAAGCCCACCTCCCCTTAAAAAACACTGACGGTAACTGAACACATTATCAGGTTTGTGACTTGGTTGTACCCTATTTTTATCGGTACAGTTGTTATCACGTATTTTTAATTTAATAAATGTTTAGTTAACAAAACAACTAAAAACATATATTTTGTTCTCTTTTTAACAGAATCGAATATCAACTCAAGCGACAATGGCAGACGTATGCAGTAGATAAGGTAAGGCATAATTCTACATAATCATAAATCATGTCATTTCTACAATATTAATGGAAACCCGCCTATAAATGATGGTAAGTGAATAGGTTAAGGGAGACCACCTCGATATTTTTCTCTTTCTCTCCCGCTCTCTTTGGCTTGTATCTATTCGACCCTATTCAGCCTACTGGTTTAAGACGTTTAGCCCCATCCAGGTGTCAATATTTTCCTGGCGAGCGGTAGCGAGCCAGCATATATATTTTTTTTGTTTACAGCAAGCTAAATTTGTAAATTTTTCAATAGAAAAATGTCTCCGGCGAAGCTGGATTTCTCCATACAATGCTGGCTCGCTATCGCTCTCCAGGAAGAAATCGACACCTGGATGGGGATAAATGTCTTAAAATAGTTGGCTGAATGGGGCCGAATGGATACAAGCCAGAGAAAGAGAGAAAAGGAGAGAAAGAGAAAAAAGCAGGTCACTTAACTTGATCTAGCATCCTCTTAGGGTCTTTCTCTTTCTCCAACCATTTTCTCAGGACTACCTCCTTGAACTTTTAGCCTCCCTTTAAGGAGAGACTGACCGTTTGTTTGGTCTATTAATTAATGTGTTCATAATTTTTTTTAGTTTCCTCCCTAGACCTACATCAAGCTTAGAAAAACACCCCCTAGACCCCCCTTCAAGATAAATTTGTACATTTTTCGGTAGTGTCACGGCCGAAGGCCTGTTCCTCTTAAAATTGCAGGCTCGCTATCGCTCGCCAGGAAATAATCGACACCTAAATGGCACGAAAGGTCTTAAAATTGACAACGAAATGGGGCGAAAGGTGTTAAAATCGCCAAACTAATGGGCCGAACATCTAATAATCTCAAAACTAGTGGGGCTAAACATGAGGGAGAAGGGGGTCCAGAAAAAACGGTCTGCCTCCCCTTAGGATCTTGACAGTTTATTGGCCCCTATATAGCCTCTTCAACGGAACTGTATTTTATTTGTTTATTTATATTTTGCTATTACCGGTTTATATACAGTATATATATTTGTTTTAGTTTGCTCCCCAGACCTCTATCAAGCTTAAGGGGGGTGTGACCTGTTTTTGTTCTGTCCTTTTCTATCTTTCTCTGGCTTGTATCCATTTGGCCCCATTCAGCCTACTGTTTTAAAACGTTTATCCCCATCCAGGTGTCAATTTCTTACTGGTGAGCGGTAGCGAGCCAGCATATTTTTTATTTTTGTTAGACAGCAAGCTAAATTTGTACATTTTTCGATAGAAAAATTTCTCCGGCGAAGCCGGATGTCTTCATATAATGCTGGCTTGCTATCGCTCGCCAGGAAGAAATCGACACCTAAATGGGGATAAACGTCTTAACATAGTTGGCTGAATGGATACAAGCCAGAGAAAGAGAGAAAAGGACAGAAATAACAAAAAGCAGGTCACCCCCCTTAAAGAAAAAACTATCCCAAAGGACCCCCCCCCCCTTTCGAGATAAATGTTTAAATATTTCGGTAGACAAATTCCTCCTAAAATACATGCTCGCTATCGCTCGCCAAGAAAATATCGACACCTAAATAGCACGAAAGGTCTTAACATTAAGACAAAATGGGGCGAAAGGTCACAAAATCGCCAGGCTAATGGGGCGAACGCCTTAAAATAACAAAACTAATGGGGATAAGCATGAGGGAGATGGGGTCCGATGTTCGCCCCATAAGTTTGGCGATTTAAAAACCTTTCGCCCAATTTCCTTTGTCAATATTAAGACCTTTCGTGCTATTTAGATGTTAATTTTCTTCTGGCGTGTGAGAGCGAGCCTGTAATTTAGGAGGAACCAGCCTTTGGCCGGTTTTAAGCATGATAGAGGTCTAGGGAGCAAACTACCCCTCCCCCCTGCCCTTATGAATGGGAAAGAGGTGGAACTTCTATATGTTTTGGTTGAAAAAAGAAAAGAACACAATAAGTAGCAGCACATAGTAGTAGTGGGTGGCATGCAGTACGTTGCGCTTTGCTACGCCACTCATCTCCGTGTAGAAGCAGTCAATAAACGGGAATCAATGTAAACACAATCGTCCTGGTCTATCTACACTTACGTAAGGCTCCCATTTCCTCTGTCCACTCTCTCCGCCCCCCAATTTCCTCCCTGTCTCAAAACACTAGGGAAAACGACCTTTAGGCTACCCCCAGGGACCTGAAGCCTTAACTTTACTGGATTGCCGAGTCCACTACCGTCTCTCTCCTGACCGCGAGAGGGAAGAGGGGGGTGGTAGGGGATAGGAGGGGGACAAATAGCAGGGGAGGGGTGATAAGGTGGGGTAATGGAAGGATTAATAGTAAGGAGGAAGAGGAGGAACAATTGGCAGGGGAGCGAGTGTAGGGGAGGCGAGGGGGTGGTCATGATGGGGAGGATTCGTAGCGAGAGGGAAGAGGGGGAGGTAGAAATGGTAGGGGAGGGGTAATAAGGTGGGGAGGGAGAATAAGGGGGGGGGGGGGAGGGCTAGTAGTGGGAGGGAGGAGGAGGGATGGGGACAAATGGCAGGAGAGGGGGGTGTAAGGTGGGGGTTAGTAGCGAGAGGGAGGATGTGCGAGGGGGGAGGGGAAGTCAGGGAAGGATTGGTGAGGGGGTAGTGAGAGGGTGGGGGTGGGAGGGTAAGGGAGGAATGGCGAGGGAGTGGATAGTGTAGGGGAACGAGTGGTGAGAAGGTAGGGAATGGGAGGGGGTGAGGAGGCAGGGGAGCGAGTGGTGAGGTGGGCAGTGTAGGGAATTTAGTGGAGGGGTGAGTAGCAATAGGAAGTGGAGGGGAGAGTATCAGTGGAAAGAGTGGAGAGGGAGGGAGGGGTTAGTATAGGGGAGGGAGAGTGGGTAGCGATAGGGCAGGGATTGGGAGGGTAGGAGAGTAGTGGGGATAGTACTGAATAGTCAAGGGGAAAGTTGGAGGGGAGCGAGTGGTAGGAAACAACAAAACAAAACAATAAGTGAATATCCAAATCTACATAACTAACGATCATGGACCAAATATCAAACAAGTCCAGAACAAGCAAACAAACTCAAATATACCCCCAAGCTTTCTTTCGTTCAGATATAAGGAGAGTGAGTTTTTTTTTATATATTATTTTCCCCTGGACCCACTTTTCCATCATGTTTAGCCCAATTAGTTTTGAGATTTTAAGACATTCGCCCCATTACCCCATTAGTTTGGCGATTTTTATACCTTTCGTGACATTTAGGTGTGGATTCTTTTGCTGGCGAGCGATAACGATTCTGCAATTTATGAGGAACCGAAATAATGTACAAATTTATCTCGAAGGGAGGTCTTGGGGGTATTTTTTAAAAGCTTGATGGAGGTCTAGGGAGGAGACTAAAAAAAGTAGATAGATTAAAAAAGAAAAAAAAAAATCGCTTCCTAAACTTCACCCACTCTTTCTTCTCTGTCTAACCCCTTCCTTTCTCGCCAACCCCCGTATACAAAAAAAAAAATCCTTAATAAAGGTATACAGTACGCTGGAGTAACAATACATATAATCGACTTGACACAGAACAAATTAATTGAACACTTTACAATAGCGTCAATGTATTATTGTTATTTGGTACAAACACATTTGTCTATTTTAACCCCTTGAAGGTTATGCCACGTTTTGAAAGTTTATTCTGTCTATCATTAGACGATTTTTTTAGATCTTAGGAAGGATCTGTGAGAATTAAAAGGATATAGAAAATCTCAATTAACCCTCTGACTTCCATATACCCTTCCAAATCTGCATACAATCGTCTAATAATAGCCACAAAACAGAACAGAAAAGCGTCATCGTATCATGAAAGAGTTGATTGTTCTGGACTAATCTACGGACGTCCACACCAGTAAAACAGGTTTGTCGTTTATCTTCCATTTAATTATAGAGTAGTTAATATATTTAGGTCAAGGCCGGACTGACCTTGAAATTCAGCAATTATTCAACATGCGTAAACAGACGTAACGCGGAATTAATTGGAAACATACCGGGACGATTTATACAGACAGCAAAGAGAAAAACATATAGTCTTATAAATACAAACGCTTATATAGTGTGTATTGTAGACCTAACAGTATATATAGTATAACTAACTAAAAAAACAAAAACAAATACAAATAGATAAATAGATAAATAATGTATATATATATATATATAAATATATATATACTGTATATATATATATATATATATATATATATATATATATATATTGAGAATATATCACAAATACACGTGAGCCACTAAATGTTTCTAGTCTCTCAGTGGGGATCGAACCATCGACCATCAGAACGATAGCCGACGCTTTAATCACCCCTGCCGTGGTGTAATTGATTAAAGCGTCGGCTATCGTTCTGATGGTCGATGGTTCGATCCCCACTGAGAGACTAGAAACATATATATATATATATATATATATATATATATATATATATATATATATATATACCGGTATATATATATAAAGAAAGTAAAGAAAGTAAATAAGTAAAGAAAGTTGAATAATTGCAGCAGTGGGTGGGTGGTGCAGGATGGGCGTAGTTGGAATGGGCGGTCAGGATTGAGTGTACTTACATAACGAGAGAATGGTTGGGAAAACGTATTAAGGTCATTCTTCTGGACCCCCTTCTCAGCCCCGTAAGTTTTGAGATTTCAAGACGTTCGCCCCATTAATAAGGCTATTTTGCCCCATTTTGTTGTCAATTTTAAGACCTTCCGTGACATTTAGGTGTCGACAATTTCCTGGCGAGCGATAATTTAGAAGTAAAATTTATTTTTATACCGAATAATGCACATATTTATTTCGAAAAGGGGTCTTGGAGGTATTATTTCTTAGGTCTAAGGAGGAACGGAAAAATATATAAATAAATACAAGAACACTAATACTACTACTAATAATAATTATATATAAATACAAAATTAATATCCCCTTAAACATTCCACTAATCGAAAACTCCTTTGTCATTGTATTCTGGCAATCAGTAGACGATTTTTATAAGCGTAGGAAGGATTTTTAGGAGTCAACAGATTATTTAAAATAGTTTGTAGCTCTCTAAGGGGGGTGACACTCTTTTTTTCTCTCCTTTTCTGGGTTGTATTCATTCGGCCCCATTCAGCCTACTGTTTTAAGACGTTTATCCCCATCCAGGTGTCGATTTCTTCCGGGCGACCAATAGCGACCCAGCATTGTATGAAGAAATCAGGCTTCGCCGGAGAAATTTATTCTATCGAAAAATGTACAAATTTAGCCTTCTGTAAAAACATATTAAAAATTATGCTGGCTCGCTACCGCTCGCCAGGAAAAAATCGAAACCTGGATGAGCATAAACGTCTTAATATAGTAGGCTGCATGAAGCCGAACGGATACAACCCAGAGAGAGAAGGAGAGAGAGAATACAACTCCTAGAGGTCCTCCCTAAAGTAAATAAATTCGTTTAAAGATAACCAAAATAAAATATACGCGTCCTCGTATACTGACAGGTGTTTGATGTTGGGAGTGATAATAATTAGTTAGATTATCTGAATAATTAATGAGCGTTATTAGACATAATGATGATAATATGGCTCTCACCTCAACTCTATCACACACACACAAACAAACAGGCACATACACACACATACTCACACACACACACACACACACACACACACACACACACTCTATTTATGGTCCCGATTCGGGAAATTTTTGGATCTAGCTCGTGGATTATAGGGAGAAATATGATGGGAGTCTGGGAAGAAGGGAACGAGATGTATGAAGACCTTTAACAAACGTATATCCTTTAATACTAACAAAACAAGCAATAGTCATTACTATATTTGTTTGTGTTGCTTATACAAAACAAGCAATAGTCATTACTATATTTGTTTGTGTTGCTTATACAAAAAATAATCTTCGAGACATTACCCTTTGGAGCCTGTGGTTAATAACTCGGGTGACTTATTGAGCCTGGTACACAGGGGCTACTGCATGTAATCCAGCTTACCACAATTTATTTCACCGAATGGGACGTTACAAATGCCCACTAACTACAGGTTCCTATTTACTGATAAATAAACAAAAGTATAGGGTGTAAGGAGACTGCCCATTCATCTATCTCTGCCCAGGAATCGAACTCGGGATCATTCGATAGTGAATCGAATCCGTTAGCATTGTGCCACAGGGTGGCTGGTTTATTATATCAGTGGAATTATTTTGAGTATTTGAAAAGTGACCAAGCTTATATATATATAAACAAATCCGTAATAAATAGTTTCAATACATGTTATAGAACATGAGAGAAGTAGTTTTGCAGGAGCTAAACCGAAAAATATAAATTGAGTGAATAAAGGCCCGAAGAGAGATAGAAGTAGGAAGGGAGGAAGAGGTGCGGGGGGGGGGGGGGGGCAGATAAGAGGGAGGAAGTTGAGAGAGAGAGAGAGAGAGAGAGAGAGAGAGAGAGAGAGAGAGAGAGAGAGAGAGAGAGAGAGAGATTGCATGTGATGCATGTAATCCATGTGAGCATTGTTACATGCATCATCAACAAATAATTGAACCAGTGATTATGATGCTAAGAATGATACTACTACTACTACTACTGCTACTACTACTGCTACTACTACTACTACTGCTACCAATATTATTAGAATATCTGTATAAAACAAGTATTATTATTTAGTAGCCTGTATATTTTTGAGGTGTAAACTAAAGTGATTGAAAGTTAATCAACTACATGAATACTTACTAAGTCATTCATTAATTCGATAATTTTAACTCTGGTTTTCTCTCTAGTTATATATATAAAACAAATAATATTTATATACATACTATATATACTGTATACATATTATAATTATGTATATATATATATATATATATATATATATATATATATATACATACATACTGTCTATACCGTATATACAGTGTATATGGAGGGTTTGTTAAGTGTGGTTCAGGAGTATTTTTGTATTTAACCAATAGAGGACAGGATAGCCATATTCCTATTACACCTAACACCATCTAGATCCCGGCGGTAAAAAAAAAAACAAAAAAAAAAACACACATTTTGGATATTATGGTCGGGAGGCTATTTTATCACTGCTTGTCTGGCAATTCATGTCCCCGTGGTTGTTTACTGTATATATGGATGGAGTAATGAAAGAAATACTATCAAGAGCAGTGGATGTTGGTGTATCGCTGAAAAAGGGAGGGAATTGAGTGGAAACTACGTATACTGCTGTTTGCGGAGGATACAGTTCTGATGAGTGATAATGAATGGGAGTTGCAGGGTCTGGTAAATGAGTTTGGAACAGTGTGCGAAAAACGGAATTTGAAGGTAAATGCGGGGAAGAGCAAGGTTATGGTCTTCGAAAGGGGTGAAGTCACAGAGTGTGAGGTGAAGCTGAACGGTCAGGCTATGGAGATAGTCAACTCTTTTAAGTATCTGGGCAGTGTGTTGAGTAAAGATGGGACTATGGATGAAGAAGTGCGGGAGAGGGTACAATAGGGGAAGAGGGTTGTAGGAACGTTGAAAGCAATAACAAGAAATAGGGTGGTCAGTATGGAAGTGAAGAAGTCCTTGCATGACAGTGTGGTAATCCCGACACTGACTTACGGAAGCGAAGCATGGACGTTGGTTGAGAGACTCAGACCAAAAGTGAGAGCAGTGGAAATTAACTACTTAAGAAGTGCGTGCGGAGTTACATGGAGGGATAGACAGACTAATGAGGAAGTAAGAAGGAGGTGTGGTGTGGAGGTAGATGTGCTGGAAAGTGTGAAAAGGAATAACTTGAGATGGTTCGGCCATATGGAACGTATGGAAAGCGAGAGAATGACTAAGAGGGTGTACGAGAGCGAGGTGGAGGGACAGAGAGGGAGAGGTAGACCGAAAGAGAGGTGGAAGGATGGAGTGATGAAGTACATGAGCGAAGGCGGTGCTGGTTGGGGGGAGGAGCATCGACTGACTGGGGACAGAGGTGCATGGGGGCGGTTCGTTCGTGGCCACCCCTTCGGGGATCACGGCGTCAGGCAATAGATAGATAGATTGTCTGGCAATTCACTCTACAGGAAAATATAATTGGGAATGTGAGAACATACTCATATTTAATAACTCATTCTATTACGATTCTCACAAGCAATACATGATCAAAGTAAACACAATAATTACTTACTTTCTACATTAATGCATAGGTATGAAGCCTCTACATTTTGTTAGATACGAATGCAGCAACGCCGACAAGAGCTATGGAACGCAAAATACTTGTATTTCTTACCAGAGCAGCCTCAATCGATAGTTTGTCAGTGTTATTGTGGTCGTACAATGATCTATGGATAATTTTGTACTTCTTTACATCAATATTTAGTATAGTAAACCCATAATAACCCATGACCACAAATTCAGCTCATGTTATCTCTCAGTTTATGAGTATTTCCAATATATTTTAGGAATTGCAGTAATATATCTGTACTATATAATGTAATCATTCTTGGAAATAAATATGCATGTGGAGTCTTAGATACGAAATTTTAAGAATGCCGAAGCAGCCTGGTCTTATCCTTGGTTTGTCATATATGGGTTGTTGGACTTAAGCCAATTACTTGAAGTTATGAATGTTGTGACCCCGCTTTGGTCTGTGGGGGTACTAGTATGAGGGTAGAAGACACGTAAAGGTTCTGGCTAAGGGACAAGAGTAGAAAGATACATGGAACTAGCAGAATGCTTAAATTTTAACATTGTAATGCAAATAATGTATATATACTGTATATGCAAGAATCCGTTAATTTTGATTAGGCCAAACAACGTGAATACCAACCAATGTAACTCAAAATGGGCAAAAAAAAAAAAAAAAAAAAAAGAAGGACTGTAAATGTCCAAATATATTCTTTGGCTGACTTCCCAAATGGCAGAAATATTAGCTCGATTGCTGAAGTCGTGTTTTTATTATTGAGGTTAATGGTCAAGATTTTTGGCCTATTTATAATGAACAGACTATTGGTGAAAGCACGGCGATGCAACATAGTCGGATAAGGAGAGAGAGAGAGAGAGAGAGAGAGAGAGAGAGAGAGAGAGAGAGAGAGAGAGAGAGAGAGAGAGAGAGAGAGAGAGAGAGAGAGAGAGAGAGAGAGAGAGAGAGAGAGAGAGAGTCAGAGTCAAAGGAATGGAGAAATGTTAGAAAGGGTTGTCAAATATCTTAGTCATAGGCGAAAATAGTTGAAAGTGTGTACGAGAGATAGAGACTAGAGTGAATTTCAAAGGGAGCACGAGAAGTTAAGAATAGAGTGAGTGAAGAATAAAATAGCAAGGACAATGATAACTTTGACCAGAAACAGAAATTTGGTGAGAAACTTGAGAGAGGAAGTATGGAGAGAAGATTACGTGGGGTGTTTAGTGTCTGTAATATTACTTTTACTCACACACTCTCTCTCTCTCTCTCTCTCTCTCTCTCTCTCCATTCCCCTCACTCTCATTCTCTCCACCCAACTCTCTCTCTCCTTCCACTTCGAGTATCTCCCCGGAATGAACCGCAAGGTCTTTGAGATACTAACTATTCCTTGTAACTCCTTGTAGCTCTCCTGTTGTATCCTTGTCTGCCGCTTTCATTTATTGGGGTTCTGCCATCTCTATTAGAATTTAGCCTATGACCACCTAGTTTGGATCGTACGGTCCGTGCGGCAATTATATCTATGTAAATCAATGTAAATCTCTCTCTCGCCCCTGCTCTCTCTTGATTTCTCTCTCTCTCTCTCTCTCCCCCCGCAAATCCTTCCCATTTATCCGCAGATCCCTTCCATAGGGCGCCCAACCATCCTAAGCCAATCTTTTTTCGGTTATTTTTATATATCTATTTCTCCTACGTAATCCTTTCGTTTCTAATATTTCCGTCCATTTTCTTTGGCGTATTTTACTATTTTTAAAGTATCACTTGTTGGATAAATTTTATCTGCGAATAATTTATATATATTATTTTTCCTGTGCTTTTCTTATGTGGTTTATTCAATACAATATTTTCAGTGATGTAGCGTACCATTCCTTCTATTCTTTCTTTCTTCTATTATCTTTAATAGTTTTATTCTCTGTATCTCTCTCCCCCTTTCTCTCTGTCTTTCTTTCATTCTCTGTTTATTTATTTAATTATGTCTAAAAATATAATAAGCCAACACATACCATAAAACAAATGCTGTATTCAAATACGGGGTACAAGTTGATACAACAAACTCTATCGTAATGAATGAAGTTAAGAAATGACAGATCTTCGCAACAATAACAGAAGTTAGAGGAGCTAAGAAGTCTGACCATGTTCAGTCGCGCTAATAAGTGATTCCTCGGCACCAAGTATGTTTTGATCGATAATTGGTAACAGCAATATCTAAGCTTCATTTCGTCATATCGAGTGAAATATACAAACATGTTTATACACTTACCCACCCTATTCAACATCTGACAACCATTAATACAGCACATAGCAAGCCAAACGTAATGACAGCTGGGACATGACTTATTAGCGCGACTGTACCTCCTACAATTAAAGAACTACAGTGGCTAAACGTAAAGCAAAAGTATTATTTGAAGCTTGTACTAGCATATTTAAAGTTAAGGGGAGATTTCCACTCGAGGGATGTTTTTTCTTGACTCCTTTCTCTCTCATGTTTGGCCCCATTGCTTTTGATATTTTAAGACTAACTAACGGAACGAACTTCCGTTAGTTTGTCCATTTTAAGAATTTTTGCCCCATTTCTGTCAATTTTAAGACCTATTGTGCCATTTAGATTTCGATTTTATCCTGGCGAGCGATAGCGAGCCTGTAATTTAAGAAGAACCGGCCTTCGACCGGGACATTTTGTCTACCAAAAAATGAACAAATTAATCTAGAAAGAGGGTCAAGGGGGTGTAATTTTAAGCTTGATGGAGGTCTAGGGAACAAACTAAAAACCTCACCTTAAGCACGAGCAGTACCGTGACTGGTTCGTGTCTCTCCCCACCAGAGGTGATATACCAAAATATAGTATTATAATTATAATTGTTTATAAAATTTGGTGAGAAACTTGAGCGATGAAGTATGGAGAGGATTACGTGGGGTGCTTAGTGTCTACATTAGTACTCACTCTCTCTCTCACTTTCTCTCTCTTTCTCTCTCTCTCTCTCTCTCTACCACCAACAATCAGTATGGTGCACGCTCACTATAAATAAATGGCCACATAATGTGGAACGGACTATCAGATAATATTTAACAAATCAATAATCTGTGTGTTTACAAATCACTTGAAAACTCACATTTTGAGTAACACTATGCCATAACATTAAGTTCAATCCTTTGATTCACTTGCTCCATAACAATCTTTTAAAATATGAACATCTGGAGAATGTATATATTTTATGATTTAATTTTGCTATGTCCTTATTTTAGATTTTAACTGTCTTAGTTTTTAAGATGTAAATATTGTACCTATATGTTTTTGTAATGTGAATAACCATTGCCTTAATCATATGGAATAAATAATTCTCTCTCTCTCTCTCTCTCTCTCTCTCTCTCTCTCTCTCTCTCTCTCTCTCTCTCTCTCCATTAATTTAGCCATTTCCTATATCCCCTCTATCGGTCCAGGAATCCCGGTCCATTACCCAATTTATAGTTGTCTCTCACAATAACACTACGCTCAACTTGCACTTTTTTTTCCTTTATCTATTTATTAATATCATTATATATATATATATTTTTTATGTTTGTGGGCGAACTGTTGTCTGTGTTCTTCTCCTGTCACCTCTTTGTCCTTTCTTATTAAAGGGTACATCACACAGCCAGGAGTGCGAGCTAGTGGGAGTCTAACAGGAGTCACTAGGAGTCGCTAGAATCACTAGGAGTCATCGATTTTCACCGCGAGCGAGTGAGAGTCTAACAGAAGTCGCTAGGAGTCGCTAGAGTCACTAGGAGTCATCGATTTTCACCGCGAATAGGCCCGCGAGTCCGAATTGTCCCCTACTCCTAGTGACTCTAGCTCGCACTCCTGACTGTGTGATGTACCCTTTACTGACTGACTTTGTATTTTGTTATATACATTTTGAGGTTTGGGTGGTATCTTACTATTGCCCAAGATCAGGTAAGGTTTAGTGGCTCTAGCTCATGGTGAAGATGATTGTAGGCTTGACTTAGGATTAGATTATGTGTGTTGCTTTTAAACTCAAAATATTAGGGTATCTTAGATTAGCTATAATATTAGACAAATCACGGTGCCTCAACCTCATTATGGAAGGGGTTCTTTAGATTTTTTTTTTTTATCAGAAAATTTCGAGGTAGTAGTTTTTACAATGGAGTAGTTTAAGAAAAATATAATTAGCATTTATAATGCCAATCTCATAAATCGCTACCTTGTATAATCCATGTGGATTCTGGAAAAGAAAACAGAAAAACAAACAAAAACAGAAGACAAAGATAGTAATGCAGGCAGCCTGCATACTATTACCTGTTTCTTTATTTCGATCTTCCTCTTCAACACTATAAAAACTTGCTCTAATTACCTTGTTTCACCCCATTTTCTGTCCCTTCGATCTGATCCGATTTAGATTATCAGATGTCTTAAATTTGATCTTATATTGGAGAAGTGCGGTATGGGTGGATGCTAGCCATACAGGAAAACAGTACTCGATACATGGACGTATCATACCCATGTACAGAGAGAGAAGCTGTATTGGGGAGCCGTACTCACGGAGTCGGTTGAGCACTCCTAGCTTCTGGGAAACTGATTTAGCAAGGGTCGAAATATGGTACTACCAAGAGAATGCATGATAAATATAGATCCCTAGTGTATTCAGAAATGAGGAAGACTTGATTTGTGCGTTGTTGACGAGCAAGGGATAGTCGTTTGGGAGATAATATTAAGTAGATAGGTGAACAGTTGAGTTTTGGAGGCATTAAAACAACAAGGGTATCCATGGTTCAATTGGATAGAACTTACACATCAGAAGTAAGGTGCGACTCTTGAAGGGGTTAATAAGAGGGATGATGTGGAAAGTTTGTTGCATAATGTTGAGCCGAGTCATCCACATAAGAGTTGATAGAGCTTAACTCGTTCAGTACCGGTGACATCCTATTAATTATATACTGGCAATGATTAGCGGTTATATTCAGCGTAGGAAGGATATCTAGCAAAGACTAAGGCTTCAAACTATCTCAACCTACCCTTTTAGCTACCGCAGAACCTTCTTAAGCTGTATAATATCGTCTAAATATAGCCACAATAAAATATAATACACGTCGCTGGTACTCAAAGGGTTAAAGTACAGTTGAGAAGATCATTAATGATTGTATGAAACAGAACCCCGAGGAGCACCGGAGTTGAAAGGCTTAGATTGTGATGGTGGTCGTCCTTAACCCATCCAGTACCAGGGACATCCATTTTATCATATTCTGGCACCTATTAGATGATTGTATTCAGCTTAGGAAGGACCTCTAGTAATAATAAGGCTTCAAACTATCTCATCCAACCCTTTTAACTACCAAGGATCCTTCCTAAGCTGCATAATATCATCTAAATACAATTAGAATACAATACAACACACGTCGCTGGTATTCCAAGGGATAACAGCATCTATGAAATGGTCAGCATGTGAAATTGGAGATAAAGGTAGAGATGGAGGGATGAAAGCCGTAGGAGGGTAGCTTAGAGACACGGGATTTGTGATAAACTCTACCGAAAGCTTTTGATACGACATTGTATAATTCATTATAAAAGGTCTCTCCGAAGTCCCGAAAGGAGAATGACCAAGAGTTATAAAGATAAGAAAATTGATCCCCAGTAGAGCAGCCTTTAAGGGGGTATAGTGCTTGCTTTTTGACCTTTATATTAATTTAATCATTTATATTTTAGTTTCCTCGCTAGACCTCCATGAAGCTTTAAAAAACACCCCTTAGATTCCCTTTCAAGATAAATTTGTACATTATTCGGTAGAAAAATGTCCCACCGAAGGCCGGTTCCTTCTAAAATGTCCCGCCGAAGGCCGGTTCCTTCTAAAACTACAGGCTCGCTATCGCTCGCCAGGAAAAAATCGACACCTAAATGGCACGAAAGGTCTTAATATTAACGAAGAAATTAGACGAAAGGTCTCAAAATCGTCAAACTAACGGAACGAACGTCTTAAAACCTTAAAACTAATATGCTAGACATGAGGGAGAAGGGGGTGCAGAAAAAGTGAGTACTACCCCCTTAAGGAGCCCATACAGGCGATCTGAAAGTAAACAATGGTCAGTAAGATGCTTAAGAATTTTCGAGGTCAAAACCTTCAGGACCGACGTCTTGTGGTTATTATGGTATTTTGTTTAATTTTCATTGAGGACTTTGCTTGTTTTTGCCAGTTTCGAGCAATGTAGTTTAGTTTGTCACTTAGGCTAACAAAACAGCCTTCCCAGACTTCCTTCGAAGTAATGAATGCCAACCCAGACCCCTTCAAGCTAAATTTGTATGTATCTCGGAAAAAAAAAAAAAAAATCCAGCCGAAGGGCGATATCTTTTAAGTTACAGGCTTGCTGTCGCTAGCCAAACAATATAATCGACACCTGAATGGGGTGAATCATCTCATCATCGCCAAACTAAACCAGCGAAACAGAGTACCTCCAATAACACCCCCTCGAACCAAATAGGGTTAAACGCACCCGTATTACGTAACTGCTTCCTCCTTATTGCAGACAACAGTACTACAGCCGGGAATGAACCAAGCTAGTGTTGCCTTAGGTTCAGAATATGGAACATATGGGCCTCCCTAATCGAGATAATCGCATTAGTAAAGCGTTTAACAAACTCCGAGGTGCATGGAATGGTCTAATGAAAGCCAGAATAAAATTAAGGAACACTTCATCGTATGGAAAAGGGTTACTATTTCTACAAGTCGTATACACCGTTTTTCATATTAAGGGAGCCCACCTCGCTTTTTTCTCTTTTTCTCCCTCTCTCTTTGTCTTGTATCCATTCGGCCCCATTCAGCCTACGGTTTTAAGACGTTTACCCCCATCCAGGTGTCAACATTTTCCTGGCGAGCGGTAGCGAGCCAGCATAAATATATTTTTGTTTTGACAGCAAGCTGTATTTGTACATTTTTCGATATAAAAAAAATCTCCGGCGAAGCCTGATTTCTCCATACAATACTGGCTCGCTATCGCTCGCCAGGAAGAAATCGACACCTGGATGGGGATAAACGTCTTAAAACAGTTGGCTGAATGGCGCCGAATGGATACAAGCCAGAGAAAGAGAGAAAGAGAAAAAAAAGCAGGTGACCCCCTTAACCATGGACCCGATCGAAAATGGTAGTACACTATATTAATATACCTGCCTTAATTCATTGATTATAAATACAAAACTATGTATTGTATATATATAAAATAAACACAATAATTGAAAGTGAACACAATGAAAATACTATAACTGCACTTTAGCCATTCGCGATTATTTCACATACACTAAATTTCTTCACCAATCTCACCTATAATTAAACACTTTATTGTGCAGTCCATATACTTGAATAGATATGAATAGTAATTTCGTTATGATTGTCCAATCTCACCTATCAAACTACTATATGCATTTATATTGTAAATAGTAATTCGTTTGTTACCATTTCGTTTACAGTTTTCTATTCGTAATTAATCTTTCTGGGATTCCCACTACGGTTCATTAATGTTTCACGTTTCAAGGATATAGCAATACTGTTCAATTGTAGAACTCTCTTTTCAACGCTCAGTGACTGATATTGTGCAAAAGGTTTTCAGCCAAAGTCATCATATATCAATTTCAATTTAACTGAGGTAAGAACAAAAGTTGGCCAGGACTCAAAGGATTTTTTCTGAAACTTTCCAAGCGAGATGAAGTGGAGGAAAAAGCAAACACTAACAAAGAGCAATTTCCTTTCTTAGTTTATCCAAGCTGCTGGGTGTAATAAGACCTTGGAGTGGTTCTTTTACACGGGGATTGACACACGCATACACACACAGACATACATGACAGGCATACAGTTTACAGACATACATACATAAATACATACACGACATATAGAGGGCACACATACACACACATACACACATATATATATATATATATATATATATATATATATATATATACACGACATGTACAAGAGCCACACATATATACAAACATATATACACACACAAGAGCCACACAGACGTACACACTCATACACAACATATACACACGCATCTACAAAGACACACACACACACACACACTCTCTCTTTCTCTCTCTCATACACAGATAGACAGTCAGGCAAAGCAACTGGACACACAAAGGCATAGACAAACAGACAGCCACAACACCCACACACAGGCAGACAAACAGACAGCCACAACACCCACACACAGACAGACAATCAAACAGCCACAACACCCACACACAGACAAACAGACAGCCACAACACCCACACACAGACAGACAAACAGACAGCCACAACACCCACACACAGACAGACAAACAGACAGCCACAACACCCACACACAGACAGCCACAACACCCACACACAGACAGACAAACAGACAGCCACAACACCCACACACAGACAGACAAACAGACAGCCACAACACCCACACACAGACAGGCAAACAGACAGCCACAACACCCACACACAGGCAGACAAACAGACAGCCACAACACCCAAACACAGACAAACAGACAGCCACAACACCCACACACAGACAGACAAACAGACAGCCACAACACCCACACACAGACAGACAAACAGACAGCCACAACACCCACACACAGGCAGACAAACAGACAGCCACAACACCCACACACAGGCAGACAAACAGACAGCCACAACACCCACACACAGACAGACAAACAGACAGCCACAACACACACACACAGACAGAAAAACAGACAGCCACAACACCCACACACAGACAGACAAACAGACAGCCACAACACCCACACACAGACAAACAAACATACAGCCACAACACCCACACACAGGCAGACAAACAGACAGCCACAACACCCACACACAGACAGACAGCCACAACACCCACACACAGACAGACAAACAAACAGCCACAACACCCACACACAGACAGACAAACAGACAGCCACAACACCCACACACAGACAGACAAAACACCCACACACAGACAGACAGCTACAACACACACACACAGACAGACAGCCACAACACCCACACACAGACAGCCACAACACCCACACACAGACAGACAAACAGACAGCCACAACACGCACACACAGACAGACACTTTCCTTTCTTAGTTTATCCAAGCTGTGGGGCGTAATAAGCCCTTCCAGTGGTTCTTTTACTAGGGTATTGACACGCACACGAACACACACACACACGAACACACACACACACACAGGCGCACACAGACCTACACAAACACACACAGGCGCACACAGACCTACACAAACACGCAAAGACACACACGCACATACACACACTCACTCACTCTACCTCTCGTTGGGATCAAGGGGTTTGTGTATCTATGTAATCCTATATAATTCTCTCTCTCTCTCTCTCTCTCTCTCTCTCTCTCGTGCTAAGAAGAGAGAATCAGCAATCATTTTTTCCAGACCATTTTTTTTCTCACACACATATACACGTACAATACACACACACACACACACACATACTAACAGTCAGAGAGAAAGGACAGAGAGCAAGGCAGTACCACACACACACACACACACCTCCCCGTGGCGTAACTGATAGCGCGTCTGGCTCACAACCAGAAGGTCCCGGGTTCGAGACCCGAGCGGGGAAGAGACATTTGTGCAAGTCTCCTAACGGTGTAGCCTCTATTCACCTAGCAGTATAAATAGGAACCTGGTATAAGTGGACGAAGTTGTGACGTCCCATCTGGGGTTGGTGATCGGTTACAAGGTGAGATGGGTATCGTACTGGTCAACCTAAGCTACTGGTCAACCTAAGCCTTCTGGTGAGACTGGTACCGTAGTGAGAATGGTACCGTACAGATAAACCCTAAGCCTTCGTTTCCAGATGTCGCCAATTGGCTAAAATACAGACTACACACACATCCACAGCCATTCCAACGATACATAAACACTTAACATTCATTTCACGCAATACATTCCCAGTTAAGGAGGTGCGATAATAATGGGCTTAGCTCGCATTGCGTGGATTCCCCTTGACGAACAAGCAAGTGAAAAAGTGAGTGAATACACACCCTTAATATCAAAGAGCATTCTGCTACCCCATGTGTGTGTGTGTGTGTGTGTGGGAGGAGAGGCTGGGGACACTTTTATAAACAATAACAGCTTGCGAATTCCAGGCAAACTTTAGAAATATGAAATGATAAAGAGATGATGAACGACAGAAATAAATGAGTGAAATTATAGTTACAAATACGAACTTAACTCTTTCGCTGCGGGTGACGTTCTGGAATGTTTTGGCAAGTTACAGCAATTTCCAGGCTTTAAAAGCCTGTAAAGAACGTAAAAATTGAGTGTCAGTGGGCGGGAGCGTGAGGGGCCCACCTCCGACCCTCAGAGCACCGAGCAGCTCACTGAGCTAGGCTGTGTCTCGCGCGGGTCTCTCTCACCAGTGTAGCCAAGCGAGCGAGTGTTACATAATAGCGGGGTTCCCGCGTTTCACTGGGACCACTGCGGGTGAACCAGACCACGTACAGGGTCCGTTCTGGTGTCATTTTGAAGCTATTTTCGCCTAGTTTTCGGCAGAATACACTTCATTTAATGCAGATGCTTGATTTATCATTCAGGAGTGCCTGAATATGCCCTAAATAGCCCAAACATAGCCTCAGCCGAAGGGTTAAGGGAAGATTTCCACTCGAGGGATTTTTTTCTGGACCCCTTTCTCTCTCATGTTTAGCCCCATTGCTTTTTAGATTTTAAGACGCTCGCTCCCTTTAGTTTGGCGATTTTAAGAACTTTCGCCCCATTTCTGTCAATTTTAAGAACTTTCGTGCCATTTAGGTGTCGATTTTTTCCTGGCGAGCGATAGCGAGCCTGTAATTTGAGAGGAACCGGCCTTCGGCTGGGACATTTTTCTACCGATAAATTTACAAATTTATCTTGAAAGGGGATCTAGGGGGTGTAATTTTAAGCTTGATGGAGTTCTAGGAAAGAAACTAAATACCTCCCCTTAACCCACTGACGATCATGACGTATTTTGACAGTTACTTCTGGCTATCACTAGACGATTTTATGCAGCTTAGGAAGGATCTGTGGGAATAAATATCGCCTAATAATAGCCAATAAAAAGACAAGAATTATGTAATATGAGAGAGGGTCAACAATATAAGTTAAATGAGCAAGATGGAAGTTGAACATTGCGAATATAATAAGACAAGGTGAACGATAAAACTAAACGAGTGAGATAAAAGTCACAAAATAGAAACTAATTAAAAGATGGCGAAAGATAAAAAAAAAAAATGGTTGCGGTTTAAGTTACAGATAGGACATTAAGAGGGTAGTCCTAGATTTTTGGTCGATATATTAATTTATTGTTGAGTTTCCTCGCTATTCCTCCATCAAGCTTAAAAAATCACCCCCTAGACCCCCATTCAAGATAAATTTGTAAATTTTTCGGTAGAAAAATTTCCCGGCCGAAGGCCGGTTGCTTCTAAAATTAAAGGCTCGCTATCGCTCGCCAGGAAAAAATCGACACCTAAAGGGCACGAAAGGTCTTTATATTGACAAAAATATGAGGCAAAAGGTCTCAAAATCGCCAAACTAACGGAACGAACGTCGTAAGGCCTCAAAAGTAATATGCTAAACATGGAGGAGAAGGGGGTCCAGAAAAATCGAGTACTACCCCCTTAATTATTACGTTCTCCCCACTAACCAACTTTACTCCTAAAATAAGAGAAAGAGAACCATAGAACTAAACGAGTGGGATTAGAGACATTAGGAGGAGGTTTTCACTTAGGGGGTGTTTTTTTCAAGACCCCTCTTCTCCTTCATGTTTAGCCCCAAAAGTTTTGAAATCTTAATACATTCGCTACATTACGTTACCAATTTCAAGACCTATCGCCCCATTACTTTGTTGTTATGATACCTTTCGTGCCATTTAGGTGTCTATTTTTTTTCCTGGAGAGCAATAGCAAGCCTGCAATTTAGGAGGAACCACTCTTTAACCGGACAATTTTCTACCGAAAAATGTCAAAATTTATCTCTAAGGAGGATCTTGGGGGGGGGGGGTATTTATTTATTAAATCATTATTATTTTTTACATTTTCTTATTATTATTAATATAGTTATTGTTATTATTTGTATTATTATTTGTATTACTATTATTATTAGGGGTTCGACCCCTACGGGGAACCCCTATTGTAATCATTAAACCCGGTTTTTCATCCAAATTCTTCTTACGCCCCGGTTTCGACGCAATAACTCCAGAACCGCTTTTTGGATCGGGATCAAACTTTCACAAGAGGTGCGTTTTTGTATTGGGCAACTTTTGATATGCTAAACATCCGGCATGGCGGCCAAACAGGTCCGTGGCAGCCGATTTCCCGAAAAACTTGACGCCTAAATACCGTCTCTCCCACTCATAGGAAACGACTGGGCTTTGGCATACGGACTCCACTGCTAATGCTCCGCAAATGTTATAGAGAAGGTTTTGCTTTTGCACGTGGGTTATTTCCGGCAATCTTGAAAAAAACTCTAATTCCACTTAAAATTCCACATCTTGAAAACTGCGCCGATGATCAAAACCATGCTTGCGTAGTTGGGTGGTGCTCGCGATTCTGAATGTTTTGATACCAAAAGAATATAAATGGGTGGAATAGTTTGGCCGCAGCATTGAAAACTGTCTATTCTTAAATTACTTTAAAACCGCATTCGCTACCCACACAAAGTTTACCGTCTACAGTCTATAGGCTTCCACGCATCCCCCAGTTTTGCTTAATAACATAATCACTTTATTATTCAGATCTATAATTTTTTTTATTATTTAACTCTCTCAAAACAGTTTGAGTCCCTACGAATTCCACCAATTATTTAGCCAACCTACCTATACATACCTACCCTACCAAATAATAATGATAATTCAAATTTATTTTTGGTGAATAACAGAGTATTGGCTAAGGTTTTTAACAATTCCTCCCTTTGCCAAATGCTTTGTTTAATAACAATGATATGGACCTTTAAAGTTTTGGCAATTGCCCGTGTGACTGTATTTTAACCCTCCTAAGTGTTACCACAAAATACCGCTAGATCCTTTCTCAAAAGTCGCTAGCATGTTGCTACATAGTCAAACAATGTTAGAATAATGCTGCAATTTCTAAAGAGTTTTGGTTTGTTTGTTTTGCAAATTTTACAATGTAGTATGACTAGAATGTCTGAAATTTTCAAATTATCCCTAGTAAATGTCTCTATATATGAAAAAATGGCTGCTAAATTGAAGTAAATAGCTCTACATCTAGCGGTAATATGTAGCGAAACAACTGGCAACACTGCCTAAGTGTTACCCCAAAATACCGCTAGATCCTTTCTCAAAAGTCGCTAGCATGTTGCTACATAGTCAAACAATGTTAGAATAATGCTGCAATTCCTAAAGAGTTTTGGTTTGTTTGTTTTGCAAATTTAACAATGTAATATGACTAGAATGTCTGAAATTTTCAAATTATCCCGAGTAAATGTCTCTAGATATGAAAAAATGGCTGCTAAACTGAAGTAAATATAGCTCTACATCTAGCGATAATATGTAGCGCTACAACTGGCAACACTGCCTACAACCACCTTCTCATCGCCAATGATTATGCTCTGAGGTTTGTATTTGCTCATCTTATCCTGTGTATAAATGTAACCCTTACACATGTTTCTATTAAATAATGACATTAAACAGGATTCATGATTTAAATACAAGGCTAGATATTTATCGGAAGTATGTATTTACCTTCGGAAAGCTAAAATATAATGTTTACACATATGGGATAGGGAGGAGGGAGGGAGGTATAAGAGGTGGACCGATGAAAGGGAAGAGAACCCCGATATACGAGATACATAGCTTCATATGCACGTATTGATCACTTTCATGCTATTATGTATGCATACAGAAGTAGCAGGACACACATGTCAAGAGTGAACACCAATAACTTAATCCATACACAGTAAAAAAGACGGAAATAATATCGTACATAGGAAGTGATGGAATGGGTATGGGGGGAGTGTGTATGACAGTTCGTCGCTAGATAGGGGTGTGTGTGCTGGTCTTGTGTAGCTATGTGTGTGCTTGTTTGAGTGTTGCTATAGGCTAAGCATTAGTTATCTCTCTCTCTCTTATTTATCGCTGTCTTCCTTACGATTACGACATACTGTACTAGTGCATGAGAACAGGAAATAGGGAGCCTCGCTCTCTCTCTCTCACAAATGAGAACATAAGTAAACAGGAGTCTGCAGAGAGCCGATTGGCTATAGGACTCGGTAGCCTAATCCACATTATTATCTACAACTCTGTTACTAAACGAATAGAGGCAGATCCCTTACACACCCAGTCTCTCTCTGTCGCTCGTTTTTTTGCACTCCGGTACAAATGAGGCAGATCCCTTACAAGATGAACATGGGAATCTGCAGAGAGACAAGTGGCCCACAAAAGGCAGATCCCTTTCACATCCAACCCATTTTGTCCATATGACTATCTGATTTTATCTTGAAATTCTCTATTGTTCTTGATCCCACTATAGCACTAGGTAGCCTATTTCACATATCTACGACTCTGTTACGAGAGAGGCAGATCCCTTACACAGCCAATCTCTCTCTCTTATTTGCACACTGGAAACAGGAGGCAGATCCTTACACATGCTACCAAGATGAAAATGGGAGTCTGCAGAGAGCCGATTGGCCCACACACGGCAGATCCCTTTCACACCCAATCCATCTCGTCTTATCAAATTTTATGTTGAAGCTCTATTGTTATTGATCCCACTATAGCACTTGGTAGCTTATTCCACATATCTACAACTCTTTTACCAAGCGAATAGAGGCAGATCCCTTACACAGCCAATCTCTCTCTCTCGCTCTTGTTTGTTTGCACACCGGTACAAATGAGGCAGATCCCTTACACATGCAACCAAGATGAAAATGGGAGTCTGCAGAGAGCCAAGTGGCCCACATAAGGCAGGTCCCTTTCACACTCAACCCATCTCATAAACGTTACCTGTTATTTACACTACTTACTATACACCCATGTTATTATATACCTGCAACCAAAACACAATTGTAAGAAATAGGAACATAAGAAAGTGGGAGTCTGTAGAGAGCCAATTGGCCCACACAAGACAGATCCTTTTCACACCCAACCCATCTCATAAAAACTCTCTCATTTATCTCTGTCTTCCTTACATTTATGACATCCTAGTCTCTCTCTCTCTCACAAATGAGAACATAAGAAAACCAGAGTCTGCAGAGAGCCGATTGGCCCACACATGTCAGATCCCTTTCACACCCAACCCATCCCGCGCTCTCTCTCTCTCATATTTATCGCTATCTTCCTTACGTTTACGACATCCTATTCTCTCACCATACTCCCTCTCTCTCCTTCACAAATGAGAAAATAAAGAAAATAAGAAAACGAGTCTCCAGAGCCGATTGACCTACACTTGGCAGATCCCTTTCACACCCAACCCATCTCGTTCTATCTAATTTCAAGTTGAAGCTCTATTGTTCTTGATCCCATTATAGCACTCGGTAGCCTATTCCACATATCTACAACTCTGTTACTAAACGGATAGAGGCAGATCCCTTTTACAGCCAATCTCTCCCTCTCTCGCTCTTGTTTGTTTGCACAATCTGCTCCTTCTGTAGTTTCTCCATGCCCGATAAGTTAAATGATCTTTTGATATCTGTGACACAGCATTTGTATCCAACACAATACCCTGCTTGCAAAACCGTCGAACCCCGGACAACGTTGCTTGCAACTTTAATTAATATTATTATTATTATTATTATTATTATTAAATTAAGCTTGATAGAGGTCTAGGGAGCAACCCCCCCCCCCAACACTCCTTCAGGCTAGTAAGGGAAGAAAAGAAGCAAGCAAATGTTGGTAGGTCTGAAAAAGGAAGGAGTTGTTTGGCTGGCAAGGAGTAGTGATATAGCCAGTAAAGGAGAGAGAGAGAGAGAGAGAGAGAGAGAGAGAGAGAGAGAGAGAGAGAGAGAGAGAGAGAGAGAGAGAGAGAGAGAGAGAAAGAGAGAGAGAGAGAGAGAGAGAGAGAGAGAGAGCTTGGATGAAGGAGAGGACAGGTGCAACTTTATATTGTCTCATAAAAACCTAAAATAAGGATCACTCATCCTCCCCCCCCCCCTCTCTCTCTCTCTTTAGCTGCGTGTGTGTGTGTGTGCCTCTCTCTCTCAAATTCAAATGCTCAAAACAAAACAGAATACTTCAATATTAATGGTGTATACATATCTTAATCTTAAAAAAAAAAATGAATATTAGGTAACATGTATAGGACATGTCTAGCTCGCTAAGGACCAGCCTTTTCAGCAAGCCCCTTGGTATTCAAAATGTAATCTCCCTCACACTCTCTCTTTCTGTCGCTCACTCTCACACTCACTCTCTCTCTCTCTCTCACACACACACACACACACACACACACATACCCTCCCTATTCCTGTCTCTATCTACGCCCCTCTTCTCTCTTTATCTTTGCTCTCTCTCTCTCTCTCTTGGTTGAAGCTTTAGGCCTCTATTCATTGGACACACGTAGACTGCAAGCTCAACTCACTAAAGTCTTTAACATACTTAATGGGTTTGAGAACGTGGATTATGGCAACACGCTACCATGGCTGAAAGCTAAGATTAAGAGAGCCCACCTCGCTTTTTTTTTTGTCTTTCTCTCTCTCTCTTTTTGGCTTGTATCCATTCGGCCCCATTCAGTCTACTGTTTTAAGACGTTTAACCCATCCAGGTGTCAATTTTTTCCCGTCGAGCAGTAGCGAGCCAGCATATATATATTTTTGTTTTGACAGCAAGCTAACTTGTACATTTTTCGATAGAAAAATGTCTCCGGCGAAGCCGGATTTCTCCATACAATGCTGGTTCGCTATCGCTCGCCAGGAAAAAATCGACACCTGGATGAGGATAAACGTCTTAAAACAGTTGGCTGAATGGGGCCTATTGGATACAAGCCAGAGAAAGAGAGAAAAGGAGAGAAAGAGAAACAAAAGCCGGTGACCCCCCTTAAAGAAATTCAGCACTTGTATATGTGGAAACAATTTTGCTTCCTCCAATTAAGTTGGACGGAGGTTATGTTCTCTCCTCCGTTTGTTTGTGTGTTAAAAATAAATGTCACAAAGATTTGAACCGATTTTCACGAAATTTGGTGAGCAGATAGAATATGCACCAAGGGAGAAGCGGTTCAATTTAGGAGGCGATCTGAATCACATGTTACGCTGGTGTCGTTGTTGTGCATTAATGTTTAGTTAGTGACAAAGCCTTCATCGGCAGAGGTAAGCGGTCTACCGAGTGTCCCTATAGTCGCATATAATATCTGTTTTAACTGGAACAATCTTCTTTCAGAAATTGTTAATAGTTCTTCAGTATAATGGACCACAAGGACTCTGAGATACTAACTACTCTCTCTATCTTAGAACCTTCTACTTTGCTGTCCTATTCTTCTACTATAAACTGTCCCTATCTAGTAGTATTAAGGCCGGACAACCTAGTGGGGACCGCAAGGTCTGTGTGGTCTGAATATCTGTGAAACTGTGTAACACTCTCTCTCTCTTTCTCTTTCTCTCTCTCTCTCTCTCACTCTCTCTCCCTCGCTCGCTCGCTCTCATCCTTCACGGGGCCTTCACACAGGCCAGTGAACCAATCACATTCTAAAATTTATTATTTAATTTTCTTAAATTTTTCTCCAGTAACTTGCATCCTAATATTACTTTATCTTCCTCGACAGAATTTACGGCCCCTTTGAGGATCATGACTCGTTTTGACAATTAATTCTGGCTATCATTAGACGATTTTATACAGATTAAGAAGGGCATATGGAAGACAGAGGGTTAATTGAGATGGTCTTTACCCTTTTAATTTCCACACATCCTTCCTAAGCTGTGTAAAATCGTCTAATGATAGCCAAAGTAAACGGCTAAAACGCGTCATGATTCTCAAGGGGTTATACGCACGATGTTTACTTTGCTATGATGTACTACTATTTGCTATTATATACTACTCTATCTACAGTATCTATGAGAGAGAGAGAGAGAGAGAGAGAGAGAGAGAGAGAGAGAGAGAGAGCGAGCGAGCTAGCGAAGACGGAAAATGCAAGAACACACTGAATAAGGGAAATATTTGTGGGCAGTTTTGGTTTGCAAGTAATTCGTTAAGGTTAAAAGGCAAAGAATAACTGAATGGAAAGAACAGAGTATGCCAAGAGAAAATTAGTAGTAATATTGCACGAGGAATAAGCATGTTATAAAATACAATAAAATACATGAAACTAAAGAAGTATTATATAGCCTAGTGGATGAGACAAACAACTAAAAAAAAAAAAAAAAAAAAAAAAAAAAAATATATATATATATATATATATATATATATATATATATAATAATAATAATAATAATAATGGTAGCAAAAAGACTAGGGTAATAGGAGGAAGAAGAAAAGTATAATTGACATCTGGCACGCCGGCATATTAACCACAGACCTTATATAGCTAGTTTAAGGGGAGGAAGACCGTTTTTCTGGACCCCCTTCTCCCTAATGTTTAGCCCCACTAGTTTTGAGATTATAAGACGTTCGGCTCATTAGTTTGGCGATTTTAACACCTTTCGCCCCATTTCGTTGTCAATTTTAGGACCTTTCGTGCCATTTAGGTGTCGATTATTTCCTGGTGAGCGATAGCGAGCCTGCAATTTTAAGAGGAACCGGCCTTTGGCCGGGAAATTTTTCTATCGAAATTTGTTTTACAAATTTTTCTTGAAAGGGGGTCTAGGATATGTTTTTCTAAGCTTGATGGAGGTCTAGGGAGGAAACTAACAAACTATATGAATACATTAATTAATACACCAAACAAACGGCCAGTCTCCCATTAAGAGGCATTACATTCCTAACATTCCCATTGGAGAAGGCGACATATACCGATAATACCACAATTGGCGAACTTAATAATGACAATAATAATAGTAACAATACTGCTACTAATACTAATACTACAATAATCCTAATATTACTACTAACAATAATAATCACTGGTTTATAAATAATGACCACTTCAAGATTTAATCAGTACATAAAGCAATATTTGGACAATGAAGCTACTTTTCCTACTAATTATCAATAGAGAGGAACGGAATATTACTAACTTTATAGCTCAGTATATTGTGGCCACATACACAGGGTGTACTTTCTTTATGGGACATCTTAATTTATGACGCCCATTATAACAAACTTCGGGTACCTAAAGGCCTTAAGAGATTTAACGTATTATCAAAGTTACGAACAGAAGGAAATAGATAATAATTCTGTGAACACTAAACCAAATCTCAGATACAACAATCTACCTTGTTTATTTTCTAAGTCACCATATGAACAGCATTTGAAGAGCATCACTTTATTGAATACATTTGTAGTTTGATTATAGGTTATTTAGCTTAATAACTTACAGTACACACGGACATAGAGAGGGTGTGCTTGTGACCTGAAGAAACTGTAAGCGAAACTTCAATATAGTGTTAATCTGCAATTGAGGTTCATGAACTTTATATTCGGTCATCGTCAAGTATACTGCATTATCACGACATATGTCCGCTTAGTAATTAAACACGACTTAAGATTAGGAGTGATTATAGATTCGAGATTAACATGGTGAGAATACTTACAAACAATATTATGAATACATTTTCAAAGGGAATTGGTATATTGTACCATACATTACGTAATGGTATAGAGAGATATAGGGAGCAGCAAGCGATTGTACTATTGAATCAATTGTTAACTTACAGAAGAGGGCATTTAGATCAATTCTATGAAAACCTCTTGGAGAGCATACAGAGCCACAGTTCACATCTTCAAAGTTATTACGTTTCTCAGAGTTATATCCATTTCCCTTGGCTAAATTAATGTTTATATGTATTCATGGACTTACTCCAGTGTTTGACAGTATATTTTGTACGCATATGGAGATACAGACATTTAACACAAGGCGGAAAAAGATTACGTGTCCCAGTACCTAAAAACAACACTTATGACAAACATTCAGATATAGAGGTGATCAGGTATGGAACATAATTTCGGAGAAACTGGATAATACCTGTAGTTATCATTATTTCAAGCATTGATTTAAATCAATAAAATTACATAAATGACCATGACATCATAGAATATTCACGCGTCTTTCAGTTGCATATAGGTGCATAAACATTTATATTATATGTATGTACATACAGTATATGTGTATAATGTACAATTACTTTTTCCTTGTTGTATGTAGTGTTTTTTTCTTCCCAGATCACTTCACATTTATACATACACCAGAGCACTTTCCATCTTCTTTATTCTTTTGCTGATGAATGTTACAAATAGAGTAAAAACAAGAGGACATATGCTGTCTATGGCACAAATCCTCTTTGTCACATGATACTTTATATAACTTCACACTTGTACGGTGTAGGCCTACATCCATATTGTATCAGTGGCAATAAACATGTATGAATTAAATTGAATTGAACATTTCCAGTCCTCACAAAAACTGAAATAAAACATATAAATGTATAAATACAAAAATAAGCATATAGAACAAAACTCTGAATCCGTATCGTCGTCAATAGTCACATAAATAATCATACCACCATTGGTCACATGTACCATAAGGCTAATACATATAAAAGTTATAATTACAGTTACCACGATTAACACCAACAAACGCACATCTCTCTCGCTATTCTATCGCTACTACAATAATCAGCGTTCCTCAGAGCTCTCCCAGTGTATACCACCTCCTCTACGTTGGGTACGTAGTGCCCGTCTTGCAACACAATCCTACCCCTACTCTGTGCAACTCTCCAACTCAAGAGTGAAACGATACTCCCAATCTTTCTTCTATTCAACAGCTGAGCTCTGGAACTCTCTCCCTGAATTCATCTTTCCCTCATTCTATGACTTAAATTGCTTCAAACTCCGTGTGTCCAGGCATTTTGGCTCGACGGTTCCTTGATTTTGGCCCTGTCACTCTTTCAACTCTGCGGGAGGCACTCGTCACAGGCAGTTCTGCTTTTTGTCTTCTTCATTCACAAAAAAAAAACAAAAAAAAAAACAAAAAAAAACTACACACACAACCACCCACCCACACCTACCTTTAAATCCACAGCTGCCACATCTACTACCAAAGCCCAAGTAATTTTGTATACACCTAATAAGAAAAAACCCAAGTAAACTTTAAAAGCCATTTCTTTAGAAGGGGCAGGCTAAGGAAATGAATCACTTTCCCCCACGACCACCAAAGTTACTCTAGGCCGGAGCTCCAAACAAAACCTTTTGGGGGGCAATAGAAAAATGGAAGCCCAGACCACTACCAAAATCCATTTGTCCTGTGGGGGTAGCAGGGAAAGGGGAAAGGGGGAGAGAAGGTGGAGGAGGGGGAAGGGAGAGGGAGGACTATTTTAGCTTCCCACCCCCACCACCACTGTACTACTACCTCTACCACAACAAAGTTACCATCACCACAATTACCATAGCTACCTCCGCCTTCTTCACTACCACTACTACCTCCACCACCACCACCACCACAACGACCTCCACCACCACCACTACTACCTCTACCACCACAAGTTACCACAACTACCACAGCCACCTCCCTCTCCTCCACCACCACTACCACTACTACCTCTACCACCTCCCTCTCCACCACCAACACCACCACTACTACCTCTACCACCACCATAACTACCTCCTCCTCCTCCACCACTACTACCTCCACCACCACCATAAAGCTACCATCACAACCACCACAACTACCTCCTCCACCTCCACCACTACCTTCACCACCACCACCACCACCACTACCTTCACCACCACCACCACCACTACTACTACCTTCACCACCACCACCACCACCACCACTACCACTACTACCTTCACCACCACCACCACTACTACCTTCACCACCACCACTACCACTACTACCGTTGCGACACTTTTCACTATTTGGTCTGATATATTTTTTTGTTTTATCTCTCCTGCTTCGCTCCATTAGTTTGAAGATTATAACACGTTTCACCCCATTAGTCGATTATTTAGTGGGCGACGTTAGCCAGCCTGTAACTTAACCCTCTCCGACATATGACGCGATTTTGAGCCTATTGGTGATACTTTAAAGCCTTTATTACCATCAGGGGTATTTAGAAACCTTTAGTTTAGTTACTTCAACCTCTACAGTTGTCTTTGAGTTGGCTGTGGGCAGAAAATTAATTTTGGAGAGGTAATTATAAGAGTGAGAGAACTCTATTTCTTATTGCTAATCTGGCAACCTCTGCGTCATAAATGCGTGAAACGGTTAAGAAAGGCTTTATATTTTATGGTTAGTAATGTAACTATAATTGCATCGTAAATTTTATGCATATTTAAATCTATGTTTAGCATTTCTTGTAATAAAATTATAATATTCTTATTTTATGGTATACTTGATTTTAGCTTCATACTTTTAAGGCAACTCCATGTTTTTTACCTTATGATTTTATACTTCAATGCTTCAACCATCAATCTCAGCCTCTACTCAAGATACTGATTTACTTATAGTTTTAGTCTCTTTAGCGCGTGAAGTCCGCCAAGATAGTGGCGATACATGTTTGGGAAGCCAAACTGCACCGAGCTAAAGCTGGGAGACATACGAGTGCCGGTAGTCTGACTACGGCGACCTGGTGCAAGATTTCATCGTGTTGAGTAATCGGATCAATAGACTATTCTGATGAGAGAGAGAGAGAGAGAGAGAGAGAGAGAGAGAGAGAGAGAGAGAGAGAGAGAGAAGAGAGAGATAGAGAGGAGAGAGAGAGAGAGAGAGAGAGAGAGAGAGAGAGAGAGAGAGAGAGAGAGAGAGAGAGAGAGAGAGAGAGAGAGAGAGAGAGAGAGAGAGAGAGAGAGAGAGAGAGAGAGAGAACTTATCAAAAGCGGTTGTTAATCAATGTTCCCGATACTAAGTATGCTACTTGCTAGTTACTTGTGGAATAACACGAAATTTGGTTACTACATCCACCTTCGATGTATTGAAAATCCTGAAGATATTTGATAATACAATTACATACCGTACTTCATCCCCTAAGCACCCTATGATTTCACAAACTTAAGAATATTTATTCATCATCGTTGTTTAGTATCATTTAAAAGTCCCGTGCTTAGAGAGATGATTCTTTGGAACATAAAGACAACCAAATGATACAATGGGTTAATAAGTGATTTATATCGCAATGATCAAATATTAGAATAATAAATGAAATTACTTTGAAAAATAACTAAAATTTTTGCTTGTGAAAGTCCTTTATGTTGGAATAATTGCTCTTTAACTATTTAAGTATTTGAAGACTCAATTTAATTTGTTCTGTCTAAATTATACGAATATTTTTAGTTTTGGAAGACCCCTAGGAATCAAACGGGTAAGTTATATATGAATTAACCCTCTAACCCCCTCAAAAATGATCTGCAAATACAAAGAGTAAATGGAAGATCGTATCATGAGGGGGTTAAGAGGGCACACATAAAATCATGATACAGCCAATGTTTGTGGTGTGAGGAGGGCTCCAACATACCTTACTGACTGCTTAAATCAGATCCACAGCATCCAGGAGGGCTCCTGGTTTCTGTAAATGGTGAAATGTAATTAGCTTTGATGTAAACATATACTGAAATACACGTAGTTTTACATTATATTGGTTTGTCGAAAATTTAATTTCAACATGTTTGTTTTTGGTACCGGTAGTGTCACTTACAGTCTAGTGTCAGGTGTCAATCATACACAAGCACCCCCAACTGCATCATATTCCAAAGTACGTTAATGGTGTGTGAGAGGATCATTTGCTACCCTGATTAACTTTGGGTAATGAATGCTTTAACCAAAAGGAGTGCAGTACTTTTGAACCCGCCATACTTTATACAAAATATAAAAAACACAAAATGTTGTGAATACATATATTCTTCACCAAAACAACTCAATCTGATTACCGATAACTCTTCTTAGTCGTTGTATAAGTAAAGTAACTAATATAGACGGAAATATGATATATAAAGCTAAACTTTAGTATAATAATATAGATAAATAATATGCAAAGTTGTGAAGAGACGATATATATTTATCTGTCTATATATCTCTCCACATAAATATCATCATTAACTCCTATTCTGTCCAGCTCTCCAACCTAAGAATTGGCAAATTTTCTGGGGTTTTTTCTACTCAACAATTGAACTCTGGAACTCTCACCGTCAATCAATCTTTCATTCATCCTATGACTTAAACTGCTTTAAACTTCGTGTGTCCAGGCATTTTGACCCAACGTCCCTTGAATTCGGCCCTGCCATTCTTTTGGATTTGGGGGAGACACTCATAACAGGCAACCTTCCCTTTGTCTCTTTCATACACGTAGACAAACATAATATATATATTCAAGATTAAAACATAACACTGTTAAACAGAGTGGTATGCAGGGGGAGCACAAAGGACAGAGCATACTAAATGTGAAGCGAACTGAAAGACCGGCTATTAAGAACACCAGGAAAAGAAACACGAATAATATTTGGGAAATGTGTGAAGTGAAGGGGAGAGTGGAACTAATTAATAGATACAGTAATTGAAACATGAAACACAACAGAGAGGGTGGGAATAATTATAGTGGGAAGTGAATGCTAGGGTAAATGGCAAAATATAAATGTCATGGATAATAAAATTATAATAAATTAAATACACGATTGTTCAGAAGATCGCCTATTTCTGGAGTTGCATGCAAATATAATACAATTATACATGGATAATGCAAACCCTGTGTGCCCTGCAGTTCCACAGTGCAGAGCAATACTAGAATCAATATCAATTTAATAGAAGACAATGGTATATCGGCAGGCAGTTATGTAGAGACAGTCTTTGAATTATAAGCAGTCATTGTCTTAGGATCAGTCATTGATTCAATTATAGTTGATGAATAAGTAGCAATGATGTATTTTTTTTAATTTTAATGAGAAAAACAACAACATTGATTTGATGGCAATCCTAATTGAGCAGCATTCATCGATTTAGCAGCAGTCACGGATTTACTGTAGAACAGTAATTGATCTACGTGTAAATACTGATTTAGCTGTGCTCATTACTTGTGTGCTTTAGTGAAAATAATTGATTTCTGACATTTCATTAATTTAGCAACCATGAAACATATATCAATCCCACATTAAGTGTCAATTACTGGTAGAGCAGCAGGAATGGATTAGCAGAAGTCAATGATTGGTTTGGCCGCAGACTGCAATTACGTTACCAACATCGAAATACCGGTACCCAATCAATGTAGCTACCAAACTTCATGTCAATATCTGATTAACCCTTTGATGAATATGACACGTTTTAGCAGTTTATTCAGGCTATCATTAGACGATAATATTCAGCTAAAGAAGTATCTGTGGGAGTCGGAGGCTTTACCAAGTTAAATTTCAGCAGATAAATTCCCAGAGAACTTTCCTAAGCCGAATAAAATCGTCTAATAATTGCCAGAATAAAATATATTAATGCGTCATGGTATCCTACAGGGGCTAACATGAGGAGATAATGTCATGTTAACCCTTTCTGTACCGGCGACGTATTTTGTATTTGGTTTCAGCCACATTTAGATGATTATATGAAGCTAATTACTAAGGATATATGGTAGCTAAAAGGATTAATCGAGATGGTCTGTAGCCTTTTCATAGGTAGACATCCTTCCTAAGCTGAATAATATCGTCTAATAGGTGCCAGAATATAATGAAATGGACGTCACCGGTACTGAAAGGGTTAACCCGTTCTATACCGGTGACATCCTGCTGGTTATATTATGGCAACTATTAGATAACTTTATTCAGCTCAAAGGAGTACAAAGGAGTACAAAGAAGTACAAAGGAAATCAAGCAACAACAGATCTAGTGACCCTTCTAGGTTGCTTGTCCTCCAAAACACTGAGGATCAAGTGTCCAAACAGTGGTTTAGAGTGGGTAAGGGAACATTGGAAAGGGAATTACTACCCTGGAACTAATGTCCGTGGCAGGATTAGGAAGTTAGTAGGGGACAGATGGGTTAGTAACTGAGGGGGGGATAAAATAAAGTTATTCATTTACAAACGCAGTCAGTCGCGGGTTTGATGCGAGATATTTGTCTAGGCGGAGTTTAAATGAATCAACGGTGATGCAGTCTATAACGTTTCGGGGAAGCCCATTCCACAAGTTGACAACTCGATTGAAGAAGAAATTCTTAGATTCGTGTGAGTTAAAAGATTTACCAATAATTTTGCAACCGTTTCCCCGCGTGTAATTAGATTGGTCGATAGTGAAGTACTTACTACAGTTCATATTGTCGATGCCTTTGATGATTTTGAACACTTGAATTAAGTCACCTCTTAATCTGCGCTGGGTTTAAAGGAAATAGATTTAATTCTCTAAGACGCTCTTCGTATGGTTTGTTCTTTAGGCTAGGTATCATTTTGGTAACTCTACGTTGAACTCGTTCTAGCTTGTTTATATCTTTTTGGTAATAAGGGCACCAGGATTGAACGCAGTATTCCAGAAGAGGGCGGACTAAGGAATTGTAAAGGGTTAGGATAACTTCTTTGGATTTATGCTCAAATGACCTGCCTATAAAGCCAATTATTTTGTTTGCCTTCTTAACAACTTCTGAACATTGTTGACTCGGTTTTAGGTTACTCGATATTGTTACTCCCAGATCGGTTTCTCTGTTTACATTCTTAAGCTGAGTGCCATTCATCGAATAGTTTGCTTTCTCATTTAGGTATCCGATATGTAGTACTTTACATTTATCCGCATTGAAACTCATTTGCCAAATTTGGGCCCAACATGACAATTTATCTAGATTGTGTTGCATATCGTCAACTTGTTCTTTTGAGAGTACGCTATTTGCAATTTTTGTATCGTCAGCAAATTTTGAGATTGTACAGGTGAGACCCTCATCTATGTCGTTGATGTAAATTAGAAAGAGAATTGGTCCTAGTACCGATCCCTGGGGTACCCCGCTACTTACATTGGTCCATTTAGATGCCTTACCGTTTATGACTACTCTTTGCTTTCTGTCACTGAGCCAATTTTCTATCCATTTCAACACACCGTCTTGTATTCCATGCGCTTTTAGTTTTAGCAGTAAACGTTTGTGGGGAACTTTGTCAAAGGCCTTTTGAAAATCAAGGTATATAATATCTACAGCTTTACTCTCATCGTAGAGGTTGAGGATATCGTGGAAGAAGTCTAAGAGGTTTGTTAAACAGGAACGTTTTTTACGAAAGCCGTGTTGAGTATCTTTAAGTATGTTATTTTACTCTAAGTGATTTACGAGTCTGTCTCGTATGACCGTTTCTAGCATTTTACATACAACTGAGGTTAAGCTAATTGGACGATAGTTACTGGGTAGGGATTTGCTGCCTTTTTTTAATATCGGTGTTACGTTGGCTAGTTTCCACTGATCGGGCATAGTTCCAGACTGCAAGGATTTATTGAATAGTAATGTCAGTGGTTTGGAGAGCTCATCCTTAGCTTCCTTTAGAACTCTAGGCGAGATTGTATCAGGTCCTGGCGTTTTATTTACCTTGAGTTTATCTAAACAATTCAATACTTCTCTCTCTGTAACGGTGATATTGCTTAGAACATCTGAATTATCAATCTGAATCGGCGATGGTGTAGGGATATCACTGAGGTCTTCTGTTGTAAAAACTGATGCAAAGAAGGTATTGAGGGCATTACTCATTTGTACTTCGTCTTTGGTGTATTCTCCATTTTCATCGACTAACGGTCCAACAGTTGAAGTAACTACTTTTTTCTTTCTGATATAACTATAGAATTCTTTCGGGTTTGTTTTACTTTGATTCGCAATATGTAACTCTAAGGTCTTTTTACTTTGCTTAATTAACTTTTTGGCTTTGCGTCGTAGCTCTACAAATTTCAGCCGTTCTTCGTCATTTTGTGAGGATTTTAATCTATCATTAGCAAATTTTTTAGCAAGCAGGCAGTTTGAAATATCTTTATTCCACCATTTGGGCTTATTATTATGGCCTGGACGCCGTATTTTCGATGGTATGCAGTCTTGCACTGCTTTTAGGTAAGTGGCTTCGAATAACTTCCAAGATGTATTTATGTCGTTATTGTGAATTAAAAAGCTCCAGTCAGTTTCTTTAAACATAGCTCTAAGTTTATGGAAGTTTGCTTTCTTGAAATTAGGGACTTTTTCGATGCTACTATTTGGTTCGTTACTAGTAAACTTTAAAGTGAAAGTTATCGTACGATGGTCGCTGTTACTGAATTCATCACCAACATTCAAATTCTCTATTAATTCTTCTTTTGTTGCAAGTACAATGTCAAGAACGTTATTACCACGGGTTGGCGTTCGAACAAATTGATAAAGCGAACTCTCTTGCAAGTTCGTATACAAGTCATGTCCGGAGTGTGAAGTAAGAGTATCGCCCCACTTGGTCACAGGTAAATTAAAGTCGCCAAAAATTACGGTATCTTGTAAGTTACTTACATCTGCAATTTGTTCGTAAATTTCTTGGTCAGTTTGCACTGATTGAGCTGGAGGTCTGTATATTAATGCAAGTATTATTTTTGTACCTTTATTATTCTTTATTAGCACAAAAGATGCGTCGACGTTCACAATTTGAGGTTTTGACAAGAGGGTAGGGTTAAGACTTTCTTTGATATAAAGTAAAACGCCACCTCCATTTCGATTTATTCGGCTTTTCTCAAACATTACATAACCGGGAAGTGAATACTCTGCTAAAAAGTCTCTATCTTCTGTATTGAGCCAAGAGAGTACAAAGGAGTACAAAGGAGTACAAAGGAGTACAAAGGAAATCAAGCAACAACAGGTCTAGTGACCCTTCTAGGCTGCTTGTCCTCCAAAACACTGAGGATCAAGTGTCCAAACAGTGGTTTAGAGTAGGTAAGGGAACATTGGAAAGGGAACTACTGCCCTAGAACTAATGTCCGTGGCAGGATTAGGAAGTTAGTAGGGGACAGAGGGGTTAGTAACTGAGGGGGGATAAAATAAAGTTATTCATTTACAAACGCAGTCAGTCGCGGGTTTGATGCGAGATATTTGTCTAAGTGGAATTTAAATGAATCAACGGTGCTGCAGTCTATAACGTCTCGGGGAAGCCCATTCCACAAGTTGACAACTCGATTGAAGAAGAAATTCTTAGATTCGTGTGAGTTAAAAGATTTACCAATAATTTTGCAACCGTTTCCCCGCGTGTAATTAGATTGGTCGATAGTGAATTACTTACTACAGTTCATATTGTCGATGCCTTTGATGATTTTGAACACTTGAATTAAGTCACCTCTTAATCTGCGCTGGGTTAAAGGAAATAGATTTAATTCTCTAAGACGCTCTTCGTATGGTTTGTTCTTTAGGCTAGGTATCATTTTGGTAACTCTACGTTGAACTCGTTCTAGCGTGTTTATATCTTTTTGGTAATAAGGGCACCAGGATTGAACGCAGTATTCCAGAAGAGGGCGGACTAAGGAATTGTAAAGGGTGAGGATAACTTCTTTGGATTTATGCTCAAATGACCTGCCTATAAAGCCAATTATTTTGTTTGCCTTCTTAACAACTTCTGAACATTGTTGACTCGGTTTTAGGTTACTCGATATTGTTACTCCCAGATCGGTTTCTCTGTTTACATTCTTAAGCTGAGTGCCATTCATCGAATAGTTTGCTTTCTCATTTAGGTATCCGATATGTAGTACTTTACATTTATCCGCATTGAAACTCATTTGCCAAATTTGGGCCCAACATGACAATTTATCTAGATTGTGTTGCATATCGTCAACTTGTTCTTTTGAGAGTACGCTATTTGCAATTTTTGTATCGTCAGCAAATTTTGAGATTGTACAGGTGAGACCCTCATCTATGTCGTTGATGTAAATTAGAAAGAGAATTGGTCCTAGTACCGATCCCTGGGGTACCCCGCTACTTACATTGGTCCATTTAGATGCCTTACCATTTATGACTACCCTTTGCTTTCTGTTGCTGAGCCAATTTTCTATCCATTTCAACACACCGTCTTGTATTCCATGCACTTTTAGTTTTAGCAGTAAACGTTTGTGGGGAACTTTGTCAAAAGCCTTTTGAAAATCAAGGTATATAATATCTACAGCTTTACTCTCATCGTAGAGGTTAAGGATATCGTGGAAGAAGTCTAAGAGGTTTGTTAAACAGGAACGTTTTTTACGAAAGCCGTGTTGAGTATCTTTAAGTAAGTTAATTGCCTCTAAGTGATTTACGAGTCTGTCTCTTATGACCGTTTCTAACATTTTACATACAATTGAGGTTAAGCTAATTGGACGATAGTTACTGGGTAGGGATTTGCTGCCTTTTTTTAATATCGGTGTTACGTTGGCTAGCTTCCACTGATCAGGCATAGTACCAGACTGCAAGGATTCATTGAATAGCAATGTCAGTGGTTTGGAGAGCTCATCCTTAGCTTCCTTTAGAACTCTAGGCGAGATTGTATCAGGTCCAGGCGTTTTATTTACCTTGAGTTTATCTAAACAATTCAATACTTCTCTCTCTGTAACGGTGATATTGCTTAGAACATCTGAATTATCAATCTGAATCGGCGATGGTGTAGGGATATCACTGAGGTCTTCTGTTGTAAAAACTGATGCAAAGAAGGTATTGAGGGCATTACTCATTTGTACTTCGTCTTTGGTGTATTCTCCATTTTCATCGACTAACGGTCCAACAGTTGAAGTAACTACTTTTTTCTTTCTGATATAACTATAGAATTCTTTCGGGTTTGTTTTACTTTGATTCGCAACATGTAACTCCAGGGTCTTTTTACTTTGCTTAATTAACTTTTTGGCTTTGCGTCGTAGCTCTACAAATTTCACCCATTCTTCGTCATTTTGTGAGGATTTTAATCTATCATTAGCAAATTTTTTAGCAAGCAGACAGTCTGAAATATCTTTATTCCACCATTTGGGCCTATCATTATGGCCTGGATGCCGTATTTTCGATGGTATGCAGTCTTGCACTGCCTTAAGGTAAGTGGTTGTGAAACACTCCCAAGATGTATTTATGTCGTTATTGTTAGTCAGAAAGCTCCAGTCAGTTTCTTTAAGCTTTGATTTAAGTTTATGAAAATTTGCTTTCTTGAAATTAGGGACTTTCTCAATGCTGCTATTTGATTTGTTACTAGTAAACTTTAAAGTGAAAGTTATCGTACGATGGTCGCTGTTACTGAATTCATCACCAACATTCAAATTCTCTATTAATTTTTCTTTTGTTGCGAGTACAATGTCAAGCACATTATTACCACGGGTCGGAGATTGTACAAATTGAAAAAGTGAACTCTCTTGCAAGTTAGCATAGAGGTCGTGTCCAGAGTGTGAAGTAAGAATATCGCCCCATTTAGTCACGGGTAAGTTGAAATCGCCAAGAATTACGGTATCTTGTATGTTAGTTATTTCTGCAATTTGTTCATAAATTTCACTGTCAGTTTGCACTGATTGAGATGGGGGTCTGTATAATAAAGCTAGTGTTATTTTAGTTCCTCGTTTATTATTTAATTGTACGTAAGATATGTCTATATTCGCAATTTGAGGTTTTGACATTAAGACGGGATTAAGACTTTCCTTTATAAAAAACAGAACTCCTCCTCCATTTCTATTGATCCGACTTTTCTCAAACATTGTATAACCAGGAAGCGTATATTCGGCTAAAAAGTCTCTGTCTTCCGTATTTAACCAAGATTCTGTAATGCCGATTATATCATAATGTTCTGTAAACACGATTTCCTCTAGATCTGAAAATGTATTGCGTATGCTACGAGCATTTACATAAAACACCTTAAGAGTATTAGAGTTGGATGTTTCCGATTGTGCATTGTCTGAATTTTCAGTTCGTATTTGACTTACACTACCCTGTCTGGGGTCTGGTTGACCCCGGTTTTTGAACGGAAATCCTTGACTGCATCGTTCAGCAGACGACCAAGACGTGCAGCTCCTACTTCATTGAGATGTACACCATCTCCTGAAAACAAAGATTTATCATAGTAAAAATTATCCCACGTGTCGACAAAGCCGATGTCCTCCTCCCTGCAGAGTTTGGCTAGTCGGCGATTTGTACTGGTAGCTATGTTGTAGAATCGGTTTTCTACATCAATCCGGGGAACAATTCCTGAAATTAAGATTCTATTAGATTTGTCCTTGAAGGACCTGATCAGCCACCGGTACTTGCAAAGTAGTTCCTCTGACCGCGTCCGTTGGACATCGTTAGATCCGACGTGGATGATGTACGTAGTGCTTGCGGGGGCGAGCCTGGAAACCTCTTCCACAGCCGCAACAATGTCGTCCACGCCGCCACCTGGGATACAGAATCGCTTTCTGGTCCTGGGTGCCCTGGCGCAGAACTCGGTTAGTTGGCCACGGACCATGGAGTCGCCCACAAGCCGAACTTCTTCCGTTTCCTCTTCCTCGTCAATAGCCAGAATTTTGAAGCGGTTTTGGCATGTTGTCGGGATGACCTTCCTGGTACTGGTACTGGGATGCACATTGTTTCTCACTAACTGAAAATTGTCCTGGGGGGGAGTGAGAGTAGAGTCATTATTATTTTCTGCAACATCTAAGGTAGCTTGGTGTGGGTACCGGTACCGGTACTGTATGCACTGGAATGGCGGTTGACATCGTAGTGGTTTCTTGGGCCGAGGGCACTCCTACGTTGAGTGTGGCAAATTCTTGAAGGGATTCAAGCTTCATAGTCAGGGCATCAATCTTGCGGTGAGCTGCATTCAATTCATCCGCAATCTTCTCTCGGAGCTGGCAAAATCTACAAATTTGGACATCAGTATCAACAAACATGGTAGGGCCAAATTTACCGGAACAACTCGTGCAGATTCGTTGCGGCGCCATGACGATATAATCACAATATGCCTGAAAATCATACAAATTTATGGTAGCAAAATGGTACAATTAAAGCCTGAAAATCACAAAAATGTATGTTAGCAATGTGATACAATTAATTCCTGAAAATCACACAAAATTTTGTTAGCAATATGATAAAATTAATATGCCTGTAAATCACAAACAATATATTAGCAATAGAACACAATTTATGCCTGAAAATTAAAAAAAAATTTATGTTAGCAGTATGACACAGTTAAAGCCTGAAAATCACAAATGGACTAGAAGGAAGGACCTCTAGCAATCAAAAGGCTATAGACATAGAAAACAGAACTGGATTTGACACGGGCCAGCGTAGTCGACCTGCAGCTGCAGTAACGGACCCAACTCTGTTTAGTTGAAGTGGTGCTCTCCGTTTAGATTTTGTGCAGTATTATCATTTTGTAATTATTAAAAATGCAAAATGCTTTGAAAGTGTCCATTTTGTAGGCGTTTTTAGTGCTAGCTGATACGAATATCCATATTACCAAGCTGTTGTGGTGAGCTATGTAGGGCAGGTTTCTCGATTCCCAAAACCACCACAGCTATAATATAGCTGTTGAAGTACATACAGTAAGGAATAACGAAAAACGTAAACAAATACGAAATAACTGAGCCACCAAACATCTCGCTTCCCGCACCCTGCACACCTCATTGTTTATGCTTAAAAGATTACACTCCCATCTCCCAGAGTGTGGCCGACTCTGCTGAACTGCGAATTATTTCCAGTGATTTATCGTGTATTAGAACTTTAATGTTCCTCTGATTTAACACAACAATGGCAGAATGTACAAGTGATGAGAATGTGAGTAACTGGTAGCCTGTAGTTACTCCAGCTGGCCTTCAATCAGCTGAAAAAGGAAGCGTTTCGTCTTTTTATCAGGGCTAGGCTAAAACAAATTATATTCCTCGTTGGATTCCAAGTGTTTCTAGTAGCCTAACTCCAGTGATGGCAGCGATGCTGTCGATCCCACATACTATCCTAAAAGTGGTGAAAGGCATAATGATGACAGTGATGAAGGCACCAATGATAAAGGCGATAAATGGAAGTGATGTGGAAGCAGTTAGCCGAAACAGTAGTGACACCAGAGACAGTTTAATTTGACACCAACAATAATGCTGGATCTTGTAAAATAACTTAGCCTACTTACGAATATTTTATTTATCTTTATAATAGGCTAAGCTTTCCATGAAAATCTATGGTATTTTTTAAAATATCTAGGCTAGGGCACCTAGAGACACCTAAGACAATTCCTTGATAGGCTAGGCTACCCATAACAGTAAAAGCAGCAGTAACACTCCACACCTATTAAACGAAATGCTTGCAAAATACAGAAAGAGTAACCCATCCTATTTAAAGAATGGTTTATTTGTAGGTGCATTTCAAGGTTTTAATAGTTTTGGGAAGGATGTAGTTTCCGGGTGTACGGTTGTCATGTTGTGCGCTCGCACTTACGTTCCCGTCTATTTCGACGCTATATTTTCTGCTATTTGCCCCTGTCATTACTGCATGAATACTAGGTTAGGTTAGGTTAGGCTGTTTGGTTAGGCTAATGTATTTCTATATCCAAAGGCATCCACATAGTGTAAACAAGGTGGGCGGTACACCCGGTAACTACATTCTTGCCATAGTTTTTAAGGTACCGTCAACTGGGGTGAATTCGGACACAGGGTGAATTTGGACATTATCGCAATTTTTTTTGATGTTGATTATGATTTTTGCGATAATGTCCGAATTCACCCCTGTCCGAATTCACCCCAGTTGACGGTAGCCTAATTATAGGGAAAAGGCTCGCACTCTTATTTTTCATGTTTTTTTCCTCCAGATTTTGAGAAATGAGTGTTTTCATGGTTTTAGTTACCAGTACCTATATTTCCAATGTGGGATACAGGAAGGGTTGAGGGGGGGCTCTTCGCCCCCCCATGACTTATTGAAATCATCATCTGTTTTACCAGCAGGGGGTAAATATCGATTATACTCCATATTGAAGAAGTTTGTAAATAGTGAGGATGTCCGAAGGAGCTCTGAGAGTGATAGGACTTTTTTCGGGATGGATGTAGTTACCGGGTGTACCACTACCGACATACAACATAAATCATCTATAAATACTTATAATAAAATAAATACTTATAAATCTATAATACTAGGTTAGGTTAGGTTAGGTTGTTTGGTTAGGGTAATGTATTTTTGTATCCAAAGGCAGTCAAAATAGACGGGAACATGATGGTGAGTGTCTGCGTAGTGTAAACAAGATGGGCGGTACACCCGGTAACTACATTCTTGCCCTTGTTTCCACTAATATCGGTTTATATAAATATGATAAAAATTATTCTTCCACAGTGGATTATACATGAGTACATTATAAGGATTCCATAGACCTGCATTGTCCCTAATAAATTATTTATAATAAGGCAGCGAGCCTTTTCTAAATAATTATTGTTTTTAGCCCTTCCTGCCCGGACAGCATTTTAAAATGACACCGCGGCAGCTGGGCAGGAGCCCGGGCAGCATTTTAAAATCCGTAAGCTTGAAAGCCTATTAAGCTTGTTTTGAGAGCCGCGCGTCCGACGTATGTAAACAAAGCCTGTCGGAGGCGACGCGTGCACTTCCAAAAGCAAGCAGACGTCGGAGCTTTGTTGTTTTGTGGTCTGCTAAAACAGATTTAGTCTTGAAAAGTTTATCATATTGCTAAAATCGCGGAAAAATGCGCTCCACGCCCACAGAATTCATCATCACAACTGAACCAGTTGACTTAGAGAGCTCTACTGAACGCCAGTCTACAGATTGAAAACAACAGTACGTTTAGAGATATGTGGGAAGTTTTTAGCAGTTAAAATAACAGTTTGAAGCTATTTTCTTCTAGTTTTTGGCTGAATACCGGTACATTTAATTTCATTCAGACACTTGCATAATCATTCAGGAGTGCCTGAATGAGCCCTAATATGGCGGAAATATGGCCGCAGCCAAAGTGTTAAGGAAACGGACCACAGCAATTTTAATTTATTTCTTTATTTTTTTGGATTTGTTATTTTTTTAGGTTTATAATCTTTCTATAATAATGATTATTACTGGAAATTAGTTTTGTTTTAGTCTTATGTTATTTAAAAAGCCCTACTACTGATGTGCGGACAGCAGCAGGGGTATGGTGGCGGCAACTCTCAGGTTAGTTTAGGTTGTCAGGTTAGTGTTACGGCTGGATCGGCAATACATATTCGGGATTCTTGATCGTAGGACAGAAATGGCTTAAGTGACAACGACACGCTCGATTCCAGTCCCAAATACTATATGCTCCAGACAACAAAAGCACCAACGCCCTACAGAGTTATCGTCTACGGTAACGAGGTACCTTAACTCGGCGAAAGTGTACAACAGGGGTAGGCTATGAGGCTAAACTCCCTCAGACATTTATAGGTTACGTTATTACTAAAGAAATGCAATACTCAAGAAACTACGTTAATATTAAGCCTCTAATAATGTAGAATAGAAGCAGGCTAAAGGTATGACAGTGAAATGCTAAATGACAAATGTACACGCCTACTTGAAAGCGCGTGCACTACACTAACTGTCCCCTACTAACATGCACTAGCATGTAGCATACAAGATGTTCATGATCCAGTAGATACCTAATAATACACATGGGAGGAACATAAACAGTAGTCACTTATTATAATAATGAATCTATACTTGGAATAACTAAAAGGTTGCAGGCAACAGTACTGCGCCGGTAGCCTACTACCGCATAGGCTACTTCGCTTCTCTCACTCTGTCTCCCCTCCGAGTCCGTATGCGCCCTACGCAACAGAACTCCGGACACAGCAGCAAAACGACAGTGCAGTTAATTGATACATGAAAGTATTAATAGTGTTGTCTTGTGTGTGAGTAATGTGTATTGTAAAGTGTTATAGATATATACTTAAAGAGAGCTGCAATGCATAGTAAAATAAAGATATATCCCACTCATCATCCCCATGTGTTCTAGCTAGCAGGCCAAGTCACAGGAACAACGAGTCCCAGCACCGAAAGCGAGAACCCAGGAGAAGACTGTAGAGAACACAAGTACAGATAAATTACGTTACTCTACTATACCGGCACTACGAGCGAGCTGTAGTCTCGGGTGCTACACTCGCTCCTGGCTCGGTATGCAAATCAAGGCTAAGTCCTCGTCCCTCTACAGACAACTCCTGGGCATGGTCGGGCTCTTACACATGGCACCAGTCTAGTCACAAATGGGATGATGAGCAGGGCATATAACTCGTGAACATGTAGAACGTTCACCAACTATCCTCATCAAGAAGATCGCTGTTCACATTAACCCCTTAAATCTAATACATGTAAATATATGCTTGTCCTAAGAGTAATACGAGAGGTGAGTGCTGAAACTCCTTTAGGACCTCAAGGGAAGGTTATGCATTTAAATAGGGAGAAGAATGAATTGAGAGTAATGTCGTCAGAGAGAAAGAGTGCAACCGTGAGAAGTGGGGAGAGAGAGCAAGGGATGTTAGAATCTCAAAGGTTCTAGGCAACCTAGTCCAGGAACACACAGCCAACCTCCAGGCAGTGTGCTGTACGACAACATGGGCCCAGCCCAGGCAGGCAACAATGGACTACCAACCCTATCGCGCCTAGCTATAAGGGCAAGGCTGCCAACCAGTCCATACGTCTGGCAACCACCCGGCGCGCAGCGCGGCGTGTTGCTACCCTCTTGCTCTGAAGCCCAACTCACTCTCTCTCTCTGAATTCCCATTATCCTATCTATCAACTTCTCTATTGATACTACATATTAAATGGAAGGTCTCGACATGGCTTAAAACAAAACCCACCACTGGTTAGCACATGACGAGACCTTTGCAGAGATACAAAGAACATAGTTATAAGTTGTCACACTCAATATACATAGCGGCTGACGGTAGCCAGATCACGGGCGGTACAGTGGAGTACCAAGGAGTACAATCAGGTTGCGTTGCCCAGCACTGGGGTGCGTCACATTAGGTTAATGCTACCATTGATAATGCGACTCGGCTAGGCTGCACTTGCGGCGGAACGTAAACAAACCCACCTCCAATTTTGGGAGGCTTTAACTTGAAATAACTAAATATTAGAGGTGTGGGTCTATACAAGAAGGCTTCTTCATACTCCCCCACTAATTACGATTAGGTAAGCACCCGCTTCCTCCTCCGACGACAATAGTGTTACTAACCTTACCTGACAACCTTAACTAACTTGGGGGCTGCCGCCCCCAGACCCCCATTGCTCCTAAAGATGATGTAGAAGACGTCAAATAGGCCTAACTAAATATTACTGCGGGAGAGTGACAAACAAACCCAAAATTGCACATCGTAAGAAAATGGGTCAACAGAAAACGGTGAGGTGCGAGGTTAAACTACTCGTCGGCGATAGCGTCGATGGATGTCTTCAAATATTGTTTAAAAATAGTAGATATTGCTAAAAACTCCTAAAACTTTGAAATGCACACATAAATATATCATACTTTAAGTAGGAACACTTTATCTTTCTGCATCCTCAACGTGAGTTTCATCAATTTATGTGGGTTATGAGCCGAGATTTTGAGGATTGAAGTTAAAGGTCCATTTTCCAGGTTTGGGTCCCTTACTGCAAAGTGTCCATTTTCGTGTCAAATCCAGTTCTCCTGTTATCTATGCTATAGACTATCTTACTTAATAATTTTAGCTACGGTACCACAGATCCTTCCTAAGCTGATCAAATCGTCTAATATTTGCCAGAATAGGATACAAAGGACGTCACCGCTACAGAATGGGTTGAACTGTAGGATGATGGGGCGGGGTTCAAGGTCTCACTTCCCTTTAGGTTCATACGTAAATCTCTAAAGTTTGTGGGGTATGTTTTTGAGTAACAAATAAACTGGCTTATATATAATGAAACATAACATATATCATATAGGTATTTTTGAAATGGCGGAGGGTAGGATTGGGAGGGAAATACGATATGAATCAAAACATAAAACAAAAAGTGAATACAAATGGCAAAAAGACAGCTATTTACAAAATTTCGCCGAAAGCCCCGTGCGAAAAAAAAAAAAAAAAAAGCTAACAGACAAACAAGCGGTCTGATAAAACACTGTTGATCACAAAACTCCCAACGAATATACATACAGGTGACACTGATTAAGAGGGAATTTTCTGGACACCCTTTTCCCTCATTTTTAGTCCCATTAGTTTGGAAATGTTAAGACATTCGCCCCATTAGTTTGGTGATTTTAACACCTTTCCCGCCATTAACTTTCGATTTGTTTCCTGACGAGCGATAGCGAGCCTGCAATTTAGGAGGAACCAGCCTTTGGCTTGGGCATTTTTCTACCGAAAAAAAAAAAAAAAAAAAAATGCAAACATTTATCTCGAAGGGGGTTCTTAGTGGTATTTTGTTTAATTAAGATTGATGGAGGTCAAGGGAGGAAACTAACAAATTAATCAATACATAAATATATAAATAAACAAATGAATAGATATTTGAATAAATAGTAATCTTCCCTTAAACTATTATTGAAAAAATATAATAAAATATAATGAAAGTATGATATGATGGGAGGAATAGGAGCGATCACGGACAGGCAGCGAGGGCCGGGAAAGTGGACGAGGAGAACGACACTTAATTGAGTTTTTGGAGACACATGATCAGGATAGTTGAGTGTGAGCAAGGACGAGTGGGTGAGTGGTGGGTGCGTGTGTGGTGGGTGAGGGGTGGGTGCGTGTGTGGTGGGTGAGTGGTGGGTGCGTGTGTGGTGGGTGAGTGGTGCGTGAGTGGTGGGTGCGTGTGTGGTGGGTGAGTGGTGGGTGCGTGTGTGGTGGGTGAGTGGTGGGTGCGTGTGTGGTGGGTGAGGGGTGGGTGCGTGTGTGGTGGGTGAGTGGTGGGTGCGTGTGTGGTGGGTGAGTGGTGGGTGCGTGGTGGGTGCGTGTGTGGTGGGGTGAGGGGTGGGTGCGTGTGTGTGGGTGGTGGGTGCGTGTGTGGGGGGTGGTGGGTGCGTGTGTGGTGAGTGGTGGGTGCGTGTGTGGTGGGTGAGTGGTGCGTGAGTGGTGGGTGCGTGTGTGGTGGGTGAGTGGTGCGTGAGTGGAGGGTGCGTGTGTGGTGGGTGAGTGGTGGGTGCGTGTGTGGTGGGTGAGTGGTGGGTGCGTGTGTGGTGGGTGAGTGGTGTGGTGCGAGGTGGGTGATTTAGAAGTGAATGAGTGAGAGGTGAGTAAGAGGTGGGTGAGTTAGGTATGCATGAGTAAAAGGTGAATGAATGGTGGGTGAATTAGGAGTGAATGAGTAAATGGTCAGCGAGTGATGAGCAAGAGGTAAGTAGTTGAAAGGTAAGTGAATGAGAAGTGAGTGAGGGATGAGTGAGAGTACTGGTGAGAGTTAGGTCAGTACTAGGTGATAGAGGGGCGAGTACTAGGTTCGAGAGGAGAAAAAATAAGTGAGAAGTGGGTGAAGAATGGAGAGAGAGAGAGAGAGAGAGAGAGAGACAGAGAGAGAGAGAGAGAGAGAGAGAGAGAGAGAGAGAGAGAGAGAGAGAGAGAGAGAGAGAGAGAGAGAGAGAGAGAGAGAGAAGTGAATATTGTCCTACATAAGAGCTCTAAAGGGGTGTGTTCTGTAAGCGTGGAAGGGAGTCACCTGGGATCCATATATTACCGGAAGCCACGGTAATTAGTGGCCAAGGGTGGAGATGGAGTATTTTCCTATTTTCCTAGCAGCATTTCAGATTTAATAATACATGGAGATCAGTAATTTAGGTAGTTTACGGAAGATGGGTGCATGTTATACAGTATATATATATATATATATATATATATATATTTTGTTTCTATGTGTATGAAGGAGACAAAAGGCAGGTTATCTGTAATGAGTGTCTCCCCCAGAGTCAAAAGAGTGACCGAGAGCCAAATTCAAGGGACGATGTGGTCAAAATGCCTGGACACACGGAGATTAAAGCAGTTTAAGTCACACAATGAAGGAAATGTTGATTGACGGAGAGAGTTCCAGATTTCACTAGTTGAGTAGAAGAAAGACTAAGAAAATTTGCCAATTCTTTGATTGGAGAGTTGGACAGAATAGGCGTGGGACTGTTTGGAAAGGCAGGTGCCTTGCACTAGCCGCAAGGGAGGGGGTATGCACTGAGAGAGCTCTGAAGAACACTGATTGTTGTAATAGCGATAGAAGAGTGAAAGAGATGCAACATTGCGGTGTGTAGAAAGAGTTTATAAGGAACTAGTAAGAGGAGGCGAGTTGATGAGGCGGAATGCGTTCTACCATACCAGAATTTCCTAAAGAAATACCAAAACAAACATGTGTAATATATAAGAATGCTGGGTCACGATGCTGTGAAGAGAAAAAGAAGATTATAGAAGGACTGATAGAGACATTAGTGGATTGAAAAGGTGTAAGTATTTTTGTAGGATACGAATCTGTAATAATAATGTGATGATGACAAAAGATAAACAAACTCTTTCTGATTCATCAACACTTGATTCTTTATTACCCATCACCTTCTTTCAAATCTACTAGTTCAGCTTCCAGAGATCAAGAATATAAAGGGAGTATAAATCAAGCTAAAATGTTGAAAAGTAAAATGGACAACGAAAGGTACACCCTAATGATAAAAACAATACGGTAATTATAAATGGGGGGGGGGGACCCCCTTCTCCCTAATGCTTAACCTCATCAATTTTGAGATTTTAAGACATTCGTCCTATTTGTTTGGCGATTATAAGACCTTTCGTGCCATTCAGTTGTCGACTTTTTTCTGGCGAGCTTTATCGAACCTGCAACCTGGAAGGAACCAGCCTTCGGCCGGTGCATTTTTCTACCGACAAATGCACAAATGTATGTCAAAGAGGGCTCTTAGGGGGATTATATAAGATTGGTGGAGGTCTAGGAAGGGAAACTTTAAAAAAAAAAAATATATATATATACCGGTATATATATAATATACAGTATATATATATATATATTATATATATATATATATATAAATACATAAATAAAACAAATAATAATATATACAAAATATATAATTCTCCTCATAACTCGTGAACCCCAGTAATAGTGTCTCATAATATGCCACCTGTGTGCCATAATTGTTACTCTAAAAATGGCCAGCTCTTCCTGTCCATGACTGTACAATAGAATAGGAAACAATTGTGAGATCAGCGGATGTCATAGTTCAGATCATAGCAACCACATATTTACCCAATTTGATTCGAAGGGGATATTTCTGTATCTCCCATGTTTCGCTTCATTAGCTTGGATATTCTAAGATGTTTCACCCCATTAGCTTGGCGTAAATAAGACGATTCACCCCAATCAGGTGTCGCTTTTATCTGACTAAGCGATAGCGAGCCTGTAACTTAGAACATATCGGCCTTCGGCTGGGACTTATTTCCATCGAAATATGTACAAAGTTAGCTTAAAAGGGGTCTAGGTGGACATTTAAGTATTTTTAGCTTGAAGGACGTTGTACCACATGTGTTAAGGAGGTAGTGCTTGGATTTTGGTCAATACATTTATCAATTTATTTTTGAATTTCCTCGCTAGACCTCCATCAAGCTTAGAAAAACAACTCCTAGACCCCGGCCGAAGGCCGGTTTCTTCTAAAATTAGAGGCTCGCTATCGCTTGCCAGGACAAAAAATCGACACCTAAAGGGCACGAAAGGTCTTAATATTGACAACAAATAAGGCAAAAGGTCTCAAAATCGCCAAACTAACGGAACGAACGTCTTAAAACCTCACAATTAATATGCTAAACATGAGGGAGCAGGAGGTCCAGAAAAAACGAGTACTACCCCCTTAAACGAGTACTACCCCCTTAAAGACACATTAAATGCAGGACAAAATAAAGATTTCTGAGATGAACTAAAGCTAACAGTAAGAAAACAACAGAACCAAGGGGTAATGCTATAGTTATAGCTAGTACAAAACGACGAAGATAAAGTCATAAGAAACACATAATAGCGGAGCGGAGGTAATGAGGAAATATAAAGCGAGAAGAGGGAGCTGGATGTAGAAGAGAGAAGAGAAGGGAAGAGAGTGAGTAAACAAAGAATGGATGAAGAGTTTGGAAGCAGTCTAAGTGTGAAGTGGAATGACAGCGGAAAACTGTTTTGGAAGGAGTTGAGGGAGAGAGCAGAGAGCTGGAGGGAATATTTCCGCGAACTACTGAATACGGAAATTGAGCATAGTGCCATTTTAAGTGGGTGGGGAATGGTAGGAAGAAGGAGAGATGGAGGGAGAGAGGAGGTAATAAGAAGAGCGGATGTGGTAGAGGCGCTGAATTTGTTTTAATCTGGGAAAAGAATCAGGAAATTAATTGGTGGGTTGGTGAAAACAAATATGAATAGATGGAGTGTGGGGGGAGAAGCTAAGGTATGGCGGAGATATAGTGATTGAGTGGACCTGGAAGATGTGCAGACTAGCATGGGAAGGAAAGAGAGTGCCAAAGAACTGGAAGATAGGTATAATAGTCCCCTTGTACAAGAACAGGAGGGTGTAGAAACTACAAAGAAATATACCTCTTTGGCATAGTCGGAAAGGTGATTGATACGATATATATAGACAGAGGGAGACGAGTGCCGGAGGAACAAGGTGGCTTCAGGAGAGGAAGAGGATGTGTGGACCAGATTTTTTTTTTTTTTTTTTTTTTTATGGGTTGAAGGGCCGGAGGATCCGAAGACCCCTTTTCACCCTGCCGCGTAACATATTTTACTGTCAGGCGAAACAGAGGCAAGGGGTGTGAAGAGATTGCCCAAACGATCTCCACCAGCCGAGAATCGAACTCGGTCTCCCGGTTAGAAACCGAGCGCTCTACCAATGTCGCTACTGGTCACCCCCGGACCAGATCTTTTCTCTGAGATGTATAGTAGAGAAATACCTGGAGAAGGGTAAGAAGGTATATGAAGCTTTCATAGATCTAGAAAAGGATTATGACAGAGTGGAGAAACAAGGAATGTGGAAGATTCACAAGATATATGGAGAAGGTGGCAAATTGCTGAGAGCAGTACAGAACATGAATGAGAGTGTGAAGGTGGCAGTGTGTGTGGAGGGCGAATTGAGGAGGTCTTTTATTTGAATGTTGGGTTGAAGCAGGGGTGTGTCATGTCTCCATGGTTGTTCAATTTATTCATGGATGGAGTTATTAATCAGGTTCAAGGGAGAGCAGTGGATACTGGAGTGACATTATCAAGAGAGGGAAATGGTTAGAAGTTGCCTGTACTGCTATTTGCGAACGATACCATGCTGTTAATGTGCATGTTATGATTTCACATATGCTTTATCGTATTATACTAACATTCTAGCCTCAATCAGAATGAATGTTGTCAATATTGTGTTATATTTTAGTCTCATTCCATTACTGCCTTTGTTCTTCCTAACTTTTAATATTTTTTGAGTTGTGCTAGTTATGATTTTACCTGTGCTTTGCCGTACAAATGATAATATTCTTGCCCCGCACAGTTTCCCCTCTGTCTTTGTGTTAGTATCTTCAGAATGTTTCAGTCTCTATCTATTTTTAACATTATTGCCTCTACTACTCCTTTATGAAATCTCTCTCTCTCTCTCTGTTTTAATAGAATATTTAAACCGCGAATGAGTGGGTTTTGGCGTCCATCCATGGTGTACCCAGGGTGGCCACGAACAAACCTCTTCCAGGCCGTCCTGTCCCCTGACAACACTCGTCCCTCCCCCAAGCCCATTCTCCTCTGCCCCATACATCTCTCCACTCCATCCCTCCACCTCATTCTCCCACTCATCTTCACCCAATGTTAACCAAATAAAGCAACTGACAAAGTCACCTCTAAATCCATTTATTATTTCTAAAGATATTTTAGGAACAAACAGACAAATACATGAACACACAATTATGCAGGCAGACACACTGAAATTATCAATTACATTAATGATGCTTGTATAATGACACAAATAATATAACCACCATAACTCGTGTTATTCCGTGTTATCTCATTGGAGACAGAGACAGGTTTGAATGTACTTAAAAAGAAGCTAAAGGAAAATATTTTTGAGTCACAGAAAACATAGGCTTTAAGTAAGTACAGCTATGTACAATACAAGTATAATAGTATATTTTTTAATCTTGATGGAGTTAATGTTTTGTCTAAAGAGTATCATAATTTCATTCTCACTTATATTAACATTTAGTTCATATAACTTGTATTGTCTATAACTGAAATAGTTATCTACGACAAAAGATATTTTGATATCCCACGAGCTATAACATTTAAGTTAATATTATTCCACGAATTTCATTTAATGTCCATTGATTTGCTATTCATATAAACACAAATATTTATGCAATGTGTTATATTTTTCATAAAATTACGTTTGGTACATAATTTATATCTGCTTAGGAGCCTTGTGGCTCGGAAGACTAGGACATATTTTTAGAATATAAACTATTATGTTTTATAGCTTTTATGGATGTTTTAAAATGGCAATAAACTTTAATAACTTAATAGCTTAATATTACTATATGGGGACAAAGGTCCCCCCTCCCTACCCCCCACCCCTTTGGGGTCATCCAATCATCTTTAAAATTAGTGTGTCAATTCCGAGAGTAACATTGAACTAGTACCACGAGTAACGTTTACATCGAGCGGAAATTGCTAATGATTATGTATATAAACATAATATATACCGGTATATATTTATATATATATATACTGTATTATTATGATCACAATAAAGGGAGAGTGGGGGGCGGGGGCTCCCTTCAATGTTAAGCAGAACTTGATGTGATCCTTTCAGGCATCCAATCAATGTATTGACAAAGGCTCATTGAAATCCATTCATTGGTTAACGAGATGTTTTGCGAACAGACACACAGCCACACGCGCAAGCACGCATAGGGGCGGAAATGATACCCTGTAGTGTTGTATGCTTCGGTGTCGCGCTGGGCACTATAACAAACAAAAACAAACAAACATACAAACATACTTTACAACTTCATATTAAAGAGACATAGATATTATACACAGAGTAAAGAGGAATGAAACAAAGTAAGAATAATCGAATAATGAACTCAACCCAAGATAATTGTAAGATAACGCCCTGACCAGAATAATAACAGTAGGACAAGGCCCGCACTAGGATGAGACAGGCTGGAGATAGCAACCCTGTTCGACAATATCCTGCAACAATAATTGAGTTATGTTGCAACTTGGACGTGTGCGTGTCTGTGTGCAATGGGTTTCTGCGAGTGTGAATGTTTGTTTGTGTGTGTGTGTGCGTGTGTGTGCGTGCGTGCAAGCATTTATAGGTTCATGGGTACAAATTTAATTATGTGTGCAATTAAATGTTTAAAAGTAGATTGAGCCCATAGTTTAAGTGTACATACATTTTGAAATTATTATAAACAAAGTAATTCAGTTACGTTAGGTTAGGTTGGTTTAGGTTTGATCTGGGTAGCTATAATTAGGCATATAAAACGAAAGGGTACTCGTTAGCATGCATTATTCTCATTTGTACCAATAAACACAACGTCGCTTACAAGTGTTTATATATATATATATATATATATATATGTGTGTGTGTGTGTGTGTGTGTGTGTGCGTGTGCGTGTTTGTGTGTGTGTGTGCCTATTGTGTCTGTCTGTAAGCCTTTACCCGCCTGTACTATGGCCGCGAAGAAAGCCTTAACTTACGTATCCAAAACTCATTTCTGTCCAATTCACCTAACTGTAAACCATGGACAAATTACCCCTCGTTATCTTCAGTGTTATACCCGGCAATATTCACACCCTGCTCGAGCTATATCATTACTACCACTATCTTCTGTTCTGTAGGGCTATATTGTTTATTTAGTTTCTGTTTCTTCCTTCTTTATTGTTTATCTAGTTTATGCTTTTCCTTCTTCATTGCTTGCTTATTCCCTATTTTATCTCCCTTTATTATATATTTTCTATTTTATCATTACATACCTACTGTATTATCTAATCTGACTATATTTGTCATCGATTCTCTGCCCTCTATTTGTCTGGCTCTGTGTTTAGCTTTATTTGATCATTCTTTATTGTGTATCTACTCTGCTTTTATATATCATTCTTTATTGTGTATCTACTCTGCTTTTATATATCATTCTTTATTGTGTATCTACTCTGCTTTTATATATCATTCTTTATGGTGTATCTACTCTGCTTTTATATATCATTCTTTATGGTGTATCTACTCTGCTTTTATATATCATTCTTTATTGTGTATCTACTCTGCTTTTATATATCATTCTTTATTGTGTATCTACTCTGCTTTTATATATCATTCATTATTGTGTATCTACTCTGCTTTTATATATCATTCTTTATTGTGTATCTACTCTGCTTTTATATATCATTCTTTAGTGTGTATCTACTCTGCTTTTATATATCATTCTTTAGTGTCTATCTACTCTGCTTTTATATATCATTCTTTATTGTGTATCTACTCTGCTTTTATATATCATTCTTTATTGTGTATCTACTCTGCTTTTATATATCATTCTTTAGTGTGTAGCTACTCTGCTTTTATATATCATTCTTTATTGTGCATCTACTCTGCTTTTATATATCATTCTTTATTGCGTATCTACTCTGCTTTTATATATCATTCTTTAGTGTGTATCTACTCTGCTTTTATATATCATTCATTATTGTGTATCTACTCTGCTTTTATATATCATTCTTTATTGTGTATCTACTCTGCTTTTATATATCATTCATTATTGTGTATCTACTCTGCTTTTATATATCATTCCTTATTGTGTATCTACTCTGCTTTTATATATCATTCTTTAGTGTGTATCTACTCTGCTTTTTTATATTATTCTGTAGTGTGTATCTACTCTGCTTTTATATATCATTCTTTATTGTGTATCTACTCTGCTTTTATATATCATTCTTTATTGTGTATCTACTCTGCTTTTATATATCATTCTTTATTGTGTATCTACTCTGCTTTTATATATCATTCTTTATTGTGTATCTACTCTGCTTTTATATATCATTTTTTAGTGTGTATCTACTCTGCTTTTATATATAATTCTTTATTGTGTATCTACTCTGCTTTTATATATCATTCTTTATTGTGTATCTACTCTGCTTTTATATATCATTCTTTATTGTGTATCTACTCTGCTTTTATATATCATTCTTTATGGTGTATCTACTCTGCTTTTATATATCATTCTTTATTGTGTATCTACTCTGCTTTTAAATATCATTCTTTATTGTGTATCTACTCTGCTTTTATATATCATTCTTTATTGTGTATCTACTCTGCTTTTATATATCATTCTGATGTTATCTACTCTGCTTTTATATATCATTCTTTATTGTGTATCTACTCTGCTTTTATATATCATTCTTTATTGTGTATCTACTCTGCTTTTATATATCATTCTTTATTGTGTATCTACTCTGCTTTTATATATCATTCTTTATTGTGTCTACTCTGCTTTTATATATCATTCTTTATTGTGTATCTACTCTGCTTTTATATATCATTCTTTATTGTGTATCTACTCTACTTTTATATATCATTCTCACTCTCTTATATTGGATTTTGCTTTTTTATTCATAATTTCTCTAAGTTATGTTTTTTGTATAGTTTATTTATGATATATTATATAATACATCTGTATTATTTATATAATCTGTAAACCACAGACACATTACCCCTCGCTATCACCAGAATTATTATACCCGGCAATATCCACACCCTCCCCTCGCTATATCGTTACTACAACTATCTTCTATTATATATGGCTTTATTGTGTGTATACTTTATTATTTATCTTTATTGCTTGCGTATTCTCACTTTCATCTGGCTGTTTTTGTCTCCATCTTTCATCTGCTATTTTATCTGGCTTTGTAGTTTATTGATACTTTATGATATATTATGTCTGATTTTATTTTGGTCTATTCTCTGTTTCGTCTTTTTGTATAGTCAACTTTTCGATATTTGTTATTATTCGTTATTCTTTATTCTCTATTTTATCTTTCTTTATCTATTCTCTAGTTTATCTTTCGGCATTGTTGATCGGTTCTCTATTTTATTTATTTATCTATCTTATTTACCTTCATTGTTTATCTAATCTCTCTAAACCACTGACAAATTACCGCTCGTTATCCCCAGGCTCATACCCGGCAATAACCACACTATCTTATAATTCATATGGCTTAATATATTCACTATTCTGTACTTAATCTGCCTATATCTATTCTCTGTTATCCATTTCATCTGGATTTACTTTTGTTTCATTTCCATTTTCTTTTCTATATATTTTTTCTATTCTTGTGCCTTATCCTTCTGTATTGTATTCTCTATTCTCTTAATTTACCTCGGTTTATTTTGCATATAATCTCAGCGCTATATTTTATCTGGGTTTTTGTTTATCTCTATTTTAGCTTTGTTTATCTATTCTCTATTTTATCGTTTTTGTATAGCTCATTTATTATCTATTTTATATATTTGCTTTCTTTATATCTAATCCTTGTTAACTACGGACATACTACCCCACGTTATCTCCAGTACCGTTTAACCCTTCTGTCTATCTGTCTCTCTTTCCTTTTCTCTCTCTCTCTCTTACTTTCTTTCTTTCTTTCCTTGTTTGTATTTCTTTCACTCTCATTCTCCCTCTCTCCCTCTCTCTCATTCTCTCTCTCTGCTAATTAATGTACCTATCCCATTTGGGCCTCTCTAATAGTAGCTCCAATACGTAAAGAGGGGATGGGCGTATTTATTTGCTTATTTATATATCTTTGTATTATACTGTATATTTATAGTTTCCTCCCTAGACATCCTTCAAGCTTAAGGGGAGGTTTTTAGTTGATTCCCTAGACTTCCATCAAGCTTAAAATTACTCCCCGTTGACCCTCTTTCAAGACAAATTTGTACATTTTTCGGTAGAAAAATTTCCCGGCCGAAGGCCGGTTCCCCTTAAATTACAGGCTCACTATCGCTCGCCAGGAAAAAATCGACACCTAAATTGCACGAAAGGTCTTAAAATTAACAGAAATGGGTCGAAAGTTTTTAAAATCGTGAAAATAATGGGGCGAACGTCTTAAAATTAGAAAAGCAATGGGGCTAAACATGAGGGAGAAAGGAGTCAAGAAAAAAATCCCTCAAGTGGATTCTCCCCTTAAAGAAGCACTCCAAGACTCCCCTTCAAGATGAATTTGTAATTTTTTCGGTAGAATAATGTCCCGGCCGAAGGCTGGTTCCTCTTAAATTACAGGCTCGCTATCGCTCGCCAGTACAAAATCGACACCTACAGTATATAGCTTGAAAGGTCTTAATTTTGGCAAACGAATGGTAATATCTCAAACTCACCAAAATAATGGGGCTAACGTCTTAAAATATCAGAACTAATGGGGCTAAACATGAGGGAGAAGGGGGGCCAGAAAGAACAACCATTCCAGGCATTTCACGCTTAGCCTATATTTATAATCCGGTCCTTTGTGAATTAAATTAGGTTCATTATGATCATGAATACACATGGAAGTATTTGCATTGATGTATATCCGGTGAAGCATAGGCCTACAGAGAGAGAGAGAGAGAGAGAGAGAGAGAGAGAGAGAGAGAGAGAGAGAGAGAGAGAGAGAGAGAGAGAGAGAGATATTTACATAGATACACTGACCACACAGACCTTATGATCCAAACGAGGTGGTCAGGACTTAATACTAGTAGTGATAGCAGAACCTCCTAAAGGAGAGTGGAAAACAAGGATATAACAAAACCCTGTATATACGGTAGATAGAGAGAGAGAGAGAGAGAGAGAGAGAGAGAGAGAGAGAGAGAGAGAGAGAGAGAGAGAGAGAGCGAGAGCGAGAGAGAGAGAGAGAGAGAGAGAGCGAGAGAGAGAGAGAGAGAGAGAGCGAGAGCGAGAGAGAGAGAGAGAGAGAGCGAGAGCGAGAGAGAGAGCGAGAGCGAGAGATAGAGAGAGAGAGAGCGAGAGAGAGAGAGAGAGAGAGAGAGAGTCATAAGCGAGTCAGGTACTGCTGGCTGACGAGAAAAAAACGATGACCGATCCCAAGATATGAAAAAGAGAACACGCCATTACCCAGGCAAAGAAAAACGACTATCATTCTTCTATATGGCGGCCAGAAGACACAAGAACAAATACTGGTGCTTGTGGAGGAAAAGGAAAACAAAAAAAGTGTTTACATATTTGATGTATTGTTGGCGGAAGTCATTACAAACATTAATTCACACAGAACAAATAATATTATTCTCCTATACGGCTGAGAGAAGACACAAAAATAAATATTAGTGTTTGTGGAGAAGAGAAAAAAACGTGATTACATAATTATATGCTGTTTTGTTGCTAGAAGTAATTACAAACATCATAATCACCGTACAGCTAAAAACATTAATGTCTTGATGGTGGATACATAAAAGAGGCCCGCTATTACACTTGTCTCTACTTTATCTGTCGCCAACTGTACAGTCACGCGCCATAATACCTTCACACCCACTGGAATTTTTGAATCTTTAAGGGGGGATGGGCCGGGTTTTCTGGTCCACCTTCTCCCTCGTGTTTAGCCCCAATGGTTTTTAGATTTCAAGACGTTCGTTCCATTAGTTTGCCGATTTTAAGACCTTTGGCCCCATTTTCTTGTCAATATATAGACATTTCGTGCTATTTAGGTGTCGATTTTTTCTTGGCGAGCGATAGTGAGCCTGAAATTTTAAGAGTAACAGGCCTTCTGAAATTTTAAGAGTAACCAGCCTTCGGCCGGGATATTGTTCTACCGAATAATGTACAAATTTATCTTAAAAGGGGGTCTAGGGGGTGTTTTTTAAAGCTTGATGAAGGTCTAGGAAGGAAAAAATAAATAATAATAATAATAATAATAATAATAATAATAATAATAATAATAAGATAAAACAATAAACACATAAATAAGCTCATTTCCCCTTAAAGCCAAGTTTCGAGGTCTCTGGGATCCAACATACATTTAGATTGTTTCTCATGGGTTCAATACAGATTACCCCGTTCAGTACCGGGGCCGTCCTTTTAACTATAATGTGGCTACTATTAGATGATGTTATTCAGTCTAAGAAGGTCAATTAACAGGCTTCGAACTAACTCACTTAACCCTTTTTACTACCACAGATCCAATGTTAACCGCACAAAATCGTCGAAGTTTAACTACAGTAAAATACAAAAGACGTGACCGGTACAGAAGGAGCTAAAATATGTGTGCAGGTATTGTGGCTCATGACTGTACCTCTCGGGATTTCTGAGGTGTGGCAAGAGTTACGATTAGTCATTTTTGAAACTGATGAAATTACGTTATCATATTTGGCCGTAAATATTATGGAATCATTTTAACAGAATATTATTATTAATTGGTAACCATTAGCAGAAATGAAAATCCTTCCAATAATAGCTGAATAAATGTGGAACGTCATGTGAATATTAATTCAGCGAATTGTGCATAATATTATAACGAAATATAAATTAACATCTAAGCATTTGATTGTACAGCATTAATATGGTATTTAATACGAGTAGGTTTGGAATTTGTATTTTATATATATCCAAATTGCACACTACATTTGCATATTCATACCGGTATCTTTTAAAAAATAAGAAATACAAAAATAAACCAATACAAAAATAATTGTATGGTTGGCATATTAAAATTATACCACAAACTTACTTCCTCATAAAAACTACAAAAAATTGTGACATCCTGATACTTTTACGCTTGGTTGGTTGAGGGAGACGTGGAGGATGGGATAGTAATATTCAAAGTTGAATTATGGAATTTGGAGAGAAAGCGCAGGATTAAATTATCTGCAGGAAATACAATATTTGGTTATGATATATGACAGGGGACTATACAAAAGATAGTAGATAATAAAACATTTAAATACAGGGAAACTAAATATTTATAGAGGTAGGCTACATACAAAAAGGACAATTGTATGTAAGGGGACAGATTTTCGATAATGAGATTATTAAATGAAGGAGTAAAAAAGGTAATTAGATAAAATAGATCATGAAAAACGAAATATAAGGATGAAAACCATTGAGGAGAAAGGATAATGGCATGGCATAGAGATCGAACCAGGAACTAAGAATAATTGCTATGAAGGGAAAAGAAAGGATAATATTGACTGGTGATGGAGTTTATAAAGCTATTTTTGATATGCAAGCGGGCTCGTGGGAGACAGGTGTAGCCGCTAACATAATTATACCCTCCCCCTCTCTCTCTCTCTCTCTCTCTCTCTCTCTATGTTATATATAATATATATATATATATATATATATATATATATATATATATATATATATATATATATATATATATATATATACAGTCGTTAATGTACAGTTCCCTGCACAAGTTCCGTTCCTCTCTGTGATTTTATTTATGGAAAAACAAATAGTATTATTAAATTATGAGAGTTCCTTGCTATGTAGCAGTTCATTTATATTATTATGCAAGTTTTAAATAAGATACAACACTCTAAACTCATTTGTACTATTATTACTTCCATAAATAAAATATCAGAGAGGAACGAAAATTGTGCCGGGGAACTCTGTACATCCGTATGTTTATCAGTGAGCAGGTGTGGACCAGGTGTGAGCTGCTACACTCACACTAAGCTGAAGGAACGTCGCTAAATGATCAATGGAAGGTTGCATATTCTGGTAATTCAATTTCAATGATAGGATAATATAGTTATAGATTATATACTCGCTGACACGTTAAAGGGGGGATGGGCGTACTTATTTGTTCATGTATGTATCTTTGTATTATTATTTTAGATTCCTCACTAGACCTCCATGAAACTTTAACCCCCCTCCCTCCCCCACCAAGACCCTCTTTCAAGATAAATATGTACATTTTTCTTCTTAAAATACAGGCTCGATCGCTATCGCTCGCCAGGTATAAATCGACACCTAAATGACACAAAAAGTCTTAATATTGACAAATAAATGGGACGAAAGGTTCTTAAAATCGCCAAACTAATGGGCAGAACGCCTTAAAATCTGAAAATTAATGTGGCTAAGAAATAAATATATATACAGTATACTTGGATGGGTAACATTTGAAGACTTGTCAGGGTTAGATATTAATGAAAGCTATTAATTAATCTAAATACGATAAACTAAGTGAGACTGATATATAAATGTTATGAAATATGTAGGTTTGCAGCCAATCGAATAATTATTTCAATATAATTTTCATCAGCATACTTACTAATTACCACATCTGAATTCATGACTATATATGTCTAGTTTGATGGTTCTAATTATATACCGGTATATATATATATATATATTCCTAAGTTCACCGAACAGTATATAAAAATGAGTGTAAGCGGACTTTTGCGAGGTCCCATCTGGGGTAGATTTGAATAGCGTTAGTGAGGCCACATATGATTATGATGTTCAATTTTGGTATCCTTATTACAAAATAGACAGATTCCTTGGAGAGAGTACAACGAAGAATGACAACAATGTTCCATGATATTGGAAATATTCCTCTTGAAGAAAGGTTGAATAAATTAGGCTTACATTCATTAGAGAGACGCAGAGTTAAAGGGGATATGTTATATGATATATCAAGTGGGTTAGTGGGATTAATAAAGGGGACATGAAAGATGTACCGAAGGTCAGTGATAGCGAAATAACTCAAACATATGGTTTCAAATTGGATGAATTTCGTTTCAGGAAAGATATAGGCAAATACTGGTTTGGTAAAAGAGTTGTAGATATGTGGAATAGACTCCTTAGCGCCATAATAGGATCAAGAACGATTGAGAGCTTCAAGATAAAATGTGATAGAAATATGGACGAAATGGGTTGGATGTGAGAGGGCCTTGTATGGGCCAATCGGCTTTCTGCAGCCTACACATTTCTTATGTTCTTATGTACCGTATATGTATTTATGTCCTGGCTGGCGTTTGCATACCCAGATACCTTCATTCACAAACACATGGTCACGCAGGTTGATTCAGACCCCGAATCTGTCCCTACTATAGTCTATTTATTATAAGTAGGCCCACAATCTTGACCACCCTCTATCACTATAATAAACGACTAGAATAATCGAGCTAATATTTCTACCATTTGTTGGGAAGAGTTAGCCAGGGAATAACTGTGAACATTTACAGCCCCATATGCTCTAGCCTTTCTTGAGTCACAGAGGTTTGGGACTGGGATTTCTGGCCTACCTATAATGAATGGACTATAGTAAAACTCCCTTCCTCACCACCTACTGCTTCCTCTCTCCTACTCCTTATTTATAGACATTCGTGCTATCGTATGTATGGCTTGTCTCTATATTAGATCCCCCTTCTACATTAATTTGTACATTTTTCGGTAGAAAAATGTTCACTATCGTTCACCAGGAAATTTTTTTGACACCTAAACAGTACGAACAGTCTTTTTATTGACAAATAAACGGGGCGAAAGGTCTTCAAAATTAACAAACTAATGGACCCAACGTCTTAAAATCTGAAAACTAATGGGGCTAAACATGTGGAAGAAGGGGGACCAGAAAAACAACCCATTTAAGAGCATAAATGTCGACGCTCCCATGTGAATCAGAATCGAACGCAAATGAGACAAATCAATGGTTTATTATAGCTCAGATACTTTATAAATTGGCTCTAAAGGTGCATACAGTCGAATTAGTGTAGCCTTATTTATGCTGACGACTGTACAGTTGCCAAAAGTTAAACCTGGAAGAAGTACAGTTGAGAGCTGGCTGTATTTAGCCATCATAGCAAGTTTATTTATAGTCTATCTATCTATCTATTGCCTGACGCCGCGATCCCCGAAGGAGTGGCCACGAACGAACCGCTCCCATGCACCTCTGTCCCCAGTCAGTCGACGCCCCTCCCCCCAACCAGCACCGCCTTCGTTATGTACTTCCTCACTCCATCCTTCCACCTCTCATTCGGTCTACCTCTCCCTCTCTGTCCCTCCACCTCGCTCTCGTACACCCACTTAGTCATTCTCTTGCTTTCCATACGTTCCATATGGCCGAACCATCTCAAGTTGTTCCTTTTCACACTTTCCAGCACATCTACCTCCACACCACACCTCCTTCTTACTTCCTCATTAGTCTGTCTATCCCTCCATGTAACTCCGCACGCACTCCTTAAGTAATTAATTTCCACTGCTCTCACTCTTGGTCTGAGTCTCTCAACCAACGTCCATGCTTCGCTTCCGTAAGTCAGTGTCGGGATTACCACACTGTCATGCAAGGACTTCTTCACTTCCATACTGACCACCCTATTTCTTGTTACTGCTTTTAGCGTTTCTACAACCCTCTTCCCCTGTTGTACCCTCTCCCGCACTTCTTCATCCATAGTCCCATCTTTACTCAACACACTGCCTAGATACTTAAAAGAGTTGACGATCTCCATAGCCTGACCGTTCAGCTTCACCTCACACTCTGTGACTTCACCCCTTTCGAAGACCATAACCTTGCTCTTCCCCGCATTTACCTTCAAATTCCGTTTTTCGCACACTGTTCCAAACTCATTTACCAGACCCTGCAACTCCCATTCATTATCACTCATTCAGAACTGTATCATCCGCAAACAGCAGTATAGGTAGCTTCCACTCAATTCCCTCCCTTTTCAGCGATACACCAACATCCACTGCTCTTGATAGTATTTCTTTCATGACTCCATCCATATATACAGTAAACAACCACGGGGACATCAAACACCCCTGTTTCAAACCAACATTCAGGTCAAATAACTCGCTCTGCTCACTCTCCACACGTACTGCCGCCTTTGCACCCTCATACATGCTCTTCACTGCTTTCAGCAACTTGCCCTCTGCTCCGTATATTCTAAGTATTATTTATAGTACAATGATATAAAACAGTCTTGTCCAATTCTAAAAAATGGTATTACAAAAGGCTAGTTCACCATCAAACTATATACTGTATAAGCCTGCGAGAAATAATATTTAACAGTCTTGTCCAATTCTAAAAAATTATGTTACAAAAGGATAGTTAATCATCAAAATATATAGAAGCCTGCGAGAACATTAATCCCGTCACTCACTCACTCACAGCAGTCGTCCCAGATTCATGGCTTAAGGGAGCCCACCTCGCTTTTTTTCTCTTTCTCTCCCTCTCTCTTTGGCTTGTATCCATTCGGTCCCATTCAGCCAACTGTTTTATGATGTTAATCCCCATCCAGGTGTCGATTTCTTCCTGGCGAGCGAAAGCGAGCCAGCATTGTAAGGAGAAATCCAGCTTCGCCAGAGACATTTTTCTATCGAAAAATTTACAAATTTTGCTTGCTGTTAAAACAAAAATATATATATGCTGGCTCGCTACCGCTCGCCAGGAAAATATGGACACCTGGATGGGGGTAAACGTCTTAAAACAGTAGGCTGAATGGGGCCGAATGAATACAAACCAGAGAGAGAGGGAGAGGGAGAGAGAAAGAGAAAAAAGCGAGGTGGGCTCCCTTAAAAACTGCACACAGAGTACCCATAATATATATCCCGATCATAATGTTCCATTTTAATGAGCGGCGAATTATGTACGGTTTGGCGTAACTGGCCATTTCCCTACTAATGAAATGTCATTCGCAAGACATTAAAGTTAAACGGAAAATAATGCACGCTAATGGAACCGCTATAATAGTTTCCGTTGCATGATTATCAATTTGATGTGGATGGTGAGGGAAGAGTATACAAAGATGGCAAGATAACTGTTAAAACCATCATGTCATCAAACAGAAACGTCTAGATTGTATTTTATTGAAAAACTAGTTGATAAATATCATACAAAAAGTGTGCAACAGATGAGAAATAATATATATACCGGAATATATATATATCGGCAATTGATTTTTGAGCTTGGAAAGCGCAGGCGAATAAGGAATAGAAACACCAGCGTAGGTAACCACATCTTGACTTTTTTATTTAGGCAAAGGTTCAAAATCCTCTTGTTGCATCCTCAGAGCCTAATGGGAACACACAGGAAATATCTATAAATGCATAATATCATTAAATTATTTATTAATATCTTTACGATTAATTACGAGTTACACGATACAAAGAAAATATATAGCAAATAGGTTATTTTGTATCTTAATTTACCTCTTTGCTCTATATTTTCATTTAATCATGTAACTCGCAATTTATCGTAGACATTTAAATAAATCATTTAATGTTACTATAATTTTAATGATATTTCCTGAGTAGCCTATTCCCATTAGGCTCTGATGATGAAACAAGATGGTTTTGAAACGTTAGATAAATATAGAAGTCAAAATGCGGTTACCTACGCTGGTTTTTCTATTCCATATATATATATATATATATATATATATATATATATATATATATATATATATATATTACAGATACTAAGAAGTATCATACAGATGGCTTGCTAAGGAGTAACAAATATATTACTAAGCATGGTCATACCACACTATCATGTCAGCAAATACAATTAAATCCACATTGTAAGTACCGGTATAAAACGAAAACAAATAATACAAAATTTTCTTTATACCACCCTGCTGTCTTTCATAAGAATGTTAAATCAAGTGCTAACAAAATACAAATAAAATAAAATATAGATACAATATAATCCCCACTCCACCTCCATTTTCAGATCATCATTGAATCGGGTGACCCATTACAGACGCTTCGGTTGTTTTAGCCACCGTAATGATCTTCACGAAAGCTTCCAGTCGCAAAAGTCGAATGGGAAATTTTGGAAAAGAGTCGGAAGAGAAAATAATGTAGGAGATTAAGTTAACTATGGAGAAGAGATAGCAATAGATAAGAGAAAGTAAATTATTAATGGAGATACTATATATAAAAGGTTAGGAGAGAAAAGGGAGGATTAACGAAGATGCAATATATGAAAGGATGGAGAGAAAGGGGGATTAACGAAGGTAGCATGTATAAAGGAATGGAGAGAAAAGGAAGGATTAACGAAAATACTAAATATATAGGATTAGTGAGAAAGAGGAGGATTAACAAAGATACTATACCTAAAAGAGTAGAGAGAAATGGGAGGATTAACGATGATACTATAATATAAAGTAGAGAAAAAAGGTGGAGATTAACGAAGGTACTATATATAAAGGCATAGAGAGAATAGGGATGATTAACGAAGCTACTATATATATATCTTTCTATCTATATATCTGTATATATATATTTATATATATATATAGTGATAAAGATAACAGGGAGGATTAACCAAAATACTATAAAGAAGTAGAGAAAATAGGAAAGATGAACGAACATCCTATACAGTATATATAAACAACACAGAGCAAAGGGGCAAGGAATATAAAAGCAAGAGAGGACACGCGAAAAATCTATTTGTTGGTGCAATGGACGGAACACGGAAATGAAAGAAAAGCTAAGATAAACAAGGAAGGGGAAACAGGAATTAAGGGAGCCCACCTCGCTTTTTTTTTTATCTTTCTCTCCCTCTTTCTTTGGCTTGTATCCATTCGGCCCCATTCAGCCAACTGTTACAAGACGTTTACCCCCATTCAGGTGTCAATATTTTCCTGGCGAGCGGTAGCGAGCCAGCATATATATATTTTTGTTTTGACAGCAAGCTAAATTTGTACATTTTTCGATAGAAAAATGTCTCCGGCGAAGCCGGATCTCTCCACACAATACTTGCTCGCTATTGCTCGCCAGGAAGAAATCGACACCATATTGGGTATAAACGTCTTAAAATAGTTGGCTGAATGGGGCCGAATGGATAACAGCCAGAGGAAGAGAGAAAAGGAGAAAAAGATAAAACAAATGTGACCCCCCTTAAGGAAAACATGCTGCTTGGGTAAAGGCTAAAACAACAACATGGAACCGGGGTGGACGAGTTGGATACCATGGACAAGGGTCGAAAAGATAGGGAAGAGTGACGCAGAGAGGATATTACACTATATTAGGGTATGTTGTTGCTGTATCTGAAACTATAAGAACAACATGTGAATATCTGAATTAAATTAAACATATACTGTAAATGTGTGTATAATTATATTCTGCCTATCTATATAATTATCTATTTTTTTTCTCTCTCTCTCTCTCTCTAATTATTGATCGTGTATATCTATTTACCATATACATTAACTAACACAAGCTTATGATCTACGAGCCAAACAAAGCTGGACGAGTAAGGAGAATAGTTTATAATGTGTGGTTTGCATTAGCTAGTTAGTTTTAATAGGACTTCAGAGGCTATTAACCTTTCTGGATTATTAAGCCAGCACACTGTAAGTCAAGAATAGTGTCAGGATTGGAGCACCATTTCAAGAACTCCAGTCCCTTGGTGGTTTGAATTATTATTATTTGTATATATGCTGCTGTGAGAAGAATATGAAGTGAATAATTGGGTGTGTAAGGGATTTACATAATCGTGTGTACACTATTGAAGGAATTTACATCGTAAACTTTTAAATTGACGTACCAGTAATAGTATTTGACGGATTAAATACAAAAGCAGTGTGTTTGTGTATGCTTTGAGAGAGAGAGAGAGAGAGAGAGAGAGAGAGAGAGAGAGAGAGAGAGAGAGAGAGAGAGAGAGAGAGAGAGAGAGAGAGAGAGAGAGAGGTGCATGTGGTTTAATATAGATAGTGATTGGTGTTATTAAAACTTAATTATGTTTAAACGTTCTAAGATGAATGCTTATTGATTAATATAATCTTTCTTTTTGTTCACAGTAGAAATGGCTGCTAACTGACACTGAAGAAAAACAGAAGAAGAAGAAAGGACCAACAAGTAATGAAGACTTGAAGAAATCTAGAAATTATGTTTACGGTATATAATAATGCTATAATATAAAGGGGATAATATTAATAACTTTGGAAGACAGACGATCGAAGTGTTATGCAGTGCAGAAGTCACAGGAGAGAATAACGGAGAATATACAAAATAGGATAGGAAACTAAGAACAAATAAACAAATAACAGTTCGGTATAATATACAAGGCGACCAGAAATAGAAAAGAACATAACATAGATTCTTGCAAAGAAGAAACGGACACAAAATAAACATAAGGAAGAAGATAGAAAGTAAACAAAACAAACAAAATAAAACAGAAGCATGAAATAATTGTTGAGGGGAAAACAGTTGAAAGATAAAGCAAGACTAATAAATAAAGACAAATAATAAAAATAGGAAGAAAAACATTGTAGCTAAATTTGTAAACACCAAATGCGAACGAAGAGTATCCAGTATTAGAAATGCGTAAACAAAGACTTTAACAAATAAAGAAGAATTAGATAAAAACTAAAACTGATAAAAGTGAGGAAGAAAAGTGTATAACACTCAGGAGGAGAAGGAGCGAATGAAAGAACGAAATTGGAAAGCGGGAAAGAACAGCAAATATCTGGAGGAGGTGTAGAAAGCAATCACAATGTAGAATTGCAATCTAAGCAAGACAGAACAAGGGAGAAATTAAAGTGGCTATTAAAGAGTTCCAGCCAGTGATCAACGAGAGTATGTGAGAGGCGGTAGCAATATACAGGTATATAAATGAACTAGCGCCATTAACATAGAAATAAATATATATATACCAAAAGAATAGAGCAAGGGGATAAAATGGCATGTGAGGTGACAACACTATAAGAGGCTGGATAAATGAACTAGAGCCATTAAAATAGAAACAACTATACATCAAAACAATATAGAGAAAGATATAATATGGACTGTGAGGTGACAACAATATATGCGACTGGATAAATGATTAGAGACATTAAAATAGAAACAAATATATATCAAATCAATATAGAGCAAGAGATAAAAAAATAAATGTAAATAAGTAAAATATAAATCATTCTAACTCAAAGCAATACAGAGCCAAAGTGCGAGTGTGTGTGTATAAGAGCCTGATGACTAAAACAATTAAACCATACATAGAGAAATCAAAGAAAGATAGAGTAAAGCACAAAAGGCTTATCAAGGTCTCGCAGCCAGTGATCACCAGGAGAATGTGTGAGACAACCGCAATATAAAAGACAGGATAAATGAACTAGAACTATACGAATAGAAGTTAATATAAATCGAAGCAATACAACACAAGGGATAAATAGACCATCAAAGTCTCCCATCCAGTGATTTAGAAGTGTGTGTGAGGCAAAAACAGTGTAAGAGACTCAAGACCTGAAATAAAACCATTAACATAGACATACATACAAATCCAAGTAAGATAGTTCAAGGGATAAATATATAAATGGCTTATCAAAGAACCCCAGCGAGTGATCAAGAAGAACAAGTGTGAGAAGCCACAATAAAAGAGACAAATGCACTAAAATCTGGTAATTAAAATTGAAACATATATAGACAAATATAACTCAAAGCAAGACAGACCAAGGGATAAAAGGCCTACCAAAGAATGCCATCCAGTGATCAGTAATAGAGAAAGATAGAGATGACCACAGTGGAACAGATTTGATATATTAATTATATTCGTTTATAACATACATAGACATAAATCAATATACATCGAAGCAATACAGCGCAAGGGATACAATGCCTACCAAAGAATGTCAGCCAGTGATAAAGGAGAGAGAGTGTGAAAATGCCCCAATATAAGAAACTGTATCACTGAATTTAAACCATATAAATAAAAAATAAATATTGATCGAATCAATAAATATAATGCCTATCAGAGTCTCCCAGGCAGTGGTCAAGAAAAGAGAGTGTGAGGTGGCCACGATCTAAGAAACTGTAGAAATTAACTTAAACCATAAAAATAAATAAATACATAAACACCGAAGCAAGGAATAAAATGCCGATCAGAGTCTGCCCTACCGTGATCAAGAAAACAGAGTGCGAGAAATCCAAAATATAAGAAGCTGTAGAACTGACTATATAAATACAAGTAAATATAAAATGAAGCAAGTAATAAAATGCCTATCAGAGTTTCCCCAGCCTTGATCAAGCAGAGAGAGTGTGAGGCGGGCATACTATACACAACAGAAGCTATGAACTAAGCCACTCAGGAAGATGGCCCTGGTGCTGGTGGTCTGTCTTAGTGCCGCCTTCACCTTTACCACAGGTAAGACAACCTCATTAGCATTAACCCCTTCTGTGCCGGTGATGTATTTTAAATGTCATAGTAGTTATATTTAGACGATTGTGTACAGTTTAGGAAGGATCTGTGGTAGTAAACTGGTTAAATGAGATAGTTCGAAGCCTGTTAATTGCTGGAGGTCCATTTTAAACTGAATAAAATCGTCTAATAGTTGCCAGAATATAATAAAAAGAACGTCACCGGTACTGAATGGGTTAAACACTGGCAAATTTCAGGCTATAAGGAAGTTGAAGCCGTACACATCGATAGTAAGCAGAAATACAATGCTAATTATACGTTTATGATGGATAATTAGGATGCTGAATTTGATTATGCGTGTTTATAAATGCAATACAACTGTGATATACCGATAATTCTACTAAATATCGATGTCTACAGCTCCAACTACAACTCTACTTAATAGCATTCTGTAAGGCAACATTATTCAACAATTTGCTTTAGCATTGTAATGGGTAAAATATCTGACTAAGTTTCAACCTTGCCTTCTAGATATATCCCCCAAGCTTGACAAAATCGTCCGGGGGTTGCCAGATTTACGTTAGAGAGTAATTAATGGAAACAAAATTATGATGCCAGGTGCTAACCCTATATGGTCCAAAGGGGGCCATTTGGACATCACCGGTTTCACTCCATTAGTTTGGAGATTTTAAGATAATTCACCCCACTAGTTTGGCGAAAACGAGGCGCTTCAACTCATTCAGGTGTCGATTGTTTCTTCTGGGAGAGTGATAACGAGCCTGTAACTTTAAAAAATTGGCCTTCGGCTGGGATATTTTCTATCCAAAAATGGGTCTTGGTGGGCCTCTTTTAAGATTGAAGGAAATTAATCCGGGAAGGCGTTTTTGATAGCTTAGGGGACAAACAAAACTACTTAACTCGAAAATGGTAAAAGCAAGCACAGTCTTGAATATCAATTACAGATAATATCATAAAAACCCACAAGATATCGGACTAGATAGTGTTAAGGGGAGGTTTCTAGTGTGTTACTTAGACCTCCATCAAGCTTGAAATTACACCCCCTTGAGCCCCTTTCAAGATAAATTTGTACATTTTTCGGCAGAAAAATGTCCCGGCCGAAGGCCGATTCCTCTTAAATTACAGGCTCGCTATCGCTCGCCAGGAAAAAATCGACACCTAAATGGCACGAAAGGCCTTAAAAGTGACATAAATGGGGCGAAAGTTCTTAAAATCGCTAAAATAATGGAGCGAACGTTTTTAAAATCTCAAAAGCAATGGGGCTAAACCTGAGGGAGATAGGGGTAAAGAAAATAATCCCTCAAGTGGAAATCTCGCCTTAAGCCACAGTGTAGGTATCCCAGTATTTCACTAGATCACACTAAATTAGGTGGTTGTGGTGGGAGGGAGTGGTAGAGGGGGTAACAGGTGGGAATAATACTGGCTTGTGCATAAACCTTTAAGGGGGGGTCACCGTTTTTTTTTCTCTTTCTCTCCTTTTCACTCTTTCTCTGGCTTGTATCCATTCGGCCCCATTCAGCCAACTGTTTTAAGACGTTTATCCCCACCCAGGTGTCAATTTCTTCCTGGCGAGCAATAGCGAACCAGCATTGTATGGAGAAATGCGGTTTCGCCGGAGACATTTTCCTATCGAAATATGTACAAATTTAGCTTGCTGTCAAAAAAAAAAAATATATATGCTGGCTCGCTACCGCTCGCCAGGAAAATATTGACACCTGGATGGGGGTAAAGTCTTAAAACAGTAGGCTGAATGGGGCCAAATGGATACAAGCCAAAGAGAGAGGGAGAGAAAGAGAATAAAAGCGAGGTGGGCTCCCTTAACTGTCTTGATAGCCTAATGCTTAGTGTGCGGAATTTCGGTGTGAGTATCCTAGGTTCGAGTCCTTGGAGTACCACATGTATTCATTACTTTCATTGATTTCACTAGTTAGGTATATTTTCAAATTAATTGATGGGTTGGTGAAAACAAATATGAATTCTACAATAATTACCCTCCGTAGTTTAATGGACGACATAAATTGATAAATGGCGTTACCTTTATAAATGGAAATGCTAATCTATCTACTATCTACACACAACGCTCTTTCCCACAGTATTCACAAGGTATCAGGGGCTTTGAAGGGAAATAAATGGTTTAAGAATACCACCCTAATATTATAAGACACTTTCGTATAATTGTTCCTCATAATTTTGGCCGTATTATTCACAATTCACTTACATATAAATAATATTCAGATACTTGGTGCGAGACATTTATTTGCATTACTTACTTATATTTATGATTAATTTACTTAACATTAGACTAAGCTTAATGTTTATTGACTGCCGTGGGATACAATAATTGGTCATCATTTATATTCCTAAGAGGGGGCAAACAACAGAAAACAAACATTAATTAATGGTGATGTGCGGGGCGATGATCAGTACAGTTGGTGCAAAATGTTGGTTCTTTAATGATGCAGGACATTTTTTATCCGGAAATTAAGACCACAGTAGGTAAAACATTATTTTCAATGACATTTAACTATTCACAATTTGTCCAACCTATTCACATGAATAGGTTGGAAAAATTATGAATATTTACATGCCATTGAAAATATTTTTTTTATAATTATTTGGAAAAGGCTCGCCGCCTTATTATAAATAATATATTAGGGGACAGGACAATGGAATCCCTATACTCTACTCATGTATAATCCACTGTGGAAGAACAATTTGGACCACATTTATAAAACCCGATATTAATAGAAAAAGCGGTCTTACCACTCTCGGACGTGCTAGCGGGTTACAAACGTCTTCATTATGAAGTATAATCGATATTTACCCACTGCTGGCATCATAGATAATGATTTCAATAAGTCAGGGGGGGGGGGGGGGGGGGCGGGCAAAGCCACCCTCAACCCATCTTGTATCCTATGTTGGAATTGTAACTAACCATGAAAACACTCATTTCTCAAAATCTGGAGGAAAAGACATGAAAAATATGGGTGCGAGCCTTTTCCTCATGATTACCAATTTTGTATACCTAATGTGGTGCAAATCGTACATATTGCCCTTTATTTTCAATGGCATGGGAATATTCATATTTTGTTCATCCTATTCATATACTGTAGGTTTTAATTTCCGGATAATAAATAATATGCATCATTAAAGGACACAACATTTTGCACCAACTGTACCGATCATCGCCATTAATTAATGTGATTTTGTCTTCCGTTATTAAACCTGCTGGCAATATATACGATGATGACAATAAATCATGGAGGGGGGGGGGGGTAAAGCCCCCCTTCAACGTATCATCCCATCCCATGGCAGTCAAAATAGACTGGAGCGTGAACGCTAGTGTACGAGTAGTGTAAACAAAATGGGCAATACGCTCAGATACTACATCCTTAACTTTCCTTGGATAATGCGAAAACGTAATTGTTTACTACAAACTGTTATAAATAAATAGATATGACTGTAGGAACCCATATAGTAATGAAATTCAGAACGGAAATGCTGAATTTATGACATATTATTTGTAGACAGACGATATATCAGACGAGCCTGCCCTCGAAATTTCCCGTTTTTTATGGTTACGATGAGAGACTCTCCCCCAGTGCTCACTAGTAATATGACGTCGTCTACATACATTTTAAGAGCATCGGGGTCTGGTTAGGTTAGGTTTTTAGGTTTAGGGTAATGACATATTGTCGTTGGAGGTCCGGGGAAGGCTGGCAAGTCACATGACTGTTTGTTTACGTCAGCGAGTATCATTGCTAGGCGGAGGTCATGCACGTAGAAGCCGTTCATGTACCGATAAACAATTACCATCACCGTAAATGAACTGAGTCCCGCGCCTGCTATCGCCGAAATTAAGCAGAGTCAAGCCTCCCTTACTTCCACGGAGGTTAATTTGAGTTAGGATAATGACAAACCATGCCATTTAGATTAGTTAGCAGGGGTGTGGGTGCGCTAACCCCACTTTGGACACTAAGTTAGATTAGGTTACGTAGATTAGTATAAGGTAATGCAAATCATCCCCTCAAAACATTATGAACAATAATACAAATCTATATACCTTGAAAGAGCGAAACAAATAGGTAATTAGAGGAGGTAGTATAATCTTCAATGATACCAGTTGATGTTAGGGTAGTGGTGACAACATATAGGGACATGTTATGGTATAATCCTGTGTAGCGGGAGAACCTGTATTTATATTTCAATAATTTGGTAATGTTACAATATATTTTTACATTTTACGTTCATAAATAATCCACTAATATACTAGGTTAGGCTAGGTTAGGTTTTGGTTTGGTTAGGTTAAAGATATTGTTTAATGTTTCTTAGTAAATAGGCATCTGAAAAACAATTCCTCCCGCTACACAGGATCTTACCCATGTTATTAGCGATGACAACAGGTGGAAGGATGTTAGAGTAGTGGTGGTAATAGGTGGGCATAAGTAGGTTGATATCAAAATGGTAGTTATGTAAGGTATCGGTATGTAGGTAGGCTATATAATGTACAGTACCTGGTCGTAGGCAGTGTCGTTGTAAGTAGGTAGTATTTCACTGTAATTGATTTACATATACCGTCCCATCTTCCATAATTATTTTGTCCTCATGATATGTTTTCAATATTGACGCTAGTTGCCTATGGTATGAGTCACTAAGTACGAACACATTATCAGGTATCCTATAATTTAAATGCACGATGAGGTAAATCACACGTCAGCCATGGTCTTTAATATTCGTAAAGGGCTGGCACAAACACGAATTTTGGCAACTCCTATGATACACGCAACGCATGTGGACGATCTCTACGCAAGGTGAAACAGGGGTGTGCCGGGTGTTTACTCTTCAGGAATGGAACACAATCAATTACTGTTCACCCGCCAACTTACTTGAGATTAACACAGAATAATGCACCGGTAACAACAAAGATGACTTTAGAGCACGTCAGTGAAATTATGGAAGCTTTAGAGCACGAAATACACCGTGTTATTATTCTCAAACACTATAGCTGCCTCACGCGGTCTGTACACTTGCTTACTACTTCGACGTTTGCATACTTCGGCATTCATTTTAACTTTTAATTTAGCTATTGTTTGCAACCCTATAATTATATTACGGACAATGAATAAATAATCCCTCCAGTCTAATACTTTTATAATTTAAAGTAGAACTGTTGCAATATTAAGTTATTTGTGTGCCGAAAAATCCAATTTCCTTTACATGAGGAATACTGTATGCCAGTAAGGACACGACACACACACACTGTCGCCAACGCCATCTATGGTTACTATTTGGCACAATACTGATTATGTGAGCGTTAAAGGTGTTTGTATTAATTTTGCATAATAGATATATATACTTACACTGTAACAAGTAATGCAAATTTAACACTCATAGCAAATAACAATAAAACTATCTACGCACTATTTTACTAAAACCAATATCTGCGTTCATATACAGTAATTCAGGCATCAGGGACAAACAAAGAAACGCTTCATAAAGGCGGACACAACCGGCGGGAAGGGGTGGGCGTGGGGGTGGGCTGGGGTATGGGTGGGGGTGAAGGGGTTGGGTGGGGTTCTAGAGTGTAGGTAGTTTGGAATCAATTTGATGGTTCGCCTTTCATCTACCTCTCAACAAAGCTCTGTCTCGAACACAAAGCTTGCCCACGCGTGTCCCTCTCGCTATCTCTTTTTCGACCAGGTCTCTTTCAGTCCCACAAAAATACGAGTAATATTTAACACAGTAAACTTCAAGCCTTTAAAGAGAAGGACGCAGCATGTGGAGTCGTGAGCAGGGATAAGTTTACAACAATTCCAATCTCTGATCCTTTAGAGCCAAATTCTGAAGCACCTGCACTAAGGGAGCCCACCACGCTTTTTTTCTCTCTCTCTCTTTTTGCTTTTATCCATTCGGCCCCATTCAGCCAACTGTTTTAAGACGTTTACCCCCATCAAGGTGTCAATATTTTCCTGGCGAGCGGTAGCGAGCCAGCATATATATATTTTTGTTTTGACAGCAAGCTAAATTTGTACATTTTTCGATAGAAAAATGCCTCTGGCGAAGCTGGATTTCTCCATACAATGCTGGCTCGCTATCGCTCGCCAGGAAAAAATCGACACCTGGATGGGGATAAACGTCTTAAAACAGTTGGCTGAATGGGGGCGAATGGATGCAAGCCAGGGAAAGCGAGAAAATGAGAGAAAGATAAAACAACAAACGGTGACCTCCCTTAAAGCCTTGTATTGTCTCGTGTGCGTTCGATACTGATTCAAGTGAGTGCTTCGCCATACCCTTCCAGTATACGATGACGCTTTACTTCAGCTGATTTTGGCTAACAATAGATGATTTTAGTAGGTTTAGGAAGGATCTGCGCGAGTTAAAGGGATAATTGTGATAGAGGTTTGATTGCCAGATGTTTGTGAAGCTGTATTTACTCGCATAGTGTTAACTCTTTCTGTACTAGCTACGTCTGCTATAATTTATTCTGGCTATACTTAGACGATTTTCTGTAGCTTAAGAAGGATCTGTGGTAGCAAAAAGGGTTTATTAAGACATTGGGGAGCCTGTTAATTGCTGGAGTACCTTCTTAAGCTCAATAAAGTCGTCTAATAGTAGCCAGCATAAAATGAAGAGGAAGGCACCGGTACTGAAAGGGTTAACCAGAATGAAGTGAAAACAATCACCCGATTTTAAGGGAGCCCACCTCGCTTGTTTTCTCTTTCTCTCCCTCTCTTTTTGGCTTGTATCCATTCGGCCCCATTCAGCCTACGGTTTTAAGACGTTTACCTCCGTCCAGGTGTCAATATTTTCCCGCGAGCAAGTATATATATATTTTTGTTTTAACAGCAAGCTAAATTTGAATTTTTTTCGATAGAAAAATGTCTCAGGCGATGCCGGATGTCTCCATACAATGCTGGCTCGCTATTGCTCGCCAGGAAGAAATCGACACCTTGATGGGGATAAACGTCTTAAAACAGTTGGCTAAATTGGGCCCAATGGATACAAGCCAGGGAAAGAGAGAAAAGGAGATAGATAAAACAAAATAGTGACCCTCCTTAAGAGAAGGCTAAGCCCGTTAGTACGATGTCGTATTATTCAATTTAGTCTGGCTAATACTACTATGGGTTTCAGAGGCCGTGTGGCATCGTTTATCGGGACTAACTTATTAACAAACAATTGGATCAGTATGATATTTTGCCAGAGCTTCTTTCACACCGTCGTGGTTTTATTGAGCTCAGGAAAGACGTCTCATATTCGAGTAACTACTAAAGTATAACAGTTTCTTTTCTTTTATATGCTGGCTAACAGGAGACGATTTTATTAAGAATTTCAATACTGTATTTATCAATATTATTCTAGCTATTATTAGTAAAAAGTGCATCAAATTTACAAGTGAATATGGCTAATTGATATAATCTTTACCCCTTTGTTTCTAGAGGGTCTTCTGAAGCCTAGTAAAAATCGTCTTATATTAGCCAGAAGTAATCAAGAAGAATGTCTTAAGGGGGTCACCGGCTTCTTTGTATCTTTATCTCCCTTTCTCTCTTTCCCTGGCTTGTATCCATTCGGCCCCATTCAACCAACTATTTTAAGACGTTTATCTCCATCCAGGTGTCGATTTCTTCATGGCGAGCGATAGCGAGCCAGCATTCTATGGAGAAATCTGGCTTCGCCGGAGACATTTTTCTATCGAAAAATTTACAAATTTAGCTTGCTGTCAAAAAAATAAAAAAATAAAAAAATATATCTATATATATATATATATATATATATATATTATATGCTGGCTCGCTACCGCTCGCCAGGAAAATATTCACACCTGGATGGGGGTAAACGTCTTAAAACAGTAGGCTGAATGGGGCCGAATGGATAACAAACAAAAGAGAGAGGGAGAGAAAGATAAAAAAAGCGAGGTGGGCTCCCTTAATATACTGAAAGGGTTAAGTCCAAGAAAGGCCTAATAACGTAGCCAAGGTGTTAAGGTGTTGTGTAGGATTATGGTGAGAGGGGGGGAGGGGGGGGGGCGTCTCTCCCTGAATATAGGTAGGTGAAAAGTTTTAATCCGGCGCAACATAGGAGAGAGAGAGAGATTCACATCGATGTACATAGATACACTGACCACACAGACCATACGATCCCAGCGAGGTGGTCAGGACTTAATTCTAGTAGAGATAGCTAACCCGAGAATAAGGTACAGTGGAAGGAAAGGATAGCAAAGAAGAAGGAGAGAGAGAGAGAGAGAGAGAGAGAGAGAGAGAGAGAGAGAGTAAATTATAGCCTTCATTATGTTAATTAGACGGTAATCTATAATTATTAGGAGATAATCTCTCATCATCCAGTGTCTTATTCTGTCTTAACAAAAATACATACTTTTCGTATATTTATACTTGATATTGACAGATAACTTGAATTTAAAGGCGTTAATAGGGTTTGGTGGTGGCTGATAGCTACCCTGTTTGATGGAGGAGCAATAATGGTTTGGTGGTTCTCACAGGTAAGCCACGGTAGGCTTGTCCGTTTATTAGTCATTAATGTGTGACTTTAACCTTATGACACAGGGACAAGTGGCTTATTTCTACACTTTTGGTAATGCACTATATTGACGAAAATTAGGGGACGGTGTGAAAAAAGCTTTGTCAAAATATCATACTGATCCAACTGTTTGTTAATAAGTTATTCACGAAAAACGATGCCACACGGCCTCTGAAACCCATAGTAAATGGAACGAAAGGTCTTAAAATTGACAACGACATGGGGCGAAAGGTGTTAAAATCGCCAAACTAATGGGCCGAACATCTTATAATCTCAAAACTAGTGGGGCTAAACATTAGGGAGAAGGGGGTCCAGAAAAACGGTCTGCCTCCCCATAATTTGTAAACCAGGATCATAATGGAATTAAGTGCAAGGATATATAATTGTATACTGTATATAGCTTTTTCACAGAACCACACTAATTATTGATACAATGATCCGATTCTAACTTTTATACGAGTGCTACTAAATTACTCTGGAAGGAATGCCACCCTAGACAAATAAATGATTATAATCGTCTTCTTATTTAATGTATATTACTATTATTATATTATGTGATCCTATTTATCTATTTTTCTATTTTATCTATTTACTCAGGCCCAATCCCTACTTTTCCTTTGTTTTTGGTATTATTTGTTTGTATTATTTTTTGTTTTTTTGTTTTTTTTTTGCGGGTCGGTGTAATCCTAACTTGTCAAATTTCAGATGCGGCGAGAGCGGGTACCGGCGTGGGCAACTTCCGGGATAAAACTGTTGAGATTACCGAGCTGGGGGTACCTGCCGCTACGAGGGTGGGGCAGGACGTAACGCTCACCTGCCGCTTCCGTCTGGGGGGCCCGAACCACCGACTCTATACTGTTAACTGGTGGCGGGACAAGGACCAGTTCTATACCTACAAGGGACACACGGCCGACACTAAGCATGCCTACTCTTTCGATGGCATTAATGTTAAGGTTAGAATTAAGAAACAGCTCTAAACTTAAACCAAACATTCATATAACTCTAAAATTAATCCTAACATGCTTATTACTCTTTCGATGGCATTAATGTTAGAATTAAGAAATAACTCTAAACTTAAACCCAACATTCACATAACTATAAAATTAAACCTAACATGCATATTCTTCTTTCGATGGCATTAATGTTTAGGTTAGAATTAAGAAATAACTCAAAACTTAAGCCAACATTCATATAATTCTACAATTCATCCTACCATGCATATTCTTCTTTCGGTGGGATTAATGGTAAGGTTAGAATCAAGAATTGCAACTCTACATGTTAACCAATTATCCCTATTATTTCGATGATATATATGTTAAATTCAGAATCGTGGACCATACATATTATTTCGATGCACCAATGTTAGGGTTAGAAGTAAGTATAAGTTCTACAGTTCTACACCTACAAGCGAAGATGTGACTTTAACCTCATGACACAGGGACAACTAGCTTAATTCTACACTTTTGGTAATGCACTCTATTGACGAAAATTAGGGCACGGTGTGAAAAATGCTGTGTCAAAATATCATACTAATCCAATTGTTTGTTAATAAGTTATTCCCGAAAAACGATGTAACACGGCCTTTGAAACCCATAGTATAGGCATGCCTACTCTTTCGATGGCATTACTGTTAGGGTTAGAACATAAGAATCAACATTATACCTAAACATATGACTACCCTTTCGATGGCATCAGGGTTAAGCTTAGAATCCAAGAATCACCACTATTCCTAAACCAAACATACCTATGGTTAAATGGCATCAATGTTAATGTTAAAGTCAAGGATAATTTCGACACTTACACATGTGCGAGTAATAATGATACGGGTATAATTAAATATCAGTTCTACACTTACAAGGAGCACACGGCAGACTCTAACATGCCTACTCTTTCAATAGCATTTATGTTAAGTTTAAAATCAAGCCTCAACTCCACTTCTCAACCTAAAATGTATATTCTTTCGATGATAATAATGTTAAGCTTAAAATTCACCATCAACGCCATACTTAAACCAAGAACATCTACTCTTTTGATGCCATTAATGTAAAGGTCAGATCCAAAGATCAGTACGACTTCTATACTTTTGACGGCATTCTACACCTACAGTTTTGACGGCATCAATTGACCACTTACGAGTTTCGTTTTATAAGGAAGTTGGAGCTGTAGACATCGATATTTAGCAGAATTACCAGCTAAAATACGGTCGTAGTACATTTATAACTACATAAAACCCAAATCAACACAATTTTTATCCATCAGAAACCTACATTATTATTGCATTTCTGTTCTATATCGATGCTTACGGCTCCAACTTCCTTATAGCCTGAAACTCGCAAGTGGTCAATTCTGCAACTACAGTTTTGACGGCATTAATTCTGCACTTACAGTTTTGACGGCATTAATTCTGCACTTACAGTTTTGACGGCGTTAATTCTGCACTTACAGTTTTGACGGCGTTAATTCTGCACTTACAGTTTTGACGGCGTTAATTCTGCACTTACAGTTTTGACGGAGTTAATTCTGCACTTACAGTTTTGACGGCATTAATTCTGCACTTACAGTTTTGACGGCGTTAATTCTGCACTTACAGTTTTGACGTCGTTAATTCTGCACTTACAGTTTTGACGGCATTAATTCTGCACTTACAGTTTTGACGGCGTTAATTCTGCACTTACAGTTTTGACGGCATTAATTCTGCACTTACAGTTTTGACGGCGTTAATTCTGCACTTACAGTTTTTACGGCATTAATTCTGCACTTACAGTTTTGACGGCGTTAATTCTGCACTTACAGTTTTGATGGCGTTAATATTCTAATCCTACGTTTCTGACAGCTATAATCGTCTACATCTACACTTTTCATTATATTTCGTGATACTCCGACAACTATTAAACGATTTTATTCAGTTTAGGAAAGAAGTTATAGCAATTAAGAGGCTATAGACCATCTCAACTAACCCTTTTCACTACCACAGATCATTCCTAAGCTGCATAAAATCCTCTAAATATAGCTGAAATACTACAAAAGACATTCTTGGTAATGAAAGGGTTAAGGTAAAATTCAAAGGCCAGATCACACCAACAAGAGAGACTTAACCCCTTCTGTACCGGCGACGTCTTTTCATTATACTCTGGCTTCTACTAATCTATTTTGTTCAGTTTAGGAAGGATCTCTAGCAATTATAAGGCTTCGAACTATCTCAATCAACCTTTTTAACCTTTTTAACTACCACAGATCCTTCATAAGCTACATAAACTCGTCCACACATATAGCTAGAATTAGATACAACAAAAGTCGCCGATACAGAAGGGGTTAAGACAAAGGGAGTAGTTATAGCCAGGGAAGCTCCAAAGACACCCTTAAGGGGAGATGGGCCGGTTTTCTGGACCCTTTTCTCCCTCATGTTTAGCCCCATTAGTTTTCAGATGTTAAGATGCTTGCCCCATTATTAGTCGATTTTAAGATATTTCGCCCTATTTCTTCGTCAATATTTAGACCTTTCATGCTATTTAGGTGACGATTTTTTCCATGGCGAACGGTAGTGAGCCTGTATTGTTGGAAGAACCGGCCTTCGGCCGGGAAATTTTTCTACCTAAAAATGTACAAATTAATCTAGAAAGGGGATCTAATGGATGTTTTTTTTTTTAAATTTGATCTAGCTTTAGAGAGGAAACTAAAACAATAATGAATACATGCAAAAATCGCCCAAAAAGTTAACCATCCCCCAATAATAATAATATTAGCTAACCCCTTCTGTACCGGTGACGTACTTTTAACATTATTCTGGCCACTATTTGACGGTTTTATTCAGTTTCAAAAGGGCCTCCAACAATTAATTAATAGGCTTCGAACTATCTCACTTAACCCTTTTGACTACTACAGATCCTTCTTTAACTGCACACAATCCTCTAAATATAGCGAGAATAAAATGAAGGATATGTCGCCGGTACATAAATGGTTAAAGATCAGTATATCAATATACTCTCGTAGTTGATATGCAAATAGACAAAGACATTAATACAAACATGCCTGCATGCACACAATACGTACACAAGCCTGAAATAACAATTGGTAACATGATGATGCAAAGCACTTTACCTCATATTATAAGGTACACATTCAAGAGTTCTCCCTCACACACACACACACACACACACACACACAGCCCGATGTCGCCAATTGGCTAAACAGACTACACACACATCCACAGAGTAAGTACAACTAGAGTAAGTACACACATACACACAGGGGAGGTGTGGCGGAGTGGTCTTGCCACTGGACTGGTAATCCAATGGACCCGGGTTCGAATCCCAATATGTCAATGGGAAGATATTATTGGGATGGAATTTGTGCTGTACCTAGTTTCAGTGCATTACCACAAAGCACACCGAAATGCCAAAAGAATACCCTCATTGTTCCCTGATTAAATAGCACTGTATGAATATTCCCATATTCAAAACATGCTACAGGGGGGGCAATGCCTAGTGACTTAATTGCTCAATAGGTGGCGTTCTGAGAGTGAGGGTCCGAGTCTGGGGGATGAGACGGTGAAGCGCTGAGGCGAAGCGGCTTCAGAGATGGGACTGCTTCGAGCCGTGAATGGGTGCTTCGCATGTCTCACTCCCTAGACTGGAACAAGACCTCACAGGCCTCGCCGTGTTCAGCGATGGAGTGTGCAGGCTCTCAGCCTATGCTCGAGAGGGAGTAGTTGGAATATAAAAAACCAAAAAAACAAAAACACGCAGTAATACACACAATAACACTGACGCACACACACGCTGACATACACACGCTGCCACACATAAGCTGACACACATATTCTGACACACATACAAAAACACATGTAAATACACATACATACACACACACACACACACAACCCTACCCCCCAAAAAAAAATCATATGCATGTTGATTTAGCCACTTACATAAACACCACAACCACGTCACAGCAAATAAGCTCATCTCTATGCCATCAGCCTCTCGCGCTACAGAAATAGAGGACTGTGAAATAGTTTCTTGGATTTTTTTTCTCGCAGTTTTCTCACATTTTTCTTATTTGAATAATAGAAATTCTCTGAACGCAGGGCTGCATCATTCTCTGAACGCAGGGCTGCATCATTCTCTGAACGCAGGGCTGCATCATTCTCTGAACGCAGGGCTGCATCATTCTCTGAACGCAGGGCTGCATCATTTGTATACATATTCCCTTAATACATGTTCGTACCAAGACAAATATGTGCCTTTACATCTATTTTGTATATATGATTTAGTAATTAGGTTAACCCATTCAGTACCAGGGACGTCCTTTTCATCATATTCTGGCAACTATTAGACGATTTTATTCAGCTTAGGAAGGACCTCTAGCAATACAAAAAGCTTCAAACTATCTTAACCAACCCTTTTTAACTACCACAGATCCTTCTTAAGCTACATAATATCGTCTAATTATTGCTAGAATGAAGTATAACACAGGTCGCTGGTACTCAAAGGGTTAATGTAAGTTGGTCTGGTGTAAGTTGGTCCTTGTGAATATTTTTTTTCTTGGAATTAACCCCTTCTGTACCGGCGACGTCTTTTTAACTTTAGTCTGGCTTCTATAAGACGATTTTATTCAGTTTAAACAAAAAATCTACCCATTAACAGGCTACGAACTATCTCCCTTAGCCATTTTGCTACCATAGATCCTACTTAAACTGTACAAAATCGTCTAAAAAATCGTCTATATATAGCTAGAATAAAATTAGAAAGACGTCGCCGGTACAGAAGGGGTTAAGGAGGTCTGGCAACTCCACATTAATCTACGGTAATCTACTTCATTAACGGGACCATGCTGACCAATAGGGATATCTGTATACAGTATGTACTTGCTATTTGCCAACATCTTTACATATATCTGAATATTTATCTACCTACATAATTATCTACTTCTCGTGTTTGTCTCTCTCTCATTTCCTTATACAATTTCTTAAGTTTTATGTGTGTGTGTGTGTGTGTGTGTGTGTGTGTGTGTGTGTGTGTGTGTGTGTGTGTGTGTGTGTGTGTGTGTGTGTGTGTGTGTGTGCGTGCGCGTGTTCAGTAAACACAGCCACAGTGTTCATGATACAATAATGAACTTTAGGTAAGGACATGAACTTTACAAAGAGGTATTAAGTTTAACTATGTAACTTTGCTTCGTTGAAGGAAATGATCCCACTCAGAATAATTATGCAGTATATTTATCAAGTAACATTCTTTTACCTTCAAAATTATGATGAGCTTCCTCAAGTAACTGTCTTAAAACAAAATTTGCATTCTCCTTTTACACAAAGGGGGTTGGTAAAAGAGGTGGAGGGGGTTTGGTGGGTGTGGAGGTTCGGGGTTGGGTGGGTGGGTGGGTGGGTGGGGGGAGGGTAAAGTGTCCCCTAAGAAACAGTAATTATGGAATTAACACTATTTTTAAGATAATTTTTTTCAGGAAGTATATCAATATATATTTGTCCATAATCATTACCCTTACAGAACATATCTTTTTCCATACGGTCTGAAAGATACACTGTAGACCTAATCCCTTCAAAAACATATGTGTGTTCAATTTATATAAATGAAACCTGGGTAAGTGGTGTGTATATATGTGTGTATATATATGTGTATATATACTTTATATATATATACTGTATATATATATACTGTATATATATATACTGTATATATATATACTGTATATATATATGTGTATATATATGTGTTCAATTTATATATAATTATATGAAACCTGGGTAAGTGGTGTATATATATATATATATTTATATATATATATATATATATATATATATATATATACTGTATATATATATACCGGTATATATATATATATATATTATATATTATTGTATCAGGTTTTTCAGTTACTATGTAAGTCTCATCATCATAATAATCACGATACATTTATTTTCTTGGTTTGTGACTTATCTGTGTCGTGAAGCTCTGTCACGCTAATTCCCACTCATTCAATTACCCTGATAAGTAAATCCTATTACAATTCTTCATCAGATAGTAGTCGACTAAACCCCATCTCTCTCTCTCTCTCTTATTTTACTTTCCTGTCCTATTCTTCTACTATAAACTGTCCCGGTCTAGTAGTATCAAGGCCGGATCACCTAGTAGGGACCGCAAGGTCTGTGTGGTTTTAGTATCTGTCTAACTCTGTGTAACTAACTCTCTAACTCTCTCTCTCTCTCTCTCTCTCTCTCTCTCTCACTTTACGCCATAGATGACAAGATGAATATTTCTGGTGCCCTGAGAGGTTTTCTGATTAGCTTAAGTAAATCTAATATCAAATGCATATGATATGAGACGCCCCTTACATCACTCCCCTTCTCAAATGCTTATTGAGGTCTTTTAATTTAATTTAATTACAAACTTTAAATTTCTCCCTTTTTTCTCCTACTGGAAGAAATTCAATAGAAACTTAGTTACAAACTGGTTCCCCTAATGGTAAGTTTTCAGCTCAACATAATCTTTCCCTTAAGCCATTCAGACTATGAGGAAGCTTTTCTTAATTTTATTCAGGCAGTCATTAGACAATTCTCTGCATTTTAGGAAGGAATTGTGGTAGTCAGAGAGAAAATTGAGATAGACATTGCCCCTTAGATTCCAAGAGGGCCTTACATAAATGAGTAAAATCGTCTAATCTTAGCCAGCATAAATTAAAAAAAAAAAATCTTAATATTGAGAGGGTTAATCACTACTACAATTCCTGGCCACGCAAGTGGCATCAACGTGGAATAAACTATATACTACAGTGAAATATACTATCGGACGATATTTGCTTCTATTGTGAAGACATGCTGAATATCATCGCTCATAATACATAATCAACACAAATATGCACAACAGAACACATATCTCCGCCATCCATACAAACCAGAGCAATTTTCTTTAAAATTCGTGCTTCCTACGGAGCTACTCTAATTGTCTGCGGCCGATTTGTTCCACAGTGGTATGATTTAAACAGTTGAATTAGCGCGACTGGCGTTGATACAGTGACTACCATTATCGTCCGTGGATGTATTGGTCCAAAATGTAAACGCAGAATGGAGGATGTGGTAAAACATATATAAATATATAAATATATATAACAATACAAAAAATAAGATACAAGAGTACTCTTCCTAGGGTAGATTTATACCATATTACACAGCTGGCAGAATAATTATTCTGGCGAGATCATCGATAATAGAGATTATGTGTCTGCTGGTGTGGTCTTTATCTCGCAGGATAAACAAAATAATAGTGTCTCCGTATAGTGAAAGGATTATTGTTTGATCCCGCTGCTCTTCTCCTAGGTGGGTGAGTCGAGTGCCGAGTCTGTGGTGTTGGGTAAGGTATCAACAGCTATCGTCAGGACTCTTCAAATGTTAGGTGATAGGAGAGAGGATCCTTCTACATAGGTTGCTTCTTCTTCTTCATCATCATTATCATCATCATCTTCTTCTTCTTCTTCTCCTTCTTCTTCTATTTTCCTCTTCTTCTTGTTCTTCATTCTTACTCTCCTTCTTCTAGGTTCCCTTTGATAGTTTAGCACCCTGTTCTTGTTGTTGATTATGTTGTTGTTGTCGTTGTTGCAGGTGGATAAGTAGCACCCTGTTCTTGTTGTTGATAATGTTGTTGTTGTCGTTGTTGCAGGTGGATAAGTAGCACCCTGTTCTTGTTGTTGATAATGTTGTTGCTGTCGTTGTTGAAGGTTGATAAGTAGCACCCTGTTCTTGTTGTTGATAATGTTGTTGTTGTCGTTGTTGCAGGTGGATAAGTAGCACCCTGTTCTTGTTGTTGATAATGTTGTTGTTGTGTTTGTTGCAGGTGGATAAGTAGCACCCTGTTCTTGTTGTTAATAATGTTGTTGTTGTCGTTGTTGCAGGTGGATAAGTAGCACCCTGTTCTTGTTGTTGATAATGTTGTTGTTGTCGTTGTTGCAGGTGGATAAGTAGCACCCTGTTCTTGTTGTTGATAATGTTGTTGTTGTCGTTGTTGCAGGTGGATATGTAGCACCCTGTTCTTGTTGTTGTTAATGTTGTTGTTGTCGTTGTTGCAGGTGGATAAGTAGCACCCTGTTCTTGTTGTTGATAATGTTGTTGTTGTCGTTGTTGCAGGTGGATATGTAGCACCCTGTTCTTGTTGTTGTTAATGTTGTTGTTGTCGTTGTTGCAGGTGGATATGTAGCACCCTGTTCTTGTTGTTGATAATGTTGTTGTTGTCGTTGTTGCAGGTGGATATGTAGCACCCTGTTCTTGTTGTTGTTAATGTTGTTGTTGTCGTTGTTGCAGGTGGATAAGTAGCACCCTGTTCTTGTTGTTGATAATGTTGTTGTTGTCGTTGTTGCAGGTGGATAAGTAGCACCCTGTTCTTGTTGTTGATAATGTTGTTGTTGTCGTTGTTGCAGGTGGATAAGTAGCACCCTGTTCTTGTTGTTGATAATGTTGTTGTTGTCGTTGTTGCAGGTGGATATGTAGCACCCTGTTCTTGTTGTTGATAATGTTGTTGTTGTCGTTGTTGCAGGTGGATATGTAGCACCCTGTTCTTGTTGTTGTTAATGTTGTTGTTGTCGTTGTTGCAGGTGGATAAGTAGCACCCTGTTCTTGTTGTTGATAATGTTGTTGTTGTCGTTGTTGCAGGTGGATAAGTAGCACCCTGTTCTTGTTGTTGATAATGTTGTTGTTGTTGTTGTTGCAGGTGGATAAGTAGCACCCAGTTCTTGTTGTTGATAATGTTGTTGTTGTGTTTATTGCAGGTGGATAAGTCAAGCGCCGAGACCGTGATGCTGGGCGGTGTATCGGAGAAGACGGCTGGAGTCTTCAAATGTGAGGTGATGGGTGAGGCTCCGGCCTTCCGTACGGCAGCACAGGCCAAGTTTATGGATATTGTAGGTTAGTCTCATTCAAAGAGAGATTGTTTATTTTTTTTTCTGGCACCCCTTCTCCCTCATTCTTAGCCCCATTAGTTTTGAGATTTTAAGAGGTTTGCTCCATTAGTTTGTCGAATTTAAGACCTTTCGCCCCATTTGTTGTCAATATTAAGACCTTTCGTGCTATTTAGGTGTCGATTTTTTTATGGCGATTTCAAAACCTTTTGTGCCACTTAGGTGTCAATATTTTTCCTGGCGAGCGATAGCGAACCTGTAATTTAGGAAAAACCGGCCTTCGGCCGTGACATTTTTCTACCGAAAAATGTACACATTTATCTTGAAGGGAGGTCTAGGGGAGAAACTAAAAACTAAAAATAAAATAAAATATAAAATAGATAAATAAATAAGCTAATAAATACGGCCCTTCCCCCTTAACGATGTTCTGTATATAACAAGTGCATATATATTAGTCAAGCAATGTCAATAATTCGTCTTGCTGAATATATCCCGCAACTGGCATCTTAATTGTTGAACCTTGACCTGTTAATGACCCGGAACTTTTGCAACAGTCACACAATGGCTAAGAGGGGTTATCGTTTGGCTAGTCACGTTTCAGGGAGGTCACCATTTTTTTTTAATCTTTCTCCTCTTTTCTCTCTTACCCTGGCTTGTATCCATTCGGGCCCATTCAGCCAACTGTTTTAAGACGTTTATCCCAATCCAGGTGTCGATTTCTTCCTGGCGAGCGATAGCGAGCCAGCATTGTATGGAGAAATCCGGCTTCGCCGGAGAAATTTTTCTATCGAAAAATGTACAAATTTAGCTTGCTGTCAAAACAAATGTATATATGTATGCTGACTTGCTACCGCTCGCCAGGAAAATATTGACACCTAGATGGGGGTAAACGTCTTAAAATAGTAGGCTGAATGGATACAAGCCATAGAGAGAGGGAGAGATAGATAAAAAAAAGCGAGGTGGGCTCCCTTAACAGAGTAATATTTTACTACCTGTGAGGGAGCTTGACAAATATTTGGGTCTTGCTACCATTTACATTTATCAAGTTTTCCTCTAATTGTTCACGAGTTAGTCAATTTGTCTTATACTGGATTGCAATAATCTCTTCTCTAAGTAAGATTGTATTTTCTTCGTGTATGAAGGAAGTCAGATTTCTTGTGTCTTGTTGCAATGGTTATATATGTCAACTGGGACTCATAAAGGCATTGATGGCCATACATACTAATACGATATTCCATAATATTTAACCCCCTCAGCACGATAATTTTCATCCTATTTTGGTCTCCATTAAACGATTTTCTTAAGCTTATAATTTACCTCTAGGACTCAAAGGGCTAACTACGATCTCACAAAAATAAAAAAAAAATAAAATAAAAAATCTGAATATAATTACCTTCTTAACCCTGTCCGACATAAGTTGCTAACTTACTGATGGGGTGGCGGAGCGCCCGGTATTCCCTCACAACACTTTCTCTGACACTGAGGTACGGGTATAAGTCGGAGGTATTTGGGGTTGCCACCAACCGAGAGATTCTGATCTAACTTACCTAACTTACTGAGCTCAATATGACGCAAATGCGTCATATAACTTACTTATTGAGCTACTTCACTAGGTTCATATGACGCGATCGCGTCATATGATACTCTTGGGCGTACTGCCATATGACGCAATCACGTCATATATTACGGAGAGGGTTAAATGATATAAAATCGACTAATGTTAACCATAATCAAAAGTAAAATGATGTCATCGAGCTGAAGAGGTTAAATTGAATGACAAGTAATTGGTTGTCGGTCATACTTTTGCTAGCTACGGGGCCATTACCGTCTGCCTCTCCTTAACGGGGTCACCGGCTTTTTTTTATCTTTCTCTCCTTTTCTCTCTTTCCCTGGCTTGTATCCATTCGGCCCCATTCAGCCAACTGTTTTAAGATGTTTATCCCCATCCAGGTGTAGATTTTTTCCTGGCGAGCGATAGCGAGCCAGCATTGTATGGAGAAAACCGGCTTCGCCGGAGACCTTTTTCTAACGAAAAATGTACATATTTAGCTTGCTATAAAACACAAAATATATATGCTGGCTCGCTACCGCTCGCCAGGAAAATATTGACACCTGGATGGGGGTGAACGTCTTAAAACAGTAGGCTGAATGGGGCCGAATGGATTCAAGCCAAAGAGAGAGGGAGAGAAAGAGAAAAAAAAAGCGAGGTGGGCTTCCTTAACAACCCCCCTTCCCCGACAGTTCCGCCCCGAGAGGTGGTGATCAACGCTAAAGGACCCGCCCGCCAACCAAAGTTCCGGCGGGGAGAGTCGGTGATGCTCAACTGTACCGCCCGGGGTGCCAAACCCAGGGCCCAGCTCAAGTGGTTCCTCAATGGCGACCCGGTGAGATTCTTGTCAATAAATTCATCTATCTATCTATCTATATGCTCAGGCCCGATTCCCATTTTTCCTATTTTTGTATCTCTATTTTCTATTTCATTATATTTTATTATTATTATTATTATTTTTCCCTTTTTCTTGGGGGTGGCCGTTTTTCTTGCTGAGGGAAAATTGTCATGTTTCTGCCTTTGTTACTCAGCTATAAGGTAGATTTTGTAGCGAAATATGATGTTAATTACGAAAAATTGGCATTAATACGACACACAGTCATAGTAGTTTAATATATTTTCATTAAGTATAAAAAAATCAGTTACTAAGGGATTCAATTTACCATCAGCTTGAAAAAATAGAGTATAGTTTTCACCAACCCACCAATTAATTTACAAATAAACCTAACTAATGAAATCAAAGAAAGTAATGAATACATGTGGTACTCCAAGGACTCAAACCTAGAATACTCACACCGAAATTCCGCTCGCTAAGCATTACGCCAGTGTCACATGAGCGCATTTTCTAACAATTTCTGGGGCATAAATGGTCAGACAACTTCAAAATTTAAGTTTGACCAGAATTCAGCCATCCAACTTCAAAATTTAAGTTTGACCAGAATTCAACCATCTAACGTAATCTACCCTCAGTCTAGTTTCAGAAGCTAATGAGAAAGAACCCCGAAAAATTGCGAGAATAAAAATACTCATCGAAAATTGTCGGTAAACGCGCTCGTGTGACATCACTTTTTACCCGTTCAGTGCCAGTGCCGTCCTTTTAACTTGATTCTGGCTACTATTGGACGATTGTATTCAGCTTATGAAGGACCTCTACCCATTAAAAGCGACCGATTATCTCAATTAATCCTTTTTAGCTACCATATATCCTTCCTAAGCTTCATAAAATCGTCTAAATGTAGTTGAAATCCATTAAGAATGATGTCACTGGTACTGGACGGGTTAAGGAGATATGTGAACATTTAAAGTGTGGGCTAGAACGGTAGACTGGTGAAGAGTAGCTGATATAAAGGGTGATAGGGTGTCAAAGATTGAATTAAAGGCCATATTAATTTATCTGGAGACGGATAATTACATGCATAGAACAATGTGATGTAATTGTGCTGAAGGAGTAGTCCGTTCATTCTAGGTTGGGCAGAAATCATAACCTCTGTAGCTCAAAAAGGGCTAGAGCAAATGAGCTGTCAATTTATACACATATTCCCTCGCCAAGTTTTCCTATTTGGTAGAAATGTTAGCTCGATTACTCTAGTCCTGTTTGAGTTATGAGAGGTTAGGGGCTACGATTTCTGCCCAACCTACTATGAACGGACTACTCCTTCAGCACAACTACATCACACTGGTCTATGCATGTAATTATCCGTCTCCAGATAAATTACATCACATTGTTCTATGCATGTAATTATCCGTCTCCAGATAAATTACATCACATTGTTCTATGCATGTAATTATCCGTCTCCAGATAAATTACATCACATTGGTCTATGCATGTAAATATCCGTCTCCAGATAAATTACATCACATTGTTCTATGCATGTAAATATCCGTCTCCAGATAAATTACATCACATTGTTCTATGCATGTAATTATCCGTCTCCAGATAAATTACATCACATTGGTCTATGCATGTAATTATCCGTCTCCAGATAAATTACATCACATTGGTCTATGCATGTAATTATCCGTCTCCAAATAAATTAATATGGCCTTTAATTCAATCTTTATCACCCTTTATATCAGCTACTCTTCACCAGTCTACCGTTCTAGCCCACACTTTAAATGTTCACATATCTCCTTAACCCTTTCTGTACCGCAGACGTTTTTTGGATTTTATTCTAGCTATATTTAAACGATTATTTGCAGTTTAAGGAGGATCTGTGGTAATAAAAATGGTTACATGAGATAGTTAGAAGCCTGTTAATTGCTGGAGGCCTTTTTGAAACTGAATAAAATAATCTAATGGTAACCATAGTAAAGTTAAAAGAAAGGCACTGGTACCGTAAGGGTTAAGGGGGGGGGGGGGTAATTTTCTGGACCTCCTTATCCTTCATGTTTAGCCCCATTAATGTATAGATTTTAAGCTATTCGCCCCATTAGTTTGTCAATTTACGCCCCATTTTTTTGTCAGGTTTAGAAGTACACCGAGAAGTTCAAAGGGGTACACCTACTACCAAATATTCCCTTCCCTTCTAATCATTTCCCTCCAAGGTAATATCTAATATCTAATCACTTCCCCCCTAGGTAATATCTAATATCTAATCACTTCCCTCCAAGGTAATATCTAATATCTAATCACTTCCCCCCTAGGTAATATCTAATATCTAATCACTTCCCTCCAAGGTAATATCTAATATCTAATCACTTCCCTCCAAGGTAATATCTAATATCTAATCACTTCCCTCCAAGGTAATATCTAATATATAATCACTTCCCTCCAAGGTAATATCTAATAATTATCTAATCACTTCCCTCCAAGGTAATATCTAATATCTAATCACTTCCCTCCAAGGTAATATCTAATATCTAATCACTTCCCTCCAAGGTAATATCTAATATCTAATCACTTCCCTCCAAGGTAATATCTAATATCTAATCAAACTTCCCTCCAAGGTAATATCTAATATCTAATCAAACTTCCCTCCTAGGTAATATCTCCTTCCGTTCATCTTCGTCTTATCCTCCATCCTTCACCTTGGTACACTCGGATGCCGCAGTCTCTACCCCACTCATAACAATTCATGGACCCCCTATGTTCTTCATTATGTAATTATAACGATCTGGATTATTTTTTGGATACAACTTGCTTTTCTATAACCAGTATATATAGTTTTGTAGCTGATGTACCGGTATATATAATTATAACCATTATACTTCCATAATTAGAAATAGGTGAAGTCCACGAATACTTATGAGTGGGCTGGGGACTATGGCACCCGAGTGTACCGTCGGCCAAATAAGTGATGTCGCGGCACCTAGTATATTTCGATTAATAATAGGTGTCATAACTATCTAAGCATTAATTCATTGTTGCGAGTGAGATACACAAACATGTTCCAATCTTTACACACCCTATTCAACATCTGACAGACATTAATACAGCACACAGTGAATAAAACGTAATGACAGCGGAGACATGACTTATTTGGCCAACCGTACCTCCTTGACCACCCAACAATAGTTCCATGTAGCCTAAGCCAGACAAACGGAAGGGCTTATATGCGGACCCATCACGCTCACTAACCCCTTTAAGGGAGCCCACCTCGCTTTGTTTTTCTCTTTCTCTCTCTCTCTCTTTGGCTTGTAACCATTTGGCCCCATTCAGCCTACTGTTTTAAGACGTTTACCCCCATTCAGGTGTCAATATTTTCCTGGCGAGCGGTAACAAGCCAGCATATATATATTTTTGTTCTGACAGCAAGCTAAATTTGTAAATTTTTCGATAGAAAAATGTCTCCGGCAAAGCCGGATTTCTCCATACAATGCTGGCTCGCTATCGCTCGCCAGGAAGAAATCGACACCTGGATGGGGACAAACGTCTTAAGACAGTTGGCTGAATGGGGCCGAATGGATACAAGCCAGGGAAAGAGAGAAAAGGAGAGAAAGATACAAAAAAGCCCGTGACCCCCCTCAACTGCTGTAAACCCCAGCTATTATTCCACATGAGCCATAGATGAATCTTGTGTGGGACGACTCGTGGCACAGAATGAAGGTGAAAGTGAAGAAATTAGGGGATAAGCTTTTACATCGGCACCTCTTCTCTACATTCCGAAGAGTGTTGAGAGTGGAGAAGGGGTGTTGTTAGAGAGAGATAGAGGAAGCTGTTGGAGTGGCTTTGTTGGGTGTGTAATTAGTCTGTATACGTCACAATCACAACGACAAACAGTCGATCCGAACGAGCCAGGATTATATGCATTTAAGGGGGTAGGGATTTTTTGGGGGTCTATATATATATATATATATATATATATATATATATATAATATATATATATATATATATATATATATATATATATATATATATATATATATATATATATATATATATATATATATATACAGTATATATATATATATATATATATATATATACAGTATATATATATATATATATATATATTCAGTATATATTACGAAACATTTGTAGGACCCTAGGTTAACTGAGATAATTTGAGTAGCTTTAGTTGGAGATCCGTTCTATGGTAAAGTCGTCTCGTGTTAGCCAGAATAAGGTGAAAGTAACGAACAGGAATAATGAAGGTGTAAACTTGTCTATTAATGTCCTTCTCTAACCGAGGGAAGACTTTTTAGTAGCTTTTACTGTTGGAGATCCTTTCCATGCTAAATATAGTCGTCTAGGGCTCTAGTATATTCGCTGTAAGTAGGCGAGAAATCATGACCTCTATCCTCTGTAACTAAAGAAGGGATAGGACAAATGGGCTGTACATTCCTACACTTATTACTTGACTGACTCTTCCCAAATGGTAGAAATATTAGCTCGATTACTCTAGTCGTTTTTGAGTTACATAGGTTATTGGGTCATGTTTTTCGCCTACTTACAGCGAATAGACTATAGCCATAAATGTATACTGAAGGGGTTAATTTGTCAAATAATTTTATTTTACTGTAGGTGCGTACGAGCCAGGTGTATGATTGGGAAGACTGTTGGGTAGCTCTCTATGCTAAATGTAGTCGTCTAATGTCACTGGTTAAGGGGAGACAGGCCGTTTTTCTGGTCCCCCCTCTTCCTCGTGTTTAGCCCTATTTGTTTTCAGATTTAATGATGTTCGGCCCATTAGTTTGGCGATTTAATACCTTTCACCCTATTTCATTGTCAATTTTAGGGCCTTTCGTGCCATTTAGGTGTCGATTTTTTCCTGGCGAGCGAAAGCGAGCCTGAAATTTTAAGAGGAAGCGGCCTTAGGCCGGGACATTTTTCTATCGAAAAATGTATAAATTTATCTTGAAGGGGGGTCTATGGGGTGTTTCTAAGCTTGATGAAGGTCTATTATTATTATTATTATTATTATCAGATACTACATGTGAGCCCCACCGAAGAGCCGTGGGGAGACTATATACCCCGAAGGGTCTCAGTGGGTCTCAGCACTCAGAAGGGTCTCAGCACACATAGCCAGGAAGACTATATACCCCTAAGGGTCTCAGTGGGGGGCACACATAGCCAGGAAGACTATATACCCCGAAGGGTCTCAGTGGGGGGCACACATAGCCAGGAAGACTATATACCCCTAAGGGTCTCAGTGGGGGGCACACATAGCCAGGAAGACTATATACCCCGAAGGGTCTCAGTGGGGGGCACACATAGCCAGGAAGACTATATACCCCTAAGGGTCTCAGTGGGGGGCACACATAGCCAGGAAGACTATATACCCCGAAGGGTCTCAGTGGGGGGCACACATAGCCAGGAAGACTATATACCCCTAAGGGTCTCAGTGGGGGGCACACATAGCCAGGAAGACTATATACCCCGAAGGGTCTCAGTGGGGGGCACACATAGCCAGGAAGACTATATACCCCGAAGGGTCTCAGTGGGGGGCACACATAGCCAGGAAGACTATATACCCCTAAGGGTCTCAGTGGGGGGCACACATAGCCAGGAAGACTATATACCCCTAAGGGTCTCAGTGGGGGGCACACATAGCCAGGAAGACTATATACCCCGAAGGGTCTCAGTGGGGGGCACACATAGCCAGGAAGACTATATACCCCGAAGGGTCTCAGTGGGGGGCACACATAGCCAGGAAGACTATATACCCCTAAGGGTCTCAGTGGGGGGCACACATAGCCAGGAAGACTATATACCCAGAAGGGTCTCAGTGGGGGGCACACATAGCCAGGAAGACTATATACCCCTAAGGGTCTCAGTGGGGGGCACACATAGCCAGGAAGACTATATACCCAGAAGGGTCTCAGTGGGGGGCACACATAGCCAGGAAGACTATATACCCCGAAGGGTCTCAGTGGGGGGCACACATAGCCAGGAAGATATAACTAGCTAACTAAAAAGGCGTTAACCCTCGTCTTGAAAACCTGGGAGCTCTCCTCATTCACTACTTCATTAGGGAGAGAATAAGATGAAAATAAGATGAAAATAAGGAGCCCGTATACTGAACGGGTTAAGGGGAGACACCGTTTTTCTGGACCCCATTCTCCCTGATGTTTAGCCTCACTAGTTTGGAGATTTTAAGACGTTGGTTCCATTAGTTTGGGGATTTTATGACCTTTCGCCCAATTTCTTTGTCAATGTTAGGACCCTTCGTGCCATTTAGGTGTCGATTTTTTCCTGGCGAGTGATAGCGAACCTGTAATTTTAAGAGGAATCGGTCTTTGGCCGGGACATTTTTCTACCGAGAAATGTACAAATCTATCTTGAAGGGGGGGTCTAGGGGGTGTTTTTCTAAGCTTGATGGAGGTCTAGGGAGGAAACTAAAAATAATATATGAATAAATGAATGAATAGAGCAAACAAACCGCCACTGTCCCCTTAACTTTTATAATCCTACCCCTCCAGGTCCGTACGAGTCAGGTGTACGCTTGGGAAGACTCACGGGACGCTAGCGGCCACATCACCTCCACTGTGGGTCTCCGCTGGATGGCCCCCGACCACTTCTACTCCGGGGTGGCCAGGGTCACGTGTATGGCCGCCGTGGGATCCTTCACCAAGAATGAAACACAGGTCATCTATCTCCACCAGGACCCTAAACCACTCTACAATTATCGGTATTACTCGTCAGGTCAGTTCATCAACAAAGGGTTCGAATCCCGGGTGGGTTGTATGAGGTTTTTCTCAATTGGCATTACTTGGTATACAGATTTAAAAAGTAAGAGATTTCATGATTTATTTTTTATATTTTGTTTGAACTTTTACAAGGACGTGTTGTAAAACTAAAGCCAATTTATATGCAACACATGAATTTCTCAGATATGTGAAATAAGTTACATAGGAATAATAACAGTTTAGGCAATACTTGTTTTATAGCAATCAGTCAGTTGTCACTAGAATAAGGTATTAATAATAATACTAATAATGCACACTAAATATGATTTCTTAACATGAATAAATGTTATCAATTCATTCGTACCAGAGTTATAAGCTTATAAATGTTTTTTTTTTTTTTTTTTTTTTCTTCTATATTCCAACTTACTTCCTCTCGGGCATAGGCTGAGAGACTTAACATTCACCTCTTTACAATGAACAGTGAAGCCCGTGAGGTCTTGTTCCAGTCTAGGGAGTGAGACATGTGAAGCACGTAGAGTACAACGAGCACCTGCCATCTTGCCTTCACATGAGGCACGGTGCTCACTCATGGCCCGAAACGACCCCATCTCTGAAGCCACCTCGTTCCCGTGCTTCACTGTTTCACCCCCTACACTCGGACTCTCACACTTACACACACACAACGCCACCTGTTGAGCAGATAACTCACCAGGCATTGCACCCCTATAGCATATTTTGAATATGGGAATATTCATACAGTGCTATTTAATCAGGGAACAATGAGGGTATTTTATTGACGTTTCGGTGGGCTTGTGGTAATGCACTGATACCAGGTACAGCACAAATTCCATCCCAATAATATCTTCCCATTGATACATCGGGATTTGAACCCGGGACCTTTGGATTACCAGGCCAGTGGCAAGACCACTCCACCACACCTCCCCTAAGGGGGTAGTGCTTGTTTGTTGGTCTATATGTGTATATATTTATTTATATATTTTAGTTTCCTTGCTAGACCCCCATCAAGCTTTTAAAATACCCCCTAGATCCCCTTTCAAGATAAATTTGTACATTTTTCGGTACAAACATTTCCTGGCCGAAGGCGATTCCTTCTAAAATTACAGGCTCGCCAGGAAAAATCGACACCTAAATGGCACGAAAGGTCTTAATATTGACTAAGAAATGAGGCGAAATGGTTAGAAAACGCCAAACTTACGGAACAAACGTCTTAAAATCTCAAAACTATTATGCTAAACATGAAGGAGAAGGGGGTCCATAAGAAGCGACAACCTCCCCCTTAATCCCAACTGCTACACAGGAAGTCCTTCTACTTACCGAAGCTCTTCATTCTAATGTATAGTATGTATCACAAATTTCCCATCAATTGCAATGCTGTTTTCCTGTTCGGATACTCAAGATCACGTAAATCGAAAAATATTTATGCTATATCGATAATTCGCTTTTATATAAAGGAAAACGAGGAGGTTGTGAAGAGAGAGAGAGAGAGAGAGAGAGAGAGAGAGAGAGAGAGAGAGAGAGAGAGAGAGAGAGAGAGAGAGAGAGAGAGAGAGAGAGTAATGCTGTATCCACCCTCACGTACAGTACCCCTCTCAACCAGAATTATACCATGTTGAGAACAAATTTCACAGTGCCGTGAATGGAGAAAGAAGAAACTTTTATATTCTTTTCTATCGAAAAATGTACACATTTAGATTGCTGTCAAAACAAAAAAATATATATGCTGGCTCGCTACAGCCCACCAGGAAAATATTGACACCTGGATGGGGGTAAACGTTATAAAACAGTAGGTTGAATGGGGCCGAATGGATACAAGCCAAAGAGAGGGGGAGAGAAAGAGAAAAAAAGCGAGGTGGGCTCTCTTAAGGGGAGATTTCCACTTGAGGGATTATTTTCTTTACCCCTTTCTCCCTCATGTTTAGCCCCATTGCTTTTGAGATTACAAGACTTTCGACCCATTAGTTTGGCGATTTTAAGAACTTTCACCCCATTTATGTCACTTTAAAGACCTTTCGTGCCATTTAAGTGTCGATTTTTTCCTGGCGATCGATAGCGAGCCTGTAATTTAAGAGGAACCGTCTTCGACCGGGACATTTTTCTACCGAAAAATGTACAAATTTATCTTGAAAGGGGGTCAAGGGGTGTAATTTCAAGCTTGATGGAAGTCTACGAAACACACTAAAATCCTCCCCTTAAGATAACGCAGAGACAGAGTAATTCCACATATTTCCAGGAGGTGTGGGGAAATCAGGTGCTAAAGGGTTGAATTTACCGCCAGTGGAAGACAAACAGACTATAGTATCTCATAATTTACTCCTACATTTTGCTCCTTCTATATAAACATTCCAGATTATTGTGTGTAATTAAAATTTTCTTTATCCTAAATATCTGTGCATGCCTTTCATAACAAACCCTGTCTACACTATACTGTCAAGCCAACTGTGGAGGTAATTGTTAACACCTTTACCACCCTTACGTAATTATCATCATATTTTGGTTACCATTAGACGATTTCAATAAACCCTCCTAGTAACATAGGTCTTTCTTAAGCTGCATAAAATCTTCAAATTTTAGACAGAATCAAAGGTTATGGTGCTGAAGGGGTTAATTACAGATATGGAACAAAGCATGAGTTGTTATTGGCAACTAGTTGTTAAAGAAATACATTATTGTGTATACAACATTTTCTTGACAGCATAGTGTGGATAGGGTAAACATATTTTACATTTCGAAACACTTTGGGATCTTTATTAAATCTCATAACAAACTAAGAACATAAGAATACATAAATCAGCACACTAGGCACATCCCATTCACACCCAACCCATACCATTCATATGACTATCCAGTTTACGCTTCAAAATTTCTATCGTTCTGAACCAATCACTGCACCAGGCAATCAATTCCAAATATCTACAACTCTGTTTCCAAACCAGTGCTTACCTATATCTTCTCTAGAGCGAAACGTATCCAATTTGGAGCCATTTGAACGAGTTATCTCGCAGTTATTCAGCATTATTATATTTTTAACTCCCTTATTGATACTTTTTATTCATTTATATACCTCTATCATATCTCATTTGCATTTTAGTCCTCCTAATGAATGCAAGCCAAGGGTTATCAGCCTCTCCTCATATGATACATGTCTAATATTGTGTATAATTTTTGTCATACTTCGTTGGATTGACTCCTGAGAACCTAAATATATTCTATATTAACCGATCCAGTACCAGGACGTCCTTTTTATCATATTCTGGCAACTATTAGACGATTTTATTCAGCTTAGGAAGGACCTTTATCAATAACAAGGCTTCACACTATCTCAACCAACCCTTATAACTACCACATATCCTTCTTAAGCTTCATAATATCGTCTACATATATCTAGAATAAAACACAACACACGTCGCTGGTACTCAAAGGGTTAAGGACACCAAAACTGAACAGCATAGTCCAAATGAGGTCTCATCAATGCTCAGTAAAGTTATAAGATAACGTTAGAAGTTCCATTACTCACACTCTTAGATATTAATCCCAGAACCCTTTTTCGAACGTTTTTACATTGTTTTCTAGGTTTCAGATAATTGCTAAGAAGCACACCCAGATTCTTTTCACAGTCGAAGTACCTGATTCTACATTTGCTAGTTTATACTTCGCATCTATATTCAACTTCCCTATCCTTAATACCTTGTATTTATCAATATAGAAACTCATCTGCCAATTAATTGACCATCCTTGAAAAGTATCTAGATTTCTTTGGAGACATTCAATGTCACTATCCGAATCTATTGTTTTCCCCATTTTGGTATCATCAGCAAATTTGCTGATCCTACTAGTTGTAGCTAAATCAAGTTCATCTATGTAAATAACAAACAACAGGGGACCCAACACTAAACTCTGAGGAACAACACTTTTTACTGAACCGCAATCTGACAAAATACCATTTATGCTAACTATTTGTTTCTTACCAATCAGCCATGACCTAATACACTTCAATAACGACCCACTAGTCAACCGTTTTCACTTTAAGGGAGCCCACCTCGCTTGTGTTCTCTTTTTCTTTCTCTCTTTCCCTGGCTTGTATCCATTCGGCCTCATTCAGCCAATTGTTTTAAGACGTTTATCCCCATCCAGGTGTCGATTTCTTCATGGCGAGCTATAGCGAGCCAGTCTGGCTTCGCCGGAGAAATTTTTCCAGAGAAAAATGCACACATTTAGCTTGCTGTCAAAACAAAAATATATATATATGCTGGCTCGCTACCGCTCGCCAGACAAATATTGACACATGGATTGGGATAAACGTCTTAAAATAGTAGGCTGAATGGGGCCAAATGGATACAAGCCGAAGAGAGAGGGAGACAAAGAGAAAACAAGCGAGGTGGGCTCCCTTACAGTGCACACAGTTCACTAGGCAGTTCAATCACCCGTTTGTTCATTTCCCAAAACTAGGAATTAAAGTTCTCAATATCTTACATTTGAAACACAATACGGTTTGATATATACATTTATAGTATCGACAATTCTAACATATGTGTTCATTGCATGATCTCATTCAATATATAAATCATAATGAGAAAGAAAGATGCCAATTTTTAAGTCTGTATTTAGAATCCCAGTCTATAGTTAAATAATATAATTTATTTTAATTCATATTAGAATAGATAGTTCAACTCTATGATGAACAACTTCAAGACTCAGGTTATATGTTCATTTAAGTTATAGTGTCATGCAAGAACTATTGGTATTCAAATGGACATTCATGAAAATTAATGTTTCATATTTAGGACATTTTAGCAATAAATATGTTCATTGTTGCTGTCGTATCAATATGGTAATTTTCCTGTTCCTTTCTTTCTTTGCTCATGAAAAGGACTATTTTACAATCAGGTTGAATGTGTGGGTGGTTTATGTAGGTAATGTATGGTGTTCCCACCCCAGCTATCTTGTGACACAGGATATCCGTTACTATATCGTATATTGGATAACAATGGAAACCTTGAGTTGTGTTAAGGGGGAATGGGCCGGTTTTCTGGCCCCTCTTCTCTCGTGTTTAGCCCCATTGTTTTTTTAGATTTTAAGACGTTTGGCCCATTAGTTTGGCGATTTTATGACTTTAAGATTAATTTCTATGTCAATATTAAGACCTTTCGTGCCATTTAGGTGTCGATTTTTTCCTGGCGAGCGAAAGCGAGCCTGTAATTTTAAGAGTAACCGGCCTTAGGCCGGGAAATTTTTCTATCGAAAAATGTACACATTTATCTTGAAGGGGGGTCTAGGGGTGATATTTACAGCTTGATGAAGGTCTAGGGAGGAAACTAAAACATACATATATATATATATATATATATATATATATATATATATATATATATATATATATATATATATACATGTATATAAAACAATGAACAAATAAATAAGCCCATCTCCCTTTAAACTATTTTTAGAAAAATTTAAAGTTGAAATAAAAGTTTAAACCCACAGGTGGCCAAAGTTTTAAAAAATAGAACACAATAAACTTCTCTCCCAACTCCAGAAATACAATTATTTATAAATAAAAACATACCTAATATAATAAATTCTTAAGCTTCTTGTGGCAAAGTGCCAGTTCTCTTATGAAAGGTTTGGGTTAAGATGAGAAGGACGCTCTGTGTGCAGGTCTTAACCTCTTCCGTGAGGCGACTATGTAATAGTAATAATAATAGTAATAGTAATCGTGTGATTACTTATGTAGCGCCCGTATCTCCTCCTTCGAGGATTCTCAAGCGCTTGACACTTCTTTATTCTCCCTTGCTCATGGGGAGACGGTAGCCGCCGGCTATATCTCAGAAAAACATTTCAACCTGAGCGGGGATTGAACGCGAGACCTGCAAGATGGGAAGCAGGCACGCTATCAACTGAGCCAGCCAGACGGCTATGGACTAAATGCCATGGACTATATACTTTATTAATGCTACAGCCATAGGAGTTAACTAATAACTAAACTTAGGAAAGTCCTTCAGTAGTGAAATGGTTTTATATATATATATATTATATATATATATATATATATATATATATATATATATATATATATATATATTGATCCTCTAACTATGGTAGGTTCATACTAAGATGAATAACAACGCCTGGAGCTAGTCAAAATTAAAAATTAATTGGCATTTTCTGACTGAAAGGATTAATAACACTAGAACTGCACACCACCAGCATTTATTAACATTTAGTTAGAGTAAATCCAAGCTATACCCAGTATCTTATTGTGTGCATAGTAATATTCCTCTTAATATATCCCCATTATTACTGAATTAGTAAATAGGGGAAGCCCTCTGCTGTGTTCCCCTTTGTCTGGCACATTTGTTACTTTGATTATGCTCAAGCAATTTAGGTGGCTCCCTAGTTAGTTCTGCTGTTGCCTTCTTCATTTGTATGCCTGAGTTCTGTGTATCCTGACTGATATACTCCTTTATATGCCGGAGTTCTGTGTATCCTGACTCTGATATACTCCTTCATATGCCGGAGTTCTGTGTATCCTGACTCTGATATACTCCTTCATATGCCTGTGTATTAAATTGTATTATTGTGCCTCCCTTTGTATTATTGTGTTATATTTTGTATTATCTTTTAAATGTCCTCTCTTTCTCCCTCACAGACAGCCAAACTCAAGTTGCGGGGAGCTTCCTGTACCTGGCCACCTTACTAGGGGTCAAGTTTGCCGCCACCTGATCACAACTACGCACCAACATTTTTGGAATAAATATGCAAATAATATCATCACGGTAAAGAGGTAACTGAGGAGGATATAAATGGCCTATTATGTAAATGAAACTGCAATCAACTGCGAACTGTTGAATTAATTGATTAAGGTGTTCAATACATGGATGTTCTAAAACAAGTATGTTCATATAACAGAATGTGTATATGATGAATAATATATTAACGTTAAATGTATGCAATAGTATTAATGCATTTAACAAGTAAGACACAATATTATAAAGCTAATCGAAATAAGAGGATATAGAGCATGTGTATGTTCAATATATAGAGAGAAAAATTAATCACAACTGCGAGTGAACTACCATAGACAATTCACACGCGCAGTATCCGAACAATGTTAATTATATCCCTAGAAGGAATCCTAGTAAGGCCCTTGGGTACGAACACTGATTGAAATAATAATACTAGAGATTGATGACTATAACTATGAACCCAAAATATGTGTTTAAAGTGTGACCATGAAATATTGCAGAAAGTATGGGTGTGTGTTGCCTCTTTCAGTACTCGGTTCATATTATTGTGTTTATTTTATTCAGTTGAGGAAACCATTGTCGATATCCGAGGGTTAATTTAAATATATTTTACTCATATGCTACCTCGAGATAATTCCTAAACTGTCTAAAATTTGCTAATAGAAATCAAACTAAATGTGAAATAGTGCCCTAAATCCTGAATGGGTTAATTTTCTGTCACAGAGAGGGTAGGCAGTAGCTACATATGGCACCACCAACCTTAGTCAACCTAGCCTAACCTAACTTAAGGGAGCCCACCTCACTTTTTTTTTCTCTTTCTCTCCCTCTCTCTTTGGCTTGTATCCATTCGGCCCTATTCAGTCTACTGTTTTAAGACGTTTACCCCCATACAGGTGTCAATATTTTCCTGGCGAGCGATAGCGAGCCAGCATATAAATAATTTTTTTTTGACAGCAAGCTAAATTTGTAGATTTTTCGATAGAAAAATGTCTCGGCGAAGCCGGATTTCTCCATATAATGTTGGCTCGCTATCGCTCGCCAGGAAGAAATCGACACCTAGATGGGGATAAACTCCTTAAACAGTTGGCTGAATGGGGCCGAATGGATACAAGCCAGGGAAAGAGAGAAAAGGAGAGAAAAAAAAAAAAAAAAACGGTGACCCCCCTTAACTTAGCTTAACCTAACCTAACCTAACTTAACTTAACTTAGCTTAACCCTAACCTAACCTAGCTTAACCATAAAACTAACCTATCCCGACCTTCACATTATTTATCTAACCTTTTCCAAATCAATATAAATGTAACTCGCGAAATATCTATCTATATCTATATCTTTATATTATATTATCGGAGCGGTGTTGTGTATGTAGTAAATCAATTAAGGGGGGTGACCTGCTTTTTTCTCTGCTTTTCTCTCTTTCTCTGGCTTGCATTCATTCGGCCCCATTCAGCCTACTGTTTTAAGACGTTTATCCCCATTCAAGTGCCGATTTTTTTTTTCTGGCGAGCAATAGCGAGCCAGCATTGTATGGAGAAATCCGGCTTCGCCGGAGAAATTTTTCTATCGAAAAATCTACAAATTTAGCCTGCTGTCAAAAATATTTTCAATTTTTGTTTTGGCTCGCTGCCACTCGACAAGAAAGAATCGACACTTGGATGGGGATAAACGTCTTAAAACAGTAGGCTGAATGGGGCCGAATGGATACAACTCATAGAAAGAGGGCGAGCGGGAGAAGAAAACAAGATGGGCCCCCTTAAATAAACGGCGATGCCAAATGTACATACTGCCTTGCTCCTGTTGCATATTTAACTTATGTACTTTGAGGTGTGCTATGACAGAAACGCATAATGTATACATTTTAATTAATAACACTGTAATTATAATGAATGGGTGAATGTGACGGATACATACAATTATAATAAATGTCAGTAAAATATATGCTAAAATAATGTTTGTATTAGTGAGAGAGAGAGAGAGAGAGAGAGAGAGAGAGAGAGAGAGAGAGAGAGAGAGAGAGAGAGAGAGAGAGAGAGAGAGAGAGAGTAATGCTGTAGCCACCCTCACGTACAGTACCCCTCTCAACCAGAATTATACCATGTTGAGAACAAATTTCACAGTGCCGTGAATGGAGAAAGAAGAAACTTTTATATTCTTTTCTATCGAAAAATGTACACATTTAGATTGCTGTCAAAAAAAAATATATATATATGCTGGCTCGCTACAGCTCACCAGGAAAATATTTACACCTGGATGGGGGTAAACGTTGTAAAACAGTAGGTTGAATGGATACAAGCCAAAGAGAGGGAGAGAGAGAGAGAGAGAGAGAGAGAGAGAGAGAGAGAGAGAGAGAGAGAGAGTCATTCACGTATAATCTGACGCTTAGGACTGGCAGGGATCAGCTAGAGGAGAGAGAGAGAGAGAGAGAGAGAGAGAGAGAGAGAGAGAGAGAGAGAGAGAGAGAGAGAGAGAGAGAATAAGTGAGATTAGTGGAATGGTTATAAAATAAAAATCCGTTGTACGATGAAGGGTTACGGAAATGAATAAGCCAAAGAAAATCGTAATGGGTAACTATGATTTATGACGACTAAACGAAGCGACAGTGAGACATTTAGATGAAATAGTGGAGAATATTATAATACTTCCAAACAATTATGGCGGTACTAGAAAGGGTGGGGTAAAATAGTTCCTCGGTGGTCTAGTCGGCTGGGTGTGTGACTGGGTTCGAATCCTGGCCGGGTCATATGACACGAAGGTTATGTACGATGTGGTTGGAAACTAGATTACATTCATTATAGGTAGGCCAGAAGTCTTGAACCCTAACCTCAGCAACTCAAAATGGGCTGGAGCAAATGGACTGTAAATTCCCACACCAATTCCCTGGGTGACCCTTCCTAATTGGTATAAATATTAGCTCGATTACTCTAGTCGTTTATTGGATATAGAGAGTTAATGTCAAGTTACCTATATTGAATGGACTATTGTGAGAAGAAAAAAAGTACTCGGTGTAGAGATATTATGAACACGAAGTACATTAAATCATCTAAACCCAAAGACAAATAATGGAACATCTTTAAGGGGGGATGGGCCGTTTTTCTGGGCCACTTTCTCCCGCATGTTTAGCCCCATTAGTTTTCAGATGTTAAGATGTTTGCCATATTAGTTAGTCGATTATAAGACCTTTTGCCACATTTCTTCGTCAATATTTAGACCTCTCGTGATATTTAGGTGTCGATTTTTTCTCTGGCGAACGATAGTGAGCCTGTAATGTTGGAAGAACCGGCCTTCGGCCGGGACATTTATCTACCGAAAAATGTACAAATTAATCTAGAAGGGGGATCTAATGGATGTGTTTTTAAATTTGATGGAGGTCTAGGGAGGAAACTAGAAAAATAATGAATACATGCAAAAATCGCCCAAAAAGTGAACCATCCCCCCTTAAGAACGTTATTGATACAGATGAATTACATACGTTTGGGAAAGGTGTCGTAAGGATAAAACATCAAGATAGTCGCAAATGTAAACACAAAATGGTATAGTTAACAACAAAAATAGAATAATATAATTAAACTTCAAAATAATTAGAACGACGAGGAATATACTATGAACTATTAAAAACACAAACATATATAACAGAGTTGTAAGTAAAGCCGGAGTCACACGAGCCCTTTTTCGAGCAATTTTTACGGGCAATTATGGTCTTGAAACTTAAGAAATTACACTTTATCAGAATTCGGCTGCCTAACATAATCTACCTTCAGTCTAGTTACCGATACCAGTGCGAAAAAGTCCCGACATAATACAAGAAAACAGTTGCTCATGGAAAATTGACGGAAAAAGCGCTCGTGTGACAGCGGCTTTAATGTATACAAAACTGGGTAATTAAAAACTATAATCGTATGGGTTAAGGACATGAAAATAGGCTAAGTAATTATTGTTACCCTGCATGATTGATATTGTATGTTACTCGAATAACTGTCTATTACAAACCTATACATAAACACACTAATAATATAATAAAGTCTTTTGTTAATTATTTAGTCTACCTTTTTATTGACCCTTGAGAACGGTGTATATATCGATGTTAACTTTATTAATATTTATTGACGCAACCTGTATTGATATCCCTGAAACCCGGGCGGTCTGGCCGAAAAACGTCTTTAATAGGCTAACCGTATCTTTGTTATTTTAACTGCTAGCAAATTACCACATATCTCTAAATGTAGATGTGTAGACTGGCATTAAGTAGAGCTCTCTAAGTCAACTGGTTCAGTTGTGATGACGATTTCTGTGGAGAGAGTTTCGAGGTGATGTTAGCAATATGACACTTTTCAACACTAAATTTGTTTTAGCAGACAACACAAAAACAAGTTCCGACGTCTCCTTCTTGTTTTCGGAGGTGCGCGTCGTTTTCGACCGGCTGTATTTACATGCGGCGGACGCACGGCTTTCAAAACAAGCTTAATAGGCTTTCAAGCTTACGGTGCTCAAGAGCCCATCCGTGTTTCGAGCCCTAGTTTGTTATGGGCTCCTCAGAGCCCTTCCGGGTCCCATGGGTTCATTTGAAGTTCGCTTTTTATTTGAAATTCGGTTGTATTTTGAAATTCGGTTTTAATTTGAAGTTCAGTTTTAATTTGAAGTTCAGTATTAATTTGAAGTTCAGTATTAATTTGAAGTTATTTTAATTTGAAGTTATTTTAATTTGAACTTCGGTTTTAATTTGAATTAAAATTAAACTGAATTAAAATGCAACTGAATTAAAACTAGACTGTATTAAAACCCCACTGAATTAAAACACCACTGAATTATAAAGTCAATAAATTAAAACGCCACTGAATTAAAACTAAACTGAATTAAAACTAAACTGAATTAACACGCCACAGAATTAAAACGCCACTGAATTAAAACTAAACTGAATTAAAACTAAACTTAATTAAAACCCCACTGAATTAAAACTAAGCTGAATTAAAATGCAACCGAATTAAAACCCGACTGAATTAAAACCCCACTCAATTAAAACGCCACTGAATTATAACGGCACTAAATTAATACTCCTCTGAACTAAAATGCCACTGAATTAAAACTAAACTGAATTAAACCCCACTGAATTAAAACGCAACTGAAATAAAACCCGACTGAATTAAAACCCCACTGAATTAAAACACCACTGAATTATAACGGCTCTAAATTAAAACGCCACTGAATTAAAACGCCACGGAATTAAAACGCCACTGAATTACAATGCCACTGAATTAAAACTAAACTGAATTAAAACTAAACTGAATTAAAACCCCACTGAATTAAAACCCAACTGAATTAAAAACCCTGAATTAAAACCCCACTGAAATAAAAATAAACTGAATTAAAACTAAACTGAATTAAATCTAAACTGAATTAAAATTAAACTGAATTAAAACTAAACCGAATTAAAACTAAACCTAATTAAAACTAAACCTAATTAAAACTAAACCGAATTAAACACCCACTGAATTAAAACCCCACTGAATTAAAACCCCACTGAATTAAAACCCCACTGAATTAAAACTAAACTGAATTAAAATTAAACTGAATTAAAACCCCTCTGAATTAAAACCCCACTGATTTAAAACCCCACTGAATTAAAACTAAACTGAATTAAAACTAAACTGAATTAAAACCCCACTGAATTAAAACCCCACTGAACTAAAATTAACCGAATTAAAATTAAACTGAATTAAAACTAAACTGAATTAAAACTAAACTGAATTAAAACTAAACTGAATTAAAACCCCACTAAATTAAAATTAAACTGAATTAAAACTACTGAATTAAAACTAAACTGAATTAAAACCCCACTGAATTAAAATTAAACTGAATTAAAATTAAACTGAATTAAAATTAAACTGAATTAAAACTAAACTGAATTAAAACTAAACTGAATTAAAACCCCACTGAATTCAAATTAAACTGAATTAAAACTAAACTGAATTAAAACCCCACTGAATTACAAGCCCACTGAATTAAAACCCCACTGAATTAAAACCCCACTGAATTAAAACCCCACTGAATTAAAACGAAACTGAATTAACACCCCACTGAATTAAAACCCCACTGAATTAAAACCCCACTGAATTAAAACTAAACTGAATTAAAACTAAACTGAATTAAAACCCCACAGAATTAAAACTAAACTGAATTATAACCCCACATAATTAAAACTAAACTGGATTACAACTACATTGAATTAAAACTAAACTGAATTAAAAACCCACTGAATTAAAACCCCACTGAATTAAAACTAAACTGAATTAAAACTAAACTGAATTAAAACCCCACTGAATTAAAACTAAAGTGAATTAAAAACCCACTGAATTAAAACCCCTGAATTAAAACTAAATTGAATTAAAACTAAACTGAATTAAAACTAAACTGAATTAAAACCCACAGGATTAAAACTAAACTGAATTAAAACTAAAGTGAATTAAAACAAAACTGAATTAAAACCCCACTGAATTAAAATTAATCTGAATAAAAATTAAACCTAATTAAAACTAAACTGAATTAAAACCCCACTGAATTAAAATTAAACTGAATTAAAACTAAACTGAATTAAAACTAAACTGAATTGAAACTAAACTGAATTGAAACTAAACTGAATTAAAACTAAACTGAATTAAAAACTAAACTGAATTAAAACCCCACTGAATTAAAATTAAACTGAATAAAAACTAAACTGAATTAAAACTCCACTGAATTAAAACTCCACTGAATTAAAACTCTACTGAATTAAAACTAAACTGAATTAAAACCCCACTGAATTAAAACCCAACTGAATTAAAACCCCACTGAATTAAAACTAAACTGACTTAAAACTAAACTGAATTAAAACCAAACTGAATTAAAACTAAACTGAATTAAAACTAAACTGAATTAAAACTAAACTGAATTAAAACTAAACTGAATTAAAACTAAACTGAATTAAAACTAAACTGAATTAAAACTAAACTGAATTAAAACTAAATTGAATTAAAACCCCACTGAATTAAAACCCCACTGAATTAAAACCCCACTGAATTAAAACCCCACTGAATTAAAACTAAACTGAATTAAAACTAAACTGAATTAAAACTAAACTGGATTAAAACTAAAGTGAATTAAAACCCCACAAAATTAAAACTAAACTGAATTAAAACTAAACTGAATTAAAACTAAACTGAATTCAAACTAAACTGAATTAAAACTAAACTGAATTAAAACCCCAATGAATTAAAACTAAACTGAATTAAAACTAAACTGAATTAAAACTAAACTGAATTAAAACTAAATTGAATGAAAACTAAAACGAATTAAAACTAAACTGAATTAAAACTAAACGGAATTAAAACTAAACGGAATTAAAACTAAACTGAATTAAAATTAAACTGAATTAAAACTAAACTGAATTAAAACTAAACTGAATTAAAACTAAACTGAATTAAGCCCCCACTGAATTAATACCCCACTGAATTAAAAGCCCACTGAATTAAAACTAAACTTAATTAAAACTAAACTGAATTAAAACTAAACTGAATTAAAACTAAACTGAATTAAAACTAAACTGAATTAAAACTAAACTGAATTAAAACCCCAGTGAATTAAAACCCCACTGAATTAAAACTAAACTAATTTAAAACCCCACTGAATTAACCCTTCTTTAGCAGGGCCCGACTTAAGTCCGTATCTAATAATCTGGACTATGTGGCGGGGCCCGACTTAAGTCTGTGTGCAATTTTGGCGCAATATTGGCTCTGAGAGAGAGATGAACAACGGGAGGAGCGTATTGTTACCTCATGACCACTCGCCACGGCCACCATGGGTCTACTGACATGTACTCCACACTACTCCACCCTCCCTCCCTCGCTACACACGTAATTATGAAACAAAATGACCGTATTTTAGCGATTTTGCCCTTCGGTTGCACGATCTTTGCAAGACAACCAGTGATAGTAGAAGGATGGTTCTGGTGTCATTGGAAAGCTAAATTTACGCCCTTACAGGGATACATAATTGTATTACGCTCTGGCTCTTGTTTATGCATGAAAAAGAGCACGGAAACAACGCCATTTATGGTTAAAAAAAAAACGCTGGGAGGCACGGTGAAATATATTCCACCAGCCGCTCTTTAAGTGTTAAAACCCCACTGAATTAAAACTAACCTGAATTAAAAACACACTGAATTAAAACCCCACTGAATAAAAACTAAACTGAATTAAAACTAAACTGAATTAAAACCCCACAGAATTAAAACTAAACTGAATTAAAACTAAACTGAATTAAAACTAAACTGAATTAAAACTAAACTGAATTAAAACCCCACTGAATTAAAATTAAACTGAATTAAAACTAAACTGAATTAAAACTAAACTGAATTAAAACGGGCACTGAATTAAAACCCCACTGAATTAAAACTAAACTGAATTAAAACTAAACTGAATTAAAATCCCACTGAATTAAAACACCACTGAATTAAAACACCACTGAATTAAAACTAAACTTAATTAAAACTAAACTGAATTAAAACTAAACTGAATTAAAACTAAACTGAATTAAAACCCCACTGAATTAAAACCCCACTGAATTAAAACCCCACTGAATTAAAACCCCTGAATTAAAACCCCAGAATTAAAACGCCACTGAATTAAAACCCCACTGAATTAAAACTAAACTGAATTAAAACTAAACTGCATTAAAACTAAACTGAATTAAAACTAAACTGAATTAAAACTAAACTAAATTAAAACTAAACTGAACTAAAACTAAACTGAATTAAAACCCCACTGAATTCAAACTAAACTGAATTAAAACTAAACTGAATTAAAACCCCACTGAATTAAAACTAAACTTAATTAAAACCCCACTGAATTAAAATTAAACTGAATTAAAACTAAACTGAATTAAAACTAAACTGAATTAAAACTAAAATGAATTAAAACTAAACTGAATTAAAACTAAACTAAATTAAAACCCCACTGAATAAAAACCCCACTGAATTAAAACTAAACTGAATTAAAAGTAAATTGAATTAAAAGTAAACTGAATTAAAACTAAACAGAATTAAAACTAAACTGAATTAAAACTAAACTGAATTAAAACTAAACTGAATTAATACTAAACTGAATTAAAACTAAACTGAATTAAAACCCCACTGAATTAAAACCCCACTCAATTAAAACTAAACTGAATTAAAACTAAACTGGATTAAAACTAAAGTGAATTAATACCCCACAAAATTAAAACTAAACTGAATTAAAACTAAACTGAATTAAAACTAAACTGAATTAAAATTAAACTGAATTAAAACTAAACTGAATTAAAACCCCACTGAATTAAAACCCCACTGAATTAAAACCCCACTGAATTAAAACCCCACTGAATTAGAACTAAACTGAATTAAAATTAAACTGAATTAAAACTAAACTGAATTAAAACTAAACTGAATTAAAACTAAACTTAATTAAAACTAAACTGAATTAAAACTAAACTAAATTGAAATTAAACTGAATTAAAACTAAACCGAATTCAAACTAAACTAATTAAACTAAATTAAAACTGAATTAAAACCCCACTGAATTAAAACCCCACTGAATTAAAACTAAACTGAATTAAAACTAAACTGAATTAAAATTAAACTGAATTAAAACCCCACTGATTTAAAACCCCACTGAATTAAAACTAAACTGAATTAAAACTAAAATGAATTAAAACCCCACTGAATTAAAATCCCATTGAATTAAAACTAAACTGAATTAAAACTAAAGTGAATTAAAACTAAACTGAATTAAAACTAAACTGAATTAAAATTAAACTGAATTAATACTAAACTGAATTAAAACTAAACTGTATTAAAACTAAACTTAATTAAAACCCCACTGAATTAAAATTAAACTAAATTAAAACTAAACTGAATTAAAACTAAACTGAATTAAAACTAAACTGAATTAAAACCCCACTGAATGAAAACTAAAATAAATTAAAACTAAACTGAATTAAACCCCCACTGAATTAAAACTAAACTGAATTGAAACTAAACTGAATTAAAACTAAACTTAATTAAGCCCAGACTGAATTAAAACCCCACTGAATTAAAATACTCAAAACTGAAATTAGCTAAGCGTTTGATATAATCAGGTAAAAGAACCAAATAACGAGGCAACATTTTAACATCAACCAGGCTAGATTATACTACTGCCTAAACCTGAATTTATATAAATATTAAAAAAAAAAGTGTCCGAACCATCACACCATCACCGCTCTCCCCTAATATTTAATTATCACTAGAGCAATGAAATGTGTACATGATACAAATTTGAGGTAGAAACTAATTTTTACATGTTGTGATTATTAAGCCTGACCAGTCGAACAAAATGTATATAAAAACTATCTTTTCCATGTTCCAACTTCCCCCCCCCCCCCCGGCCATAGGATTATATCCTGTACATTCCATTGCTCACTAATCAAGATGTAGTCAGGAGATCGTATTCCAGATGATGAATGAGACCATGAGACAGTCAGGATTTTGCAACTACCTTGTTCGAAGTGTTGCCTTTAATGTCTCCTACCGGCTCGGTGCAGTTTCTACTCCTCGGAGCGACATCACCACTGCCTAGACGTTCCAGCTACTACCTATTTATCAGAGCACCTATTTAGCGTCTCACTCACCAGGTACTATAATAATTTTGATTATGGGAACATTCATACAAAGCTAATGCATTGGACACATTTTTTGTTTGCTTATGTTATGTGTATCCCAATAATATCTTATAAACACTTCAGGATTTGAACAAGGAATTTTAAGATTACCAGGTCAGTACGACGACCATGCCACCTTACCTACCAAGCTGATGAGTCATAGCGATAAAAAGACTCCAATATGAGACATAGTTAACCCCTCTAAGACGTGTATTAGCAGTTTTTCCCGGCAATCATTAGACAATTTTGCTCAGCTTGAGGAGGACATGTGGGCGTAAGAGGCATAATTGAGTTGGCTTTGACACCTTAGAGTACTAGAGGTTCTTCCTAAACTGAGTACAACCATTTAACCATAGCCAGAATGAAAGGCTGCAGGCGTCCTCGTATACTGAAAGGGTTATTATTGAGTAGGGCTGTCCGAGTCAACTGAACTAGCCCATGTCTGCTCTTCTCATATCCCCATTACCACGCTCGGCCTCCTTTACTCACCATGTAAAGAAGACATTATTGATCATCTTACTGTTCTAGATTTGTATTACGTAAGTTTCATAAGCTTAAAACATTAATGCACAAGTCGTCATCATCATTATCAGCAATGTTCGTTTACATGACCTAGAAATACAGTGTATCATGTCAATAAGTCTTAATTAAGATTGGAAATATGTATGTAACAGGCTTATGGGGAAAACTGCAATAGCGATACAAATTATAATCCATAAAGACCGCACTCAAAAATAAAATTAATATTAAACTAAATTTATAACTAATGTTGGTATTGAAACATATGCGAGCGTGGGCACGTATCCATCTGCATGCTCAGAAAACACACCGAAAAGAAGTAGACCTTAAATTGTGACTCTAAGTAAAGAGTGAAATATAGTAGGGTTGGTGGCCATAGATCCCACGTACGAACCCTCCCCTCACACTCCAGCTTGGGTCCGGGGATATATATACACACACACACACACACACACACACACACACACACACACACACACACATAATTATATATATATATATATATACACACAATTTTTATGTGGATGAGGGAGACAAAAGGCAAAACTGCCTGTGGCAAGTGCCTCCCCCAGAGTTGAAAGAGTGACAGGGCCAAATTCAAGGAGTGTTCTAGCCAAAATGCCTGGACACAGTACGGAGTTTGAAACAAATTAAGTCCTAGGATGAGGGAAAGATAGAATCAGGGAGATAGTTCCCGAGCTCAGTTGTTGAATAGAAGAATGTTTGGGAGTATCGTTTCACTCTTGAGTTGGAGAGTTGCACAGAGTAGGAGTGGGATTGTTTTGCAAGACGGGTACTACGTACCGTACGTAGAGGAGGTGGTATACACTGAGAGAGCTCTGAGGAACACTTATTATTGTAGTAGCGATAGAATAACGAGAGATTTATATATATATATATATATTATATATATATATAAAACAACAACGGCCACATAAAACAACAGTCACATAAAACAACAACAGTCACATAAAACAACAGTCACATAAAACAACAGTCACATAAAACAAAAAATAGTGACATACAACAACAGTCACATCAAACAAGTCACATAAAACAAACAATAGTGACATACAACAGTCACATAAAACAACAACAGTAACATAAAACAACACCAGTCATATAATAAAACAAACAATAGTGACATACAAGAACAATCACATAAAACAACAACAGTAACATAAAACAACAACAGTCACATAAAACAAACAATAGTGACATACAACAACAATCACATAAAACAACAACAGTAACATAAAACAACAACAGTAACATAAAACAAACAATAGTGACATACAACAGTCACATAAAACAAGTCACATAAAACAAACAATAGTGACACACAACAACAATCACATAAACAACAACAGTAACATAAAACAAAAACAGCAACATAAAACAAACAATAGTGACATACAACAACAGTCACATAAAACAACAACAGTAACATAAAACAATAACAGTCACATAAAACAAACAATAGTGACATACAACAACAATCACATAAAACAACAACAGTAACATAAAACAACAACAGTCACATAAAACAAACAATAGTGACATACAACAACAGTCACATAAAACAACAACAGTAACATACAACAACAACAGTAACATAAAACAAACAATAGTGACATACAACAACAGTCACATAAAACAACAACAGTAACATAAAACAAACAATAGTGACATACAACAACAACAGTCACATAAAACAACAACAGTAACATAAAACAAACAATAGTGACATACAACAACAAGTCACATAAAACAATAACAGTAACATGAAACAAAAAGTGACATAAAAGAACAAGTCACATAAAACAAATAATAGTGACATAAAACAACAACAGTCACATAAAACAACAACAGTGACATAATTCAACAACAGTCACAAAAAACAACAACAGTCACACAAATCAAATAATAGTGACATAAAACAACAACAGTCACATAAAACAACAACAGTCACACAAAACAAATAATAGTGACATAAAACAACAACAGTCACATAAAACAACAACAGTGACATAATTCAACAAGTCACAAAAAACAACAAGTCACAAAAAAACAAAAACAGTAACATAAAACAAAAAGTGACAGAACACAACAACAGTCACATAAAACAACACCAGGCACATAAAACAACAATAGTCACATAAAACAACAACAGTGACATAATTCAACAACAGTCACAAAAAACAACAACGGTCACAAAAAACAACAAGAGTAACATAAAACAACAACAGTCACATAAATCAACAACAGTCACAAAAAACAACAACAGTAACATAACACAACAACAGTAACATAAAACAACAACAGTCACAAAAAACAACAACAGTCACATAAAACAACAACTGTAACATAAAACAACAACAGTAACATAAAACAACAACAGTCACATAAAACAACAACAGTAACATAAAACAACAGTAACATAAAACAACAACAGTAACATAAAACAACAACAGTAACATGAAACAACAACAGTAACATAAAACAACAGTAACATAAAACAACAACAGTAACATAAAACAACAACAGTAACATGAAACAACAACAGTAACATAAAACAACAACAGTAACATAAAACAACAGTAACATAAAACAACAACAGTAACATGAAACAACAACAGTAACATAAAACAACAACAGTAACATGAAACAACAACAGTAACATAAAACAACAACAGTGACTAAAACAACAACAGTGAAATAAAAACCAGGACCAAACTTCCACCACCACTAACACCACTGATGCTGCTGCCAACAACACCACCACCACCACCACCAACAACAACACCCACACACCAACCCACGCACCGTATAATACTATTATATGAACTAATTGGGTTATAGTTAATTAAAAAAACATAAACAAATTTTCCCTGGCAGTGGTGTATAATAAATGGAACTGACTGCCATCTAATGAACACCATGAAACAAATTCTAACTATTTAATTTTACAAACTCTTGCAGAATTCAACGCTGCGAATCTTTCTCTGGTTTTGGATATCATTAGACGATTGTATGTGTATGTTAGGAAGGACTTGTTGGGGTTAAAAGCAAAAAGACTGTCTCAATTTACTCCCTGACTTCCATATGTCCTTTCTAAACTTAACCCCTTGAGGATTATGGCGCGTTTTGACAGTTTATTCTGGCTACTATTCGACGATTTAATTCAGTTTAGGAAGAACTTGTAGAATTTAAAGTTAATTCTGACAATTTTTACCTCTTCTTACCATTATTCCTAAATTGCCTAAAATCGTCTAATGATACCTAGAATAGAATGTAAAAATGCGTCCTCAAATAATTAATAAGAGTGTATGGTAAATATCCATAATAACATTAAGAAACACGTCTTGAAAGTGATAATTGAGCACAATAATAGCGTAGGCAACCGTCAGAAGCTCTATGAATGATTGTTTCCTCCTATATTTTAGCTTCAAGATTCTATTAAAAGGCTTTGATAAGTTAAATGATATAATTCATATCATCCCCAACCCACCAATTAACCCAATTAATGAAACAATGAATACATGTGGTCCTCCATGGATTAGAACCTAGGATATGCACACTTGCATTCTTGAATACTGCATATTAATCTTAGCATGTACATATACCTAACTGCACTATGATAGCCTAATTACTACACGAATAGAAGGAGTAATTGTCATTGATGGGGCACCAAAGAGGGGTCACCGTTTTTTTTTTTTTTATCTTTGTCTCATTTTCTCTCTTTCCCTGGGTTGTATCCATTCGGCCCCATTCAGCCAACTGTTATAAGACGTTTATCCCCATCCAAGTGTCGATTTCTTCCTGGCAAGCGATAGCGAGCCAGTATTTTATGTAGAAATCCGGCTTTGCCGGAGGCATTTTTCTATCGAAAAATGTACAAATTTAGCTTGCTGTCAAAGCAAAAATATATATATGCTGGCTCGCTACCACTCGCCAGGAAAATATTAACACCTGGATGGGGGTAAACGTCTTATAACTGTAGGCTGAATAGGGCCGAATGGATAAAAGCCAAAGAGAGAGGGAGAGAAAGAGAAAACAAGCGAGGTGGGCTCCCTTAACCACAAGGGAAGACCTCTCGAGGAATTTAGATATACGGAAAAGGAGGCAAATCATTCTTTATAATTATATTATAACGCTTAGAGTATTTGGTTTTCTTCGTTATTATGTGTTTTTATTACACACAACACGAAACATTATTTGGTATGTTTTACGTGTATTTGACAAAAGGGAAAACAAAAATAATACAAATTCTCCTTAATATCTTCTCGAGGAAACCAGGTGATTTTATTGGCTTTTTATTATTCATCTGGGCCCAAACGGCGTTATATATACTTTATTACCCGAAACTGCGAAGACACTCACATATATCTAATACCTCTCTCTCTCTCTCTCTCTCTCTCTCTCTCTCTCTCTCTCTCTCTCTCTCTCTCTCTCTCTCTCTCTCTCTCTCTCTCTCTCTCTCTCTCTCTCTCTATCTCTCTCTCTCTCTCTCTCTCTCTCTCTCTCTCTCTCTCTCTCTCCTCTCTCTCTCTCTCTCTCTCTCTCTCTCTCTCTCTCTCTCTCTCTCTCTCTCTCTCTACCCCCCTTCCTCTCTCTCTCACTCACCCCCTCTTTGATATACTGTACACACACTTTCTATCTCTCCTCCCCTCCCCTGCCCCTCTCTTTCTCTCTCTACCCCCTCCCTCTCTCTCACTCTCTGTCCAACTCACCCCCTCTTTGATATACTGTACACACACTTTCTATCTCTCCTCCCCTCCCCTGCCCCCTCTCTCTCTCTCTCTCTCCACACCCATACACCACACCTACACCCACCCACCCACCCATACATCTTGCACCCTCTTCAGTTAATAGCATTGATCATAGCGTGACGCCAAATTTATTACTTTTACAGCCAATATGTAGATTATAAAAATGACATCGGCTTAGGGTCTAATTGGACACTGCAAAGCCCACTGATGAATATTGGACACATTTAGCCCTTATAATTGTGAGTAATTGGATGAATATTGTTGTGAGTGTGAGGTTGTAAGAGAGAGAAAGAGCTACATAGAGCTACATAGATACACAGACCACACAGACCTCAAGGTCCTTACTAGGCAGTCTGGCCTTACAAACTATATATATATATATATATATATATATATATATATATATATATATAATCATATATACATATACACATATATACACATATACACATACATACATATATATATATATATATATATATATATATATATATATATACAGTATAATATATATACATACTGTACAGTGCACACACATACACATACATACATACATAATTTTGTTTTTGTTTTTTCATATCACCCCAGCCCTCTGCAGATAGAGGTCAAGCCTTCCCTTGAAAGTGTTTATTGTGTCGCTCTCCACCACTCTCGCTGGTAGTTTATTCCACTCTGTCGCCACACTGTAGGTGAAGAAACTCTTTCTGACATCTAGGTTTGCCTTTTTGGTTTTTAATTTCATTCCATTTCCGCGAGTTTGATTAGTTTTGTTTAATGTGAATAGTGCATTTACATCGACTTTGTCGAAACCTTTTAGTATCTTAAAGCACTCAATAAGCTGACCCTCAACCTCCTCTTTTTTAATGAGAACAGGTTCAATCGTTTAAGTCTTTCTTCATATGATTTATTTCTTAATGAGGGTATCATCTTCGTCGCTCTACGCTGTACTGACTCGAGTCTTACAATGTCCTTGATCAGATAAGGTGACCAGAACTGCACACCATATTCAAGGTGGGGCCTCACCATACTTTTGAACAGTGGCACTATTACGTTCTCATGTTTATATGTAAATTTTCGTTTAATAAAGCCCAATGCTATGTTTGCCTTATTTGCAGCTGCTATACATTGGTCGGAAGTTTTTAGGTTTTCAGATATTAGTACCCCTAGGTGTTTTACTACCGTTGCAGTTTTTATTTGTTTGCCATTCATTTCGTATTTGTATTTCATATTTCTGCTACCAACCTGCAGCATCTGACATTTATCGACATTTATTGAAGGGCATCTACCATTTTTTCGACCACTCTGATATCTTGTTTAAATCAGATTGCAACGCATTTCTATCATCTTCGTTCAGGACTGTATTTCCTATTTTTGTATCGTCGGCGAATTTGGAAATGGTGTTGTTTACCCCTACATCAATATCGTTAATGTAAATGAGAAACAGGACCGGTCCAAGGACTGAACCCTGTGGAACTCCACTAGTGACAGGCTCCCACTCCGATTCCACTCCATTTATCACCACTCTCTGTCTTCTGTCTGTAAGCCAATTTTTTATCCAAGAATGAATTTCACCTTTGATACCTATCCTCTCCAGTTTAGCCAATAGTTTTCGGTGAGGCACCTTGTCGAAAGCTTTTTGAAAGTCCAAGAAGATTATATCTAGTGATTTCGTCATGTCGTTATATGTGAATAGTTTGTTATAAAATTCAATCAAATTTGTTAGGCATGACTTATTTGATCTAAAGCCGTGTTGACTATTTTTGATTAGGTTGTTTGATTCGAGGTAATCTACTATCTTATCTCTAAGGATTTTTTCCATGATTTTTCCTACAATTGAAGTTAGACTAATTGGTCTGTAATTACTCGCTTTGGCCTTGCTACCCTTCTTGTATATCGGTGTAATGTTCGCATCTTTCCAATCACTCGGTACAATCCCCTGTAGTAATGATAAGTTAAATAGTTGTGTCAGGGGTTTTGCTATTTCGTCCTTAACATTCTTAATTATTTTCGGGTGGAGCATGTCGGGTCCCGGGGTCTTATTTACATTTAAATTACTCAATTTGCTTTGTACTTCGCTAACACTGATGGTGAAATCTCCTATCACATGAGTTGAGGTGTTATTTTCAGGGGTATGATCGATAACTTCTGTGAAAACTGAGCCAAAATATTTGTTGAACATATTTGCCGTGTTTGTGTCACCTGTTATTGTCTGGCCATCTTCTATTAGCGGTCCGATTCCGCTTTTGATCTGTTTATTTTTATTTACGTAACTGTAGAATTTTTTGGGGTTTGTGGCACTCTCTCTGGCAATAGTAATTTCGTAATTTTTTTTGTTCTCCCTAATTATTTTTTTCACTTCCCTTCTACTATTTTTGTACAAGTTTTTAATTACTTCAGTGTTTGTGTTATTTTTTACAAGTTTGTGGAGTTGATTCCTTTTCCTTATTGCCTTGCCAATGTCTCTACTGTACCAAGGGGGCATACTTGATTTCGTATTACGTTTTGGTTTCATGGGTACAAATTGTTTATGCGCTTCTGTAATTGTAGACTTGAAATGTCCCCATAGTTCATTTACTTCGTTTATATTTATGAGGTTTGAGTGTATGTTTAATAGCGATTCCTTAATTCCGTCATAATTTGCGTTTTTAAAGTCCGAAACCATTCCTGTTGTTTTTACTGTGGAATATTTGCTTATAACGTTGATTCTTAAGATTTTATGATCGGAGAGAGAGAGAGAGAGAGAGAGAGAGAGAGAGAGCGAGAGCGAGAGAGATGACGAAGGTGAAGCGAGCGATAGCGATAGAGAGAGAGAGAGGTGGAGAGAGAAGAGAGGTAGAGAGAGAGAGTGGAGAGGAGAGCGAGTCGAGAGAGATGAGGATGAGAAGAGAGTCAGCGAGAGAGAAGAGAGAGAGAGTGAGAGAGAGCGGAGCGAGAGAGACGAAGGCTAAAGAGAGAGAGAGAGGAGATTGAGAAGGATGGCGGAGAGAGGGAGAGAGAGAGAGAGAAAGAGGGAGAGAGAAGAGGAGAGAGAGGAGAGCGAGAGAGAGAGAAGAGAGAGAGAGAGAGAGAGAGAGAGAGAGAGAGAGAGCGCGAGAGCGAGAGCGAGAGAGAGAGCGAGAGAGAGAGCGAGAGCGAGAGAGAGAGAGAGAGAGAACGAGCGAGATGGAGATATATAGATTTATCAACTGGCCCAGGTAATCCGGTACATCAACATAACAGAATAGGGCCTACATGTTAATTCATATTTTTTCACCAACCAACTTTACTTCTAAACTTAATTAATGAGATCAACGAATACATGTGACACTCCAAGGACTCGAACCTAGGAAAGGGGGGGGGGGTCGTCAGTAGTGTTCTGTACAAAGTGTGGGTTCGAGTGTAAAAGCAGGCCTTACTAAGAGTATTTTCATTTGAACACATAAGGGTTTAATACATTTTATTCATATATATTATTGTGTTTTAGTATATAATATTTCATTTACTTTGTTTATTTATTTTGTTTTTTTCTATATTCCAACTACTCCCTCTCGGGCATAGGCTGAGAGTCTGTACATACAACCGTGCATTGAACGGAGAAGCCCGTGAGGTCTCGTTCCAGTCTAGGGACTGAGACATGTGAAGCACTTTGGGATACAACCAGCCCCCGATATCTTGCCTTCGTAATATATCGGCACGGCTCCTTAGACCCCAATCAAGTTTTTAAAAATATACCCCCATGACCCCACTTCGATATAAATTTGTAAATTTTTCGGTAGGAAAATGTCCCCCTCCTAAATTACAGGCTCGCTATCGGTCGCCAGGAAAAACAAAATCGAAAAAAATGGCACGAATTAAAGGTCTTAGAATTGACAGAAATTGGGTGAAATGTTTTAAAATTGCTAAACTAACGGGGTAAACTTCTTAAAATATCAAAAGCATTAGGGCTAAACATGAGGGAGAAGGAGGTTCGCAAAAACATCCCTTAAGTGAAAATCTCCCCTTAAGAGTTTCGATACTTTTTGTAGACTAATTTGAACACAAGGGTTTTATATACATATTTTGTCCTATTATACATTTTAGCATATTTTATTATATTTACTTATGTTTTCGTTTTAGTTTGCTCCCTAGACCTCTATTGACCTTAAAAAACACCCCCCAGACCCCCATTCGAGATTAGTATGAAGATGTTGTTCGCTGCCTCACTCATTGTCTTATTCCTGCTGAAACTACGATTCCCTAAGGACAGACCCATCACGGTTAATATGTTCATTTTTAGCTAGAGTTACAGGCTCGGCAGTATAACTTCGACACGTAAATGGCACGAAGAGTCTTAATATTGACAACAAAATGGGTCAAAAGGTCTTAAAGTCGCCAAACTAACGGGGCGAACGTCTTAAAATCTCATAACTAACGGGGCTGAACACGAGGGAGAAGTGGGTCCCGAAAAAAACATACCTCCCTTTAACCTTTAAAATTGTACACACATTTATCTCTAAAGCGTATGAATGGAATACAAAATAATTTGTTTTCCGTCTTTTTTTCAGGCGATTATACTCAGATTAGGAAGGGCATATGGAAGTCAGAGGGTTGATTGAGGTAGACGTCACCCTTATATAAGCCCACAGATCCTTCCAAAATTAAAACAAATGGTCTACTGATAACCAGAATAAACTCGTCAAAAATGCGTCATAATCCGTTAGACTCCGTACAAATTTATCTTGAAAGGGGGTCTAGGGGGTGTAATTCTAAGCTTGATAGAGGTCTAGGGAACAAACTAAATACCTCCCCTTAAGAGTGCTTGAGTAGGGAGTTATTTTATCTGACACGGGAAAACAAGACCAAGACATGACATTGATACAACCTCCAAATGTACAGTTGCCTGCTTAAATATACCCATTATCTGCAAGTAAATTACCTTAGAATTATATGAGAGTTGTATTATTTATTCCTATATTAATTACCAGATAATATTATAACGTCAAACTAACACTATAATTAAGTCCATTCACGATACACCATTCACCTCATCAACTCCTTCCATAAAAAAAAAAAAAAAAAAAAAAAAAAAAAAAAAAATAATAATAATAATAATAATAATAATAATACAAACAAAATAAAATACAAATATAAATAATAAATAATAAATACATACATAATAGAAAAATGAAATATATTACATAAATATATCAAACAAAATCAGCTTGCACTCCATCCCCAAACCAGCACTCCCTCTCTGTGTAGGTGATAACTCCCTCTAGTGCTGTTTCTGACTGATGGCTGCTTCTTACCACCTTTTTCACATGATTCTTCCTTCTAGATTACCTACTTCAAACACACGCACACGCACGCAGACCTCTCTCTCTCTCACACACACACGCACGCACACCTTATTTACACACACCTATCACTCAGTCTCTCTCATACATTCACACACACACACACACACCCTCTCTCTCTTTCTACATAAACACAGACACACACACAAACACATACGCTCTCTCTCTCACACACACACCCACACACACTCTCTCTCTCATACACCCAGACACCCACATCCACACACATTCAGACCCAGCTACACACAGACACACAAACACAGCCGTGCGTTTGTGTGTCCCTTGTGAGCCTGGGTGCGGGGAAGATAATCAGCTCAAGATTGTTTCATTCCTCGCTAGTTTGTGCTGAACGTGTGGCATTAGTGCAGTTGTTGTTGTTGGTGGTGGTGGTGTTGGTTTAGTGTTGTTGTTGTTGATGTTGTTGTTTTGATGTTGATGTTGCTGATGTTGTTGTTTTTGTTGTTATGTCGTTGGTTTATTGTTGTTGTTGTCATTTGTGCTAGGGAGTGTTGCTGTTGTTGTTGTTGTTGTTTTTGTTGTTTTTGTTGTTGGTTTATTGTTGTTGTAATTTGTGCTAGAGAGTGTTGCTGTTGTTGTTGTTGATGTTGCTGTTGTTAGTTTATTGTTGTTGCTAATTTGTGTTGGAAAGTGTGGCATTAATGTTGTTGTTGTTGTTGTTGATGTTTCTGTTGTTGGTTTATTGCTTTTGTTGCTAGGTTGAGTTGGGGAGTGTGACATTAGTGTTGTTGTTGTTGTTGTTGCTAGGTTGTGCTGAAATATGAGGCACTAGTGTTGTTGTGTCTAGGTTTTTAAATATGGCATGGGTGTTCTTTTTGTTGTTGTTGTTGTTGTATTGCTATTGTTGTTGTTTGTCGCTCATTTGCATTGAAGAGTGAGGCAGTAGCGTAATTGCTGGTTATCTATTGTTGTAGTTATTTTGATTATTGCTGTAGTTGCTGGTAATATTTAATTTTTCATTGTTAATTTCATGGTTCTGTCTCGAGACGGCCACCCCCACCTAACGAAAAAAAAAAGAGAAAAACAAATGGGGAATGAGCCTGCGTAGATAGATAGATAGATAGATAGATAGAATGTCATGGTTGTCATTTCATTTCTCGCTCTTTTGTGGTGCAATTTGGTGCATTAGTGATGTTGATGCATTGAGAGTCGCCGATGTTAGTTATTAGCATTATGGCTGTTATTTCGCCCAAAAAACGGTTTAAGAGATTATGTAATTATCATTGCTTGTTTCTGTGTATCTGCCTATCTGTTTGTTTTTTATTTCAAATTCTTATGCAGAATAAAAACAAAGAGAGAGAGAGAGAGAGAGAGAGAGAGAGAGAGAGAGAGAGAGAGAGAGAGAGAGAGAGAGAGAGAGAGAGCGAGAGCGAGAAAAGACCCTCTCTAACCCAACTAATTTCCCCCCTTTTGCTTGACCCACATCAGTTCTGGACCAAATCGGCCGCAGACAAAAACGGCCACTGAACAACATGGACGAGGACCAAATTGCCGACTTGCGAGTTTCGTTCTATAAGGAAGTTGGAGCTGTAAACAACGATATTTAACACAATTTACACCTAGAATACGGTCGTAGTACACTTATAAATACATAAAACCCAATTCAACAAACCATTTATCCAACAGAAACGTACATCATTATAGCATTTCTGTTTAATATCGATGTTCACGGCTCCAACTTCCTTATAACCTGAAACTCGCAAGTGGTCAAATAGCCTGCAGGGACAAAAGCAGGCCATCACTTCCACCGCTCGAACTATACTGACCACCCACAAACAAACAAACAAACAATCGAACAAACAGACAAAACTGCCACAAAACAAACTGTCGAGAAAGTTTGGACGCATTTAGATGGCACTTGTTCTAGTTTGCACAGTTTAGGGGGGTCACCTCGCCTTTTTTCTCTTACTCTCCTTTTCTCTCTTTCTCTGGCTTGTATCCATTCGGCCCCATTCAGCCTTCTGTTTCAAGACGTTTATCCCCATCCAGTTGTCGATTTCTTTCTGGCGAGTGATAGCGAGCCAGCATTTTATGGAGAAATCCGGCTTCGCCGGAGAAATTTGTCTATCGAAAAATTTACAAATTTAGCATGCTGTAAAACAAAAATATAAATATACTGGCTCGCTACCGCTCGCCAGGAAAATATTGACACCTGGATGGGGATAAACGTCTTAAATCAGTAGGCTGAATGGGGCCGAATGGATAAAAGCCAAAGAGAGAGGGAGAGAAAGATAAAAGAAGCGAGGTGGGCTCCCTTAACAGAAGCATTGAGCTCTACCGAACACTATTGTAGTTTTAATTGTTCGTATTTAAAAAAAAAGACATTGGTGTTTTTGTTTGATTTGATTATTATTTTTGTTGTTTATTAAGAAATGTTTGTGTGTATTTTGCTAGTTTGTGCTGAAACGAGTGGCTAAAATATTGCAAATGACCATTGTCAAGGTACAGTAGTTAATTGTGTGCCTGGTAGTGTGTGTGGTCGTTAGTTACCCAGAGAGAGAGAGAGAGAGAGAGAGAGAGAGAGAGAGAGAGAGAGAGAGAGAGAGAGCGAGAGCGAGAGCGAGAGCGAGAGAGAGAGAGAGAGAGAGAGAGAGCGAGAGAGAGAGAGAGAGAGAGAGAGAGACCAAGAGAGAGGGAGAGAGATATAGAGAGAGTATTCTTATAGTTTATCTGCATGCATGTATATTTTCTCAATATATCTATAATAACAAGAGAACAATCGTGCTAATAAGTAATGTCTCGGCACCAAGTATGTTTTGATCAATAATTGGTATAAGCAATATATAAGCTTCATTTCTTCATATCGAGTGAAATGTACAAACATGTTCCTACACTTACGCACGCTATTCAACATCTGACAGACATCAACACAGTACAAAACAAGCCAAACATAATGCCAGCTGGGACATGACTTATTAGCGCGACTGTACTGTACTGTGGAGGGATGGGGTTATTTTTAGGATCACCGCCAATAGTTTAACCCCTTCTGTACCGGCGACGTCAATCACTCATACAAATTCGTGGACCACACCTATTTCTAATTATGGAAGCATAATATCTCTGGAATCCAATTTATTCATAAAATTTCCTGTACGTCAACTCCAAAACAATACATACTATTTATTGATAAACAAGTTCCATCCAACAATCAATCTGAATAGTTGTAAATGCATAAAATAAAACATAAGGGGTCCACGAATAAAACATAAGGGGTCCACGAATAAAACATAAGGGGTCCACGAATAAAACATAAGGGGTCCACGAATAAAACATAAGGGGTCCACGAATGAAACATAAGGGGTCCACGAATGAAACATAAGGGGTCCACGAATAAAACATAAGGGGTCCACGAATAAAACATAAGGGGTCCACAAATGAAACATAAGGGGTCCACGAATTAAATAAAAACATAAGGGGTCCACGAATTCATTAAATAAAAACATAAGGGGTCCACGAATTCATTAAATAAAAACATAAGGGGTCCACGAATAAAACATAAGGGGTCCACGAATGTTTATAAGTCACTGTACAGAACAACCGCCTGTACAAGTAGCTGGTAGCCTACACTCATATAGGATAAACTTAAGGGGAGGAAGGCCGTTCTTCTGGACCCCCTTCTCCCTAATGTTTAACCCCACTAGTTTTGAGATTATAAGACGCTCGGCCCATTAGTTTGGCGATTTTAACACCTTTCGCCCAATTTCGTTGTCAATTTTAAGACCTTTCGTGCCATTTAGGTGTCGATTATTTTCTGGCGCGCGATAGCGAGCCTGCAATTTTAAGAGGAACCGGCCTTCGGCCGGGAAATTTTTCTGCCGAAAAATGTACAAATTTATCTTGAAGGGGGGTCTAGGGGGCGTTTTTCTTAGCTTGATGGAGGTCTAGCGAGGAAACTAAACAAATATATGAATAAATGAATTAATAGACCAAACAAACGGTCAGTCTCTCCTTAAAACAGTGAACATTGGTTGAGGGAAAACACTGACTTGGGCGTGTGTATAATGGGAATGTTTCAAAATAGGTCAAATTCAGCGTGCCAAAATTGATCAATAATATTTGTACCACCTTAATCAGTCGGCGATTGTACAGTTGGGGGATTCTCCATGCACGATAAACTTCAGAAAATGTGCGTAGATGATTAAATGATGATGTTCAGCTTACCGTGGTTTGATTAACAATAGTTTCTTCCTATTAAGTTGCATAGACTGAAACAGTATTTTTGTTTAGTACACTGTATACTTTTGTCTTGATATTTTTAATGGTAGTGTCGTATGTGGAAATGGTCTCAACTATACAATCGTGAGCATAAGATTACACCAATTCGAATATCTGAACCTATAAAACCAAGTTCTGAACCTGCATCCAGGCTATGGCTATATCAAAGCATCGTAATGTTTTGTTTGCGTGTGATACTGTTCCAAATGGGTGTGTCGTCTTTTATGCTCTTAAGGGGGGTCGCCGTTTTTTTTTTTTTATCTTTCTCACCTTTGTTCTCTTTCCCTGGCTTGTATCCATTCGACCCCATTCAGCCAACTGTTTTAAGACGTTTATCCCCATCTAGGTGTCGATTTCTTCCTGGCGAGCGAAAGCGAGCCGTATGGAGAAATACGGCTTCGCCGGAGACATTTTTCTATCGAAAAATTTACAAATTTAGCTTGCTGTCAAAACAAAAATATATATATGCTGGCTCGCTACCGCTCGCCAGGAAAATATTGACACCTGGATGAGAGTAAACGTCTTAAACAGTAGGCTGAATGGGGCCGAATGGATACAAGCCAAAGAGAGAGGGATAGAAAGATACAAAAAGTGAGGTGGGCTGCCTTAAGTGTAGACAGATAAAAACATAAATATATATATATAAGCGATCTGCCTCTGCCTCTCTCATCAGGTGTACTGGGGTAATAGGAAACTCTCTAATTAGTTCCTCAACAGTATGACAATAACAGAGCCACAGGGGTCTCTCTCTCTCTCTCTCTCTCTCTCTCTCTCTCTCTCTCTCTCTCTCTCTCGTGCTAAGAAGAGAGAATCGTGAACCATTCTTTTTCCAGGCGTGTCAGCTTCGCTAATTTAACTCGCCAAATGGATGGGTACAGATTTGTTTCACATTTGCTTTGTTTTATTCCGCACGATACATTACATAACGGTATTGTATTCGTTTTATTTTTTGAAGTTTTTACATTACCTCTCTTCAACACATGTGATATAATTTCTGTGCCTTGGGTTGTCAAGGAAATTTGTAAATAATCTGCAGCATTTTCAGGAACGTGGATATTTGAGTAATACACAAGCAATAACTTGGGTTGCTGCAGGGCCAGTTTTGCACATTTATATATTGCTTTAGCATTACCAATACTAATAACAAAATAAGGTATTTACTTGTATTTAAAAGTTGGTGATAATATGAAAGAATTAATGCAGTACAATTACAAAAAATTACGTATACCATAATTTGTGACTTGAAGTAAGCCGGCAATATCTAACTGGACAAAATATCCTAATATATTCTATCCCACTTCTTATACAATTGAATTATTTTCATTATCGCCTCTCTCTCTCTCTCTCTCTCTCTCTATATATATATATATATATATATATATATATATATATATATATGTGTGTGTGAAGTAAAATGTTAACCGTTTATAATGGAGGCGAGAAAATAACCTCGCAACATTTTCAAAACCTTTTCTCCCTCATGTTTAGCCCCATTGCTTTTGACATTTTAAGACGTTCGCCCTATTTGTTTGCGATTTTAAGAACTTTCGCCCCATTTCTATCAATTTTAAGATCTATCGTGCCATTTATAGGTGTCAACATTTTCATGGCGAGCAATAGCGAGCCAGTAATTTATGAGAAACCGGCCTTCGGCCGGGATGCATTTTTCTATCGAAAAATGTACAAATTTATCTTGAAAGGGGGTCTAGGGAACAAACTGTGAGAGTATGAGGAGATAAGAGCGGTCGTGATGCACACAGATAAATAATGAGGGATATTTTGTATTATCTTGATTTTATTTGAAGGCAAGTGTCATTTTGATTGAAGTAAGTATTGCATGTATACATAGGTAGCTAACACACATACACACACACAAACACACATACAACGACACCCACACACACACATACAACCACCCATACACACATACAACCACACACGCACACAACCACACCCACCCACACACATACAACCACACACACGCACATACAACCACACACACGCACACACACATACAACCACACACACCCACACACATACAACCACACACACACATACAGCGACACCCACAATGAAAGATGGCAATATTTTGTATATTCTTTATTAACATTACTTTCATAAATGTGACTATAATACAAAACCAGACGAACACACACACACACACATACCCACATAGACCCACCCACTAGCACACACACACACAAACCCACACACACACATAGACCCACCCACTAGCACACACACACACACACACACACACACACCCACACACACACATACCCACACACACACATAGACCCACCCACTAGCACACACACACACACACACACACACACACACACACACACACACACACACACACACACACACCCTTACGTTAGTTATTTAATGTTTCCTTCCCTCTTCCCAAATATTTTCCTAAAGTTTGACCTCTTGCTCTCAACTGTTCTCCGTTAAGGGGGGTCACCGTTTTTTTTTTTAAATCTTTCTCTCAGTTTCTCTCTTTTCCTGGCTTGTATCCATTCGGCCCCATTCAGCCAACTGTTTTAAGACGTTTTCCCCATCCAGGTGTCGATTTCTTCCTACCGAGCGATAGCGAGCCAGCACTGTATGGAGAAATCAGGCTTCGCCGGAGAAATTTTTCTATCGAAAAATTTACAAATTTAGCTTGCTGTCAAAATAAAAGTATAAAATAGTATATACTGGCTCGCTACCGCTCGCCAGGAAAATATTGACACCTGGATGGGGGTAAACGTCTTAAAACAGTAGGCTGAATGGGGCCGAATGGATACAAGCCAAAGAGAGAGGGAGAGAAAGAGAAAAACAAAAGCGAGGTGGGCCCCCTTAAAAGCTCAACTTATTTCTTTATCTTTTTTGACCAGCAAAAATCCGCTTTTGGCCGTGTTCGGAGAAAGAGGCTGGTAACTCGGTGCTTAGATACGTTTACTGGGTTAAGGGAGCCCACCTCGCTTTGTTCTCTTTCTCTCCCTCTCTCTTTGGTTTGTATCCATTCGGCCCCATTCACCCTACTGTTTTAAGACGTTTACCCCCATCCAGGTGTCAGTATTTTCCAGCGAGCCAGCATATATATTTTTTTGTTTTGACAGCAAGCTATATTTGTACATTTTTCGATAGAAAAATGTCTCCGATGAAGCCGGTTTTCTCCATACAATACTGACTCGCTATCGCTCGCCAGGAAGAAATTGACACCTGTATGGGAATAAACGTCTTAAAACAGTTGGCTGAATGGGGCCGAATGGATACAAGCCAGGGAAAGAGAGATAAGGAGAGAAAAAAAAAAAAACGGTGACCCCCCTTAAGAATGTTGAAGGCTGGTGGAAATTATGGAGGGAAGGATTTTGAGTTAGACGAGGGAATATTGTGGAGGAACATGGAGAGAACATGAGAATATGTACAATCTTTACCCTTTGCTACGTTCCACAGACCTTTTCTAAGCTCAAGCAAATCGTTGTGTAAGTATGGTGGAGAATATGTAAGGCAGGATATTTAGAGAGGCGAAGGAATGTTGTGGAGGAACTTGGAGAAAACCACAATATCAGAAGGGAAGAGGGTAAGAAGATAATAATATTTTGACTATTAACCCTACAAGAAGCAGAGGCTCAAGGCAATAGTTGTTGAAGTTTGGAGGAAATTCATGTGTGGGGAAGGATTTGTAGGAGATTCATGTGTGGGGAAGGATTTGTAGGAGATTCATGTGTGGGGAAGGATTTGTAGGAGATTCATGTGTGGGGAAGGATTTGTAGGAGATTCATGTGTGGGGAAGGATTTGTAGGAGATTCATGTGTGGGGAAGGATTTGTAGGAGATTCATGTGTGGGGAAGGATTTGTAGGAGATTCATGTGTGGGGAAGGATTTTTAAGAATGGAAAGATTATTGCGAAGGAACAGGGAGAGAACAAAAGGACCAGAAGAGAACAGGGCTAAAGTAAGAAATACGTAGACTGTTTACCCTTTGTCTTCGAGAGGCCTTTTCTAAGCTCAAGAGAATAAGTGTTGAAGATTGAGGGAAACTATTTAGGGAATGATTTTAGCTGCAATGGAACAAAAATATACGAGAGAAGGATAACATATAAAGGATGTATATTGTTAGTCCCTTCGGCTACGAGAGGCCTAGTCTGAACTCAAGGAAATCATTGTGGAAATATGGGTGGAAATATGTAAGGAGGATTTTAGGGAAGTAAGGAAAAGTTGCGATCAAAAGAGACAAAGAAAGATGTTAAGAATAGAATAAAATAGAGGTAAGAAGACACAGACTGCTTACTCCTAAACTGGAGTGGCATATTCTGAGCTTAAGGGGGGGTCACTTGTTTTTTTATCTTTCTTTCCTTTTCTCTCTTTCCCTGGCTTGTATCCATTCGGCCCTATTCAGCCAACTTTTTAAAGACGTTTATCCCCATCCAGGTGTCGACTTCTTCCTGGCAAGCGATAGCGAGCCAGCATTGTATGGAGAAATCCGGCTTCGCCGGAGATATTTTTCTATCGAAAAATTTACAAATTTAGCTTGCTATCAAAACAAAAATATAGTTATGCTGGCTCGCTACCGTTCGCCAGGAAAATATTGACACCTGGATGGGGGTAAACGTCTTTAAAAAGTAGGCTGAATGGGGCCGAATGGATACAAGCCAAATAGAGAGGGAGAGAAAGAGAAAAAAAGCGAGGTGGGCTCTCTTAAACTCGAGTGGCATTTTCTGAGCTCAAGAATATTGGTGTTGTAGTTTGGAGGAAAATATTGGTGTTGTAGTTTGGTGGAAAATAGATAGTGAAGGTTTTTTTCTCGGGAGATGAGGGTAAATTGAGAGGTACAGTTGGCAAAATAAGTCGTGTCGCCGCTGTCATTACATTTTGCTCCCTGTATGCTGTATTAATGTCTGTCAGATGTTGAATAGGGTGTGTAAATATAGGAACATGTTTGTATAGCTCACTCGAAGCGATGAAGTAATGCTTAGATAGTGCTGATGCCAATTATTGATCGAAATATACTTGGTGCGGCGCCATGACTTATGTGACCGACTGTACATGTAGAGCACAAAGAGGTAAGAGGATAATGGCGTGGGGGAAAGATGATGACAGCTAAACCTTTAATGGGGGATGGTTCACTTTTTGGGCGATTTTTTGCATGTATTCCTTATTTTTCTAGTTTCCTCCCTAGACCTCCATCAAATTAAAATAAAAAAACATCCATTAGATCCCCCTTTTAGATTGATTTGTACATTTTTCGGTAGAAAAATTTCCCGGCCGAAGGCCGATTTTTCTAACATAACAGGCTCACTATCGTTCGCCAGGAACAAAATCGACACCTAAATAGCACGAAAGGTCTAAACATCGACGAAGAAATAGGGCAAAATGTCTTAACCCTCTCACATCCTTATGATGCAGAGGTTGCCAGATTAGCAATAAGAAATAGATTACTCTCACTCTTATAATTACCTCTCCAAAATTAGTTTTTTTTTACCCCGGACGGTAACTAAAGCCTTTGTTACCATCCGGGGTATTTAGAAACCTTTAGTTTAGTTACTTCAACCTCTGCAGTTGTCTTTGAGTTAGCTGTGGGCAGAAAACTAATTTTGGAGAGGTAATTATAAGAGTGAAAACATTAGTTTTCTGCCCACAGCTAACTCAAAGACAACTGCAGAGGTTGAAGTAACTAAACTAAAGGTTGCTAAATACCCCGGACGGTAACAAAGGCTTTAAAGTATCCCTAATAGGCTCAAAAATTGCGTCAGGACGTGAGAGGGTTAAAATCGACTAACTAATGGGGCAAACATCTTAGCATCTGAAAACTATAGGGCTAAACATGAGGGAGAAAGGGGACCAGAAAATACCGGCCCATCTCCCCTTAAGACTATCTGGCCCGACGCTCTCTGGGTTATATTATATTAATTTCAATTAAATTCCATTCAAAAAATGTATCGTCATGAACCCATTTATAAATATATACAGCGATTACAAAATATATACAGCGATTACAAAATATATACAGCGATTACAAAATATATACAGCGATTACAAAATGTATAATTATACTGTTATTATTGAGGACATTGCTTATTTTTGTAATTTTTGAACAATATATTTTAGTTTGTGTCCTAGGCTAACAAAAATGACTTTCCAGATTTCCTTCAAAAAAGAAAAGAGGAAAAATAAAAAAATAAACAAATATGGCCACATAGACTCCCTTCAAGCTACGTTTATACATTTTCGATAGAAAAATGTCCCAGCCAAAGGGCGATGTCTTTTAAGTTACAGATTCGCTATCGCTCGCCCGAAAAACAGAATCGACACTTGAATAGGGTGAAGCGTCTTAATATCCTAAAATATTGGGGTGAAACGCCTTAAAATCTCTAAACTAATGGATCGAAACAGAAGAGATCCAAAAAGCCCTCCCACTGACCAAATAGGGTTAACTACGAGTGGACATTTGTGATCATTATAATTATAGCGTAATTACTTCCAACCCAGCACTTGCGTATTAATTTGCTAATTTATACATATTTCTATAATTTCTTTAGTTTCCTCCCTAGATATCCATCAAGATTAAAAAAAACAAAAAAACAAGACCCTCCTTCAAGATAGATTTGTACATTTTTCGATAGAAAAATGACCGAAGGTCGGTTTTTCTTAAATAACAGACTCGCTATCTCTCGCAAGGAAAAAATCGACACCTAAATAACACGAGAAGTCTTAATATTGACAACAAATGGGGCGAAAGGTCTTAAAATCAACAAACTAATGAGCCGAACGTCGTAAAATCTGAAAACTAAAGGAGCTAAACATGATGAAGAAGGGGACCAGCAAAACGACCCATCTCCCCTCAATGTTCACTGCTTCACGATTACCGGCCCTTAACCCCTTCTTCAGTACCGGTGTCGTCCGTGTTAAGGGGGAGGTAGTCGCTTTTTCTGGATCCCTTTCTCCCTCATGTTTAGCATATTAGTTTTTTAATATTTTAGACGTTCGTTTCATTAGTTAGGCGATTTTCATACCTTTTGCCCCATTTCTTTGTCAATATTAAGACCTTTCGTTCCATTAAGGTGTTGATATTTTCCTGGCGAGCGATACGAGCTTGTAATTATAGAAGGAACCGGCCTTTGGCCGGGACATTTTGCTACCAAAAATGTACACATTTATCTTGAAAGGGGTCTATTGGGGTGTAATTTTAAGTTTGTTGGATGTCTAGCGAGGAAACTAAAAAATATATAAATAAATATATACAATGGCCAAAGAACAAACACTACCTCCTTAACTTTATTCTGGCTACTATGAGACGCCTGTGTTCAGTTTAAAAAGAGCCTCCCGCAATTAACAGGCTTCGAACTATCTCAGTTAATCCTTTTGACTACCACAGATCCTTCCTAAGCGGCACAAAATTGTCTAAATATAGCTAGAATAAAATTTAAAAGAAAGAGTTAAGATGACATGAAGCGGACACAATTATTAACCCTGGCTGTACCGGCGACGTTTTCTTTAGTTTTGTTTTCTATATTATATTTATTTCTATATTGAGTGAGCCTCTATATTGCTGGAGGACCTTTTAAAACTGAGTAAATTCGTCTAATAGTAGCTGGAGTAAACTAGAAAATACGTCGTCGGTACAGAAGGTGTTAATGTGGTGGACCGAGGACTTTATAACAGGTTAACCCTTCCGGTACCAGCGACATATTTTAAATTTTATTCTAGCTATATTTAGACGATTTTATACAGCTTAAGAAGGCTCTGTGGTATTAAAAAGGGTTAATGAAAATAGTTTGAAGACTGTTCATTTGTTGGAGGCCTTTCTAAAACTTAATAAAATCGTCTATTATTAGCCAGTATAAAATATAAAAAACGGAACGGGTACTGAACGGGTTAATGTATACTATTTATTATGAATGGTTTGACCCACCTTTTTACAATACCATTAAAATGGTTTTAAATCATAAAATATCTTTAAATATTTAATAAGCCCTTTAAAAGCCTCAAATTCAGTTTTATCCTAACAACAGTTATTTAAAGTTCATGTCGTAACCATTTCCAATTAAAGTGAATAACTGAATATTGACAAATGCAATCCTAGTAGAATTTTTGTTGCTCTGATATCTTGCAATGATAGACAAAACAAACAACAGCAATATTACTAGAGTGCTATATTCGCATTATCCAAACAAATTAATATGACTTTAAAATGCCAGAATCTTCAAAATGTAAAAGTTGAAAGTGAGAGGGAAGTGCGAGGGAAGTGCGAGGGAAGTGCGAGGGAGCGGGAGAAATATTGTTGAAGTAAAGGAAGCAGGAATATAATTGGTGATGATGGCTTAAAAGGAGAAGACAGAAATGAAGATGCCTGAGAGAACTTGATTAGTGGAAGGTGGAGTATTTTCGTGTGTGTGTGAGAGAGAGAGAGAGAGAGAGAGAGAGAGAGAGAGAGAGAGAGAGAGAGAGAGAGAGAGAGAGAGAGAGAGAGAGAGAGAGAGAGAGAGAGAGATATTTACAAAGATTTACATATATACACTGGCCACACATACCTTACGATCCAAACGAGGTGGTCAGGATTTAATTCTAGTATGGATGGCATATCCGATAGAAAAGGAAAGTTGAGGGAAAGAATAGAAAAGAAGAAGAAGAAGAAGAAGAGATAGATAGAGAGAGAGATAGATAGATAGATAGATAGATAGATAGAGAGAGAGAGAGTGAGAGTGAGTAACGCAAAATATATATTTGAAAAATGAAGACAGAAAAAATAATAAAATGAATATTTATGTAGCATACTCACACGGAGCGCCACTAATGTTTCATATTAAATGCAAAACGTAATAAAGTGCATAATATCGATAGCTCAGGTGCGCAATTTTGAGTTATATCGAAATCCAATATATATTTTTATGGTTCATATTCAGAATGTGAAAGAAGGTGGGTGGGTGTTGGGGTAAAACTATTATTATCGTTCTTATCAAAGCTGAGCCAATTCAAGAATAATGATTAATAATTTTCATCAGATGTGACGTGTTACTTGGGATACAAAAGGCAGAGGAGACAATTGTCTAATTTACACCAGATCCTCCTTGGTTTACTGTTAATTATTACAAACAAATGTATAAACATAAATATAATAGAGTAAAAAAATAAAATAAAAAATAAAAATAAATAAATGAAGCTAAGTAAGCTTTTGATATTTGCTGCACTCACACAAACACACCCACCCTCTCGAACACACACCCACCCACCTACCCACACATAGGAAAACATACACACACACACACACACACACACTCGAACACCCACCCACACACACGCGAAAACACACACACACACAATCGAACACACACACCCACACACACACGAAAAACCACACTTACACACCCACTCGAACATACACACACCCACCGATACACACGCGAAAACACACACACACACACACACAGCCCGTAGCCTAGTAGGTAGAGCTCTCGTCTCACACACGAGGGGTCGGGGGTTCAATCCCCGGCCGGGCGGAGACAAATTGGGCTTGTCTCCTTTCATGTGTTAGCCTCAGTTCACCTAGCTGTAAATAGGTACCTGGAATAAGTGGACGACGTTGTGACGTCCCATCTGGGGTTGGCAAAAATGGTACAAGGCGAGATGGGTATCATATGGTTCACCTAAGCTGATGGCTACCTAAGCCTTCGGGCGAGACGGTACCGTCTATAGTGAGAATGGTACCATACAGATCCACCCTAAGCCTTCGTTTCCGATGTCGCCAATTGGCTAAAATACAGACTACACACACATCCACAGCCATTCCAACGATACATATAACACCTACACATATAGGAGGCGGGAAATAACGAGCATGCTCACTCCCGCAATACAACTAGAGTAAGTACAACTAGAGTAAGTACACACACACACACACACACACAGGTCAATATATTGGAAGAGATTGGTCTAAGTCTCCCAGGTGGCTTCCAATGAAATCCAAAGAAATGAAATGGATGAATTATGTGTCTGATATTGTCAAGGATGATTTGACTTTTTGTATAACTACTTTTTTCTAGTTTGGAATAGATGTATTTGATTGTGTAGTTGTCAACGTAAAATCAATATGAAATGCATAAACATACAATCATTAATGAGGATTGTAACTACAATATTACGAGAGAGAGAGAGAGAGAGAGAGAGAGAGAGAGAGAGAGAGAGAGAGAGAGAGAGAGAGAGAGAGTTACAAATACACTGATGGGGTTGAACCTAACATAGTCTTTTCAGCATAACAATCGATATACCGGTAAGCTGGTGTGATTAATACATTGAACATGTAGTTTTCAAAAGGGACGTGTTTCCATGTTTGTTATCTGTGAATTAAGATAAATTCTAACCTCAGACTTTATATTTATTTTTCTATTGAAATATCATATTTTTTATTAATACTATTTTTGTTAGATCTTTCTCCCTTCGTCAGTTGATAGATTTGGTGATGATTGAATAACATGTTCATGGTGTTGAAATTGTTGAAATTGTTCATTAAAATATTTCAATGATGAGTCTTTTAGAATAAAAATATAGTATTATTTTTTAGACCTCTTGTTTAAAAGAATAGAAGTTGGTCATCGCTGGCAACCTATACCTACTGTATACATATGCCGAACATGCGAAACCTATAACGAATATTGTATACGATTATCTGCATGAATTCGAATAGTTAAGGGGAGACTGACCGTTTGTTTGGTCTATTAATTCATTTATTCATATATGTGTTTAGTTTCCTCCCTAGACCTCCATTAAACTTAGAAAAATACCCCCTAGACCCCCCTTCAAGATAAATTTGTAAATTTTTCGGTAGAAAAATTTCCCGGCCGAAGGCAGGTTCCTCTTAGAATTGCAGGCTCGCTATCGCTCGCCAGGAAATAATCGACACCTAAATGACACGAAAGGTCTTAAAACTGACAACGAAATGGGGCGAAAGGTGTTAAAATCGCCAAACTAATGTGCCGAACGTCTTATAATCTCAAAACAAGTGGGGCTAAACATTAGGGAGAAGGGGGTCCAGAAAAACGGTCTTCCTCCCCTTAACCCCTTCTGTACCGGCGACGTCACTTTTTCTTAATTTCAGCTGCATTTTTAAACGATTTCATGTAGCTTAGGAGGGATGCACAGTGGCTAAGAGAATTTACTGAGATAATCTGTAGCATTTTACTAGGTAGACTTCCTTCTTAAGCTGAATAAAATCGTCTAATAGTTGCCAAAGTATAATACAAGGACGTCACCGATACTGAACGGGTTACTTATTAATTGGGTATTAATAGTACTTCACTAACCAAGTACTCTAATACAGGTTAAGGGAGCCCACCTCGCTTGTTTTCTCTTTCTCTCTCTCTCTCTCTCTCTTTGCCTTGTATCCATTCGTTCCCATTCAGCCTACTGTTTTAAGACGTTTACCCCATCCAAGTGTCAATATTAACCTGGCGAGCGGTAGCGAGCCAGCATACATATATTTTTGTTTTGACAGCAAGCTAAATTTGTACATTTTTCGATAGAAAAATGTCTCCGGCGAAGCCGGATTTCTCCATACAATGCTGGCTCGCTATCGCACGCCAGGAAGAAATCGACACCTGGATCGGTATAAACGACTTAAAACAGTTGGCTGAATGGGGCTGAATGGATACAAGCCAGGGAAAGAGAGAAAATGAGAGAAAGATAAAAAGAGCCGGTGACCCCCCTTAACATGAAACAGTAAATATGTAAACAAATATCAGATACGTTAACCATTACATTACAGTGACGCCTTTTATATATTCTGGGTAGCAATAGACGATTTTATTCAGCTTTGCAATAACGTCTCCTAGTCAAGTATCGCCTTCAGAACATGAAGGTACGTATAGTTTCACTTAATGTTTCTTTTTTTCTGGACCCCCTTTTACCTCATGTCTAGCCCCATTAGTTTTGAGATTTTAAGACGTTCGCCCCAATAGCTTGGCAATTTTAAGATATTTCGCCCTATTTCTTTGTCAATTTTAAAGGAAGATTTTAGGTTACGAATTTTTAATATTAATATTTCAATATTATTCCGGCAATTTTGTTGGAATCTTTTACATTGGTATCAGAAAATAGATTGGAGTTCGATTAATTTAGGTGACACAATAATATACTAAAGAAAAAGAAAATACAGAAAAAAGAAAGAAACAACAAATAACACACACACACACACATACAAACACGCACACACACACACACACACTCATGCCTGCCAGAAAAGTATTGAAGGAAAGTTGAAGGGAAAGGCGCTCGTGTGATACCAGCTAACACTAGACGGCGTATTATTAATCTCTTGAGGATCGAAGACGCAATTCCACATCATATTGTGGTTCTCATTACGCAAGGTTGTGCCGGTTAGGAAAGATCTTTAGGAATCTCAGGAGTGAAACTTCAAAAACGCCTTGCTAAGCTGAATAAAATCGTTTAATTCTATCTAACATAATGCATAAATACCACGTCCTCATATACTGAAAGGGTTAATAGCAGGAAAACCCTCTCGTTGTGAAGGGCTTAATTAAGGGGGGTCACCTGATTTGTTTTCCTTTCTCTCCTTTTCTTTCTTTCTCTGGTATGTATCCATTCGGCTCCATTCAGCCAACTGGTTTAAGACGTTTATCCCCATCCAGGTGTCGATCTCTTTCTGGCGAGCAATAGCGAGCCAGCATTGAATGGGGAAATACGGCTTCGCCGGAGACAATTTTCTATCGAAAAATGTACAAATTTAGCTTGCTGTCAAAACAAATATATATATATATGCTGGCTCGCTACTGCTCGCCAGGAAAATATTGACACCTTGATGGGGGTAAACGTCTTAAAACAGTAGGCTGAATGGGGCCGAATGGATACAAGCCAAAGAGAAAAAACGCGAGGTGGGCTCCCTTAAGAAGTAAAAAATATGGAAAGAAAATAATGAGTGTTCTCATGACCGAAACCTATAGACTCTCGGCCTTTGAGACAAATTATGGCCTAACTTTTGGTAGCTTGAATTTTCAACAAAGTTTAGACTTTCGAGTGAAGCAACAAGTTTATGTCCTGCTGCTTCAAAGACAGAGGGCAAGCCAGAGAGGAAACAGCATAAGAGGAGGAGAAGAGAGGTTGAAATATATAAACACAATAACAAACTCTGTCCCAAAACTCCCATTGGGATGTACAGTCGCGCTAATAAGTGATTCTCGGTACCAATTATACTTTGATCAATAATTGGTATCAGCAATATTTACACATGATTTCCTCTATTTGAGTGAGGTAGTCTAGCATGTTCCTACACTTACCCACCTTATTCAACATTTGACAGACATTAATGCAGCTCAGAGCGAGTCAAACGTAATGACAGCTGAGACATGACTTATTAGCGCTACCGTACAGTCAAAATCCATAGCCGAAAGTGTTGCTCAAAAACTGTGCTATTTTTAAGTTGCTGTCACATATGAGTTTTAATACCCCGTGACAATAGTCTGTTTTCTTTCAGCTGAAGATAAATTGTCATGTACTCATCTTGATTGCTCAGCTACTACGGATAATTTGTAGCTTTTTCGTTGTTGATAATTAAAGCTTGGTATTTATATGATACGGCCACGTTGTACTTGCCTATTATTCCAATTAGTATAGCACGATCACTTGCTAAGGTACTCAATTTAATAAAGATCAGCCGAAAAAAAAAAGACTATTTTACTATTTCTTTCACGTCGTAGAGGTGTCTAGTTAGGGTCCCTTTGTCTAAATAGTACATTATTTCACTACGGGTTTCGGCGAACTATGATTTTGTTTGTTCTGTTGCCCAAATTATTTTGAATCTAGCCAAGATTTTATGTATGAAAGAAAACACAGCCACACTGACTTATAAAAATAATTTACTGTGAAACTGTTAATTGATCATATGAAATAACTATCGCATAATATAGCACGTTCGGAATTCGATCATAATAATTTTTCCTTCCAGCCATAAAACCCCGGCTTGGTGCGTATTCATCCGGGGAATTGTACAGTCAGTATTAAGGAGAGATGGGTCGTTTTTCTGGTCCCCCTTCTCCCTCATGTTTAGCCCCATTAGTTTTGAAATTTTTAGACGTTCGATCTATTAGTTTGGCGATTTTGAGACCTCTGGCCCTATTATTTTTGTCAATATTAAAACTGTTCGTGTCATTTAGGTGTTGATTATTTTCTGACGAGTGATAGCGAGCCTGTATTTTAGGAGGAACCAGCCTTCGGCCGGGACATTTTTCTATCGAAAAATGTACACATTTATCTTCAAGGAGGGTCTTGGGGGGTGTTTTTTTAAAGTTTGATGGAGGTCTAGAGAGGAAACTAAAAGTAATATAAAGATACATAAATGAACAAATAAATACGCCCCTCTCCCCTTAAAAAAAAACCTGGCCCCATTTGTTTTTCCTATGCACATATGCTCTTAGAGACTGAACTATGGATAAAGCTTTAAATACGAACATTAATTAACCTCATTTGCCATCTAATGAATACAAAATTCCATTAACTAATTAGTCCGATGGCTATATTTACATAATGATAATCAGAAGAGGTCCTCAACATTTAAGGAGTAACTACAGTGCATTTGGGGTTAGAGATATTTACTCCCTATTGTCGATTTACATACTACAGAATACCATGTTCCAAGTAGGTAGGTCAGAAATCGTGAAGTCTACCTTTATAACTCATAAAGGGCTAGAGCAAACGAGCTGTACATGTTCACACCAAAAAGAAAAGAAAAGAAAAAATCGGAAAAGTGGGGATTGGGCCTGGGTAAATAGATATATAGATAGCTAGATAGATTTCCTGGCTGACCCTCCCCAAACGGTAGAAATATTACCTCGATTAGCTTAGTCGTTTGTGAGTAATAGAAGTTAATGTTAAATAGTTTTCGCCTACATTATATGGCATAGGGTTTAGGGGCGTATATTAAAGTGTCATCTTCCATTGTCATATTAAGGGGAGACAAACCGTTTTTCTGGACCCCCTTCTCCCCAATGTTTAGCACCACTAGTTTTGCAATTTTAAGACGTTGGTTCCATTAGTTTGGGTATTTTATGACCTTTCACCCCATTTCTTTGTCAATATTAGGACCCTTCGTGCCATTTAGGTGTCGATATTTTCCTGGCGAGCGATAGCGAGCCTGTAATTTTAGGAGGAATCGGCCTTTGGCCGGGAAATGTTTCTACCGAAAAGTTTACAAATCTATCTTGAAAGGGGGTCTAAGGGGTGTTTTTCTAAGCTTGATGGAGGTCTAGGGAGGAAACTAAAAAAATATATGAATAAATTAATTAATAGACCAAACAAACAGCCACTGTCCCTTAAAAGATCAAGGGTTCGATTCCCGGGGCAGAGCGAGGCTAATGGGAGCCTTCTCACACCTTATACTTCGGTTCACTTAAGGGGAGGTAGTTGTTTTTTCGAGTCCTCCTCCTCCCCCCTCATGTTTAGCCCCATAAGTTATGATATTTCAAGACATTCACCCCATTAGTTTGACGATATTCAGACCTTTTGCCCCATTTTTTTGCCAATATTAAGACCTTTCGTGCCATTTACAGTAGGTTTCGATGTTTTCCTGGCGAGCAATAGCGAACCTGTAATTACAGAAGTAATCGGCCTTCGGCTGGAGCATTTTTCTACCGAAAAATTTACAAATTTATATCGAAGGGGGGTCTTGTGGGTGCTCTTTTAAGTTTGATGGAGGTTTAGAGAGCAAACTAAACCCCTTCCTTCAACCATTGAGCCGAACCAGTAAATTATGCTGCACAATGCCGTCTGAGCTGCCTTAACCACCCCTAAATGTTATACAGATTAGGAAGGGTATATGGAAATCGGAGGGTTGATTGGGCCAGTCTTTGCCCTTTTAACTCCTACAGCTCCTTCCTAAGCTGTATAAAATCTGTCTAACGAGAGCCAGAATGAACTATTAAAATGCGTCATAGTACTGAAGGGGTTAACAGTAAACAGGAACCAGGTATAAGTGACTAAACCTGGTTAACTTTAATGCTTCCAAAACCCAATTTCTCCATCTATCTACCCGTCAGGATCTCCCAGCGGACTATCCCTTATTCTTCAACAATACAAAAATCAACCCTTCATCTTCTCTCAATATTCTTGGTGTCTCTTTTTCTTCTGCTCTCATTTGGAAGGACCATATTACCAGTCTTGCTAAGGCAGCCTCCCAGAAACTGGGTGTGCTCAACCGCCTTAGGGGGTTCTTTTCCCCTGCACAGCTTCTTGCTCTGTACAGGGGCATAGTGCGCCCTTGTATTGAGTATTGTTCACATGTGTGGGGAGGTTCCTCTCACACCGCTCTCCTAGACAAAGTTGAAAGGAAGGCCTTTCGTATCATTAACTCCCGTCCACTCACCAACTCTCTGCAATCTCTCTCTCTCCGCCGCAATGTTGCATCTCTCTCGCTATTCTATCGCTACTATAATAATCAGTGTTCCTCAGAGCTATCCCAGTGCATACCACCTCCTTTACGTAGGACACGTGGTACCCGTCTTGCAACTCAATCCCACCCCTACTCTGTGCAACTCTCCAACCCAAGAGTGAAACGTTACTCTCAAACTTTCTTCTACTCAACATCTGAGCTCTGGAACTCTCTCCCAGAATCAGTCTTTCCCTCTTCCTATGACTTAAATTGCTTCAAACTCCGTGTGTCCAGGCATTTTGGCTCGAACGTCCCTTGATTTTGGCCCTGTCACTCTTTCAACTATGGGGGAGGCACTCGCTATAGGCAGTTATGCCTTTTGCCTCCCTCAATCACATAGAAAAAAAAAAAAAAAAAAAAATTATGATGTCATCCTGGTGTAATTCTGATAGTTTGTTTCCATATCCTGCATGTATTTGCATTGTGTGTATATCTTGGGCTATAATATTACTACTGATATAGTATATATATACAGTAGGCCTATGTATAAAATCTGATGACAAGTTAAGGGGGGTCACCGGCTATGTTTTATCTTTCTCTCCTTTTCTCTCTTTCCTTGGCTTGTATCCATTCGGCCCCATTCAGCCAACTGTTGTAAGACGTTTATCCCCATCCAGGTGTCGATTTCTTCCTGGCGAGCGAAAGCGAGCCAACATTGTATGGAGAAATCCGGCTTCGCCGGAGATTTTTTTTCTATCGAAAAATGTACAAATTTAGCTTGCTGTCAAAACAAAAATATATATATGCTGGCTCGCGGGAAGATATTGACACCTGGATGGGGGTAAACGTCTTAAAACAGTAGGCTGAATGGGGCCGAATGGATACAAGCCAAAGAGAGAGGGAGAGAAAGAGAAAACAAGCGAGGTGGGCTCCCTTAAGTGTGCAGTATCTGTTCATAGCATAGTTTCTGCATATACTATGCTACAGGAATTTGTACCTTTACCAAAAATTGTATTATAGGTATTTTTTTGCCTGATTGTGAGCAAGATTTTTGTAAGATTAAATGGACCAAATTTTGCTCCTCCCCATTAAATGTATTACCTTTGTTTTCATTTATAAATGTTCGAGTATCAGGACAAAGCTCTCGGTATCCATTTATTCTTACAAGACCGTGAGATTTACAGTATTGGCAGGTTCAAAACTTGAGTTAGGCATTGCATGCATTTACGCTTTTATTGCAACTACTACGTATGATGGTACCAACCATTACATGATTAGCTTTTGGTAAGGATTTTATGCCACCCGTCTCCTTCTCAGTGCCTCATATTAACCCCTTCAGACATATATGACGCAGAGGTTGCCAGATTAGCAATAAGAAATAGAGTTCTCTCACTCTTATAATTACCTCTCCAAAATTAGTTTTCTGCCCACATCTAACTCAAAGACAACTGCAGAGGTTGAAGTAACTAAAATAAAGGTTTGTAAAAAACCCTGATGGTAATAAAGGCTTTAAAGTATCCCTAATAGGCTCAAAATTGCGTCATATGTCGGAGAGGGTTAATAATATTTCCCCAAAAGCTGGTATGTAACATGTAAGTTTATTACTTTAACTTGAATGATCCTCGTTTCCAAGATTACATACCTGACAGACACACGTCTCCCACGTAAGCCCTTTAGCTGGCGTCTGTGGTGACATTAACCATTTCAGTAACAAGGAGGCTTCTTTCATGTATTCTTAGGAACACTAAGCGATTGTACACAATTTAGGAGATACCTCGAGCAATCAGAGGAGTGAAAACTATCAATTACAACTTTGACTCCCACAGACCTCATCTAATCTTGGTACAATCGTCTAATGGTAACTAAAATACACACCATGAATGTGTAATGGTAACTAAAATACAAACCATGAATGTGTAATGGTATGCTAAAATACAAACCATGAATGTGTAATGGTATGCTAAAATACAAACCATGAATGTGTAATGGTATGCTAAAATACAAACCATGAATGTGTAATGGTAACTAAAATACAAACCATGAATGTGTAATGGTATGCTAAAATACAAACCATGAATGTGTAATGGTATGCTAAAATACAAACCATGAATGTGTAATGGTATGCTAAAATACAAACCATGAATGTGTAATGGTAACTAAAATACAAACCATGAATGTGTAATGGTAACTAAAATACAAACCATGAATGTGTAATGGTATGCTAAAATACAAACCATGAATGTGTAATGGTAACTAAAATACAAACCATGAATGTGTAATGGTATGCTAAAATACAAACCATGAATGTGTAATGGTATGCTAAAATACAAACCATGAATGTGTAATGGTAACTAAAATACAAACCATGAATGTGTAATGGTATGCTAAAATACAAACCATGAATGTGTAATGGTATGCTAAAATACAAACCATGAATGTGTAATGGTAACTAAAATACAAACCATGAATGTGTAATGGTAACTAAAATACAAACCATGAATGTGTAATGGTAACTAAAATACACACCATGAATGTGTAATGGTAACTAAAATACAAACCATGAATGTGTAATGGTATGCTAAAATACAAACCATGAATGTGTAATGGTAACTAAAATACACACCATGAATGTGTAATGGTATCTAAAATACAAACCATGAATGTGTAATGGTATGCTAAAATACAAACCATGAATGTGTAATGGTATGCTAAAATACAAACCATGAATGTGTAATGGTAACTAAAATACAAACCATGAATGTGTAATGGTATGCTAAAATACAAACCATGAATGTGTAATGGTATGCTAAAATACACACCATGAATGTGTAATAGTAACTAAAATACAAACCATGAATGTGTAATGGTATGCTAAAATACAAACCATGAATGTGTAATGGTAACTAAAATACAAACCATGAATGTGTAATGGTATGCTAAAATACAAACCATGAATGTGTAATGATATGCTAAAATACAAACCATGAATGTGTAATGGTATGCTAAAATACAAACCATGAATGTGTAATGGTAACTAAAATACAAACCATGAATGTGTAATGGTATGCTAAAATACAAACCATGAATGTGTAATGGTATGCTAAAATACAAACCATGAATGTGTAATGGTAACTAAAATACAAACCATGAATGTGTAATGGTATGCTATAATACAAACCATGAATGTGTAATGGTATACTAAAATACAAACCATGAATGTGTAATGGTAACTAAAATACAAACCATGAATGTGTAATGGTATGCTAAAATACAAACCATGAATGTGTAATGGTATGCTAAAATACAAACCATGAATGTGTAATGGTAACTAAAATACAAACCATGAATGTGTAATGGTATGCTATAATACAAACCATGAATGTGTAATGGTATGCTAAAATACAAACCATGAATGTGTAATGGTATGCTAAAATACAAACCATGAATGTGTAATGGTAACTAAAATACAAACCATGAATGTGTAATGGTATGCTAAAATACAAACCATGAATGTGTAATGGTAACTAAAATACAAACCATGAATGTGTAATGGTATGCTAAAATACAAACCATGAATGTGTAATGGTATGCTAAAATACAAACCATGAATGTGTAATGGTAACTAAAATACAAACCATGAATGTGTAATGGTATGCTAAAATACAAACCATGAATGTGTAATGGTATGCTAAAATACAAACCATGAATGTGTAATGGTAACTAAAATACAAACCATGAATGTGTAATGGTATGCTAAAATACAAACCATGAATGTGTAATGGTAACTAAAATACACACCATGAATGTGTAATGGTAACTAAAATACACACCATGAATGTGTAATGGTAACTAAAATACAAACCATGAATGTGTAATGGTATGCTAAAATACAAACCATGAATGTGTAATGGTAACTAAAATACACACCATGAATGTGTAATGGTATCTAAAATACAAACCATGAATGTGTAATGGTATGCTAAAATACAAACCATGAATGTGTAATGGTATGCTAAAATACACACCATGAATGTGCAATGGTAACTAAAATACAAACCATGAATGTGTAATGGTATGCTAAAATACAAACCATGAATGTGTAATGGTATGCTAAAATACAAACCATGAATGTGTAATGGTAACTAAAATACAAACCATGAATGTGTAATGGTATGCTAAAATACAAACCATGAATGTGTAATGGTATGCTAAAATACAAACCATGAATGTGTAATGGTATGCTAAAATACAAACCATGAATGTGTAATGGTAACTAAAATACAAACCATGAATGTGTAATGGTAACTAAAATACAAACCATGAATGTGTAATGGTATGCTAAAATACAAACCATGAATGTGTAATGGTATTTAAAATACAAACCATGAATGTGTAATGGTATGCTATAATACAAACCATGAATGTGTAATGGTATGCTAAAATACAAACCATGAATGTGTAATGGTAACTAAAATACAAACCATGAATGTGTAATGGTATGCTAAAATACAAACCATGAATGTGTAATGCTATGCTAAAATACAAACCATGAATGTGTAATGGTAACTAAAATACAAACCATGAATGTGTAATGGTATGCTAAAATACAAACCATGAATGTGTAATGGTATGCTAAAATACAAACCATGAATGTGTAATGGTATGCTAAAATACAAACCATGAATGTGTAATGGTAACTAAAATACAAACCATGAATGTGTAATGGTATGCTAAAATACAAACCATGAATGTGTAATGGTAACTAAAATACAAACCATGAATGTGTAATGGTATGCTAAAATACAAACCATGAATGTGTAATGGTAACTAAAATACAAACCATGAATGTGTAATGGTATGCTAAAATACAAACCATGAATGTGTAATGGTAACTAAAATACAAACCATGAATGTGTAATGGTATGCTAAAAGAGTAATTAATTGATCTGAATTTTTGTTTACCAAATAAATATTCCCATATTGAATATCGCTAAAAAATGGACAAGCAAGTAGCTCCTTCGAACACCCCCCCCCCCCCACACACATATATATAAATATATATATACATATAATATATATATATTGTTACGTATCTTGATCCTCAAGTGGTTAACTTGATGAATCTAGATAGCACAGAGATATATATTAAGGTATCAGTCAGCTGAAGGCAAAACAAAAGTAAAATCTAATAAAATTATTTCCTGTTGTTGCTTCCTTTCCTTTTGGATCATTGGACTTGGTACCCTTTATTGACTGATACTCTTTAATTATGAAAAATACTGAAACTAATTAAAGTCATGTAGTATTTATAAAGAATTATTATTTAACCAAAGCTTAGTAGGCTATGGTTATGAACCGAATAAGTTATAGCTAAAGAAGGACTATTAATTCTATAAAAATCTTGAAAGATAAATATTAAAGTAAGAATATTTCTGTCTCTTACCCTCTTTGAAATGAATAAATAGTTGTCTTATATGTCCTTTTATTTATATTTAATGTAATTATTCTTGGTTCTTGTCTTACGTTAATAGTATTATATTATTATTATCATCAGGATTAATATCAGTCACATAAAAAGTTAGATATATATTTAATAATTAGTTAAATGTATTTCTTAACTACGTAACATTGAGGTTTGATTATGAGTAAATAAAGTTACAGGATCGCTTCATAGATTCGATTCAGGTCTCACTCAAATAATATGAAAAGCAAAAATAATATTTTGAAGCTAAAAGAATTTCCTTCAGCTTAGGAAATCACTAGAAGTAATATTAACACAGCCACGTTAGTCTAAGGCGATATTACTAATATGAGACAATAGCATCACCGTACTAAGCACCGTTAAGCAATGTAAGCTTAATTAAAAAGAAAATGAAAGAACTCGTAAGTATTAATATAAAACAATAGTATTACTTTCATCATAACCCAATTACTTAAAGAGTTGCTTTAGTCCACAAGTTAGTCAACTAAAATAGTTAAGTACATAATAATAGCGTTAACGTTAATTCCCAATCACATATCTCACTAACCAACATAACGTAAGTGTTTACACCGAACACACTTAACACACACTTATATAATCTGACTGACAGTCACAAACCCATTATAATACTTCACCCCGTCTTCCTCCAGCTGCAAGTTCACCTTCCCCAACTCCAAATGAGACTGATTTGAATGCCCACTACTCGGGTCTTATATACTAAACAATGATGGTGTAGGAACGAATCAGGAGGCGAGTGATGGTGCGCGCTCCTATCATAGCTCCTCGAGTTGCATAACAGGTGTGTGGTCCAATGGGGGCTCATGGCGTCGATCATACGTCATAGCGTCGGGTCATCGAAGTAGTTTGCAGGGTCCCCTATGACGCACGCAGGTGTGAAGGCTTGTTTGCTGGTATGCGGACGAGCTGGTTTCCCACTGGCTAGTTCGCTCGCTGGTCTGCTTCGCCGCTCGGGTAGTTTGACACTCCTTCAACTCTAATTCTAACTCTTAAATTAACATACAGGGCTCCGTATGTCAGAATATATATACCGGTATATATATATACTGTACATATATATATATATATATATATATATATATATATATATATATATATATATATATATATATATATATATATAGAGAGAGAGAGAGAGAGAGAGAGAGAGAGATAGAGAGAGAGAGAGAGAGATTTAGGAGATAAGACAATAGTTCGTTTCAAAAACTCCACAAATTCTTATGGTACTAGCTGTTCCAATTAGCAAAGATAATGATCACATATTGTACATTATATGTGTCTGTGTGATGAGACTGTACCTAAAAACAGTATGATAGTCGAATAACATATACAATTTATTTATGCTCCTATTTCTAAATATTCTTAAAGTTAAACAGTGACTTTACATTTTGAGAACATTTAATTTTAGATGATGCCAATTTTTCTCCATAATTATTATTTTTAATGGAACAATGAATAGATGCAAGCACTAACTAAACAAATTAAGTCTGCAATCATACCTTTGTATTAATAAAATTATAAATGTTCTCAACTATTTTTTCATCTAATGTATTGCAGTTGGAAAATTATATACCCTCAGCGATGCGAAATTATTTCATACAATGCTTTTCATATTCCAAGTGATTTTAACCTTTTGTCGAATAAACACATCGCTCTGTATGCCGAAAATGAAAACTAGATTGTTTTTAATAAAAGCGAGCCCCGTCTCATTTCCATAATGGCGGGAAAAAATAGAATAACGGCGAGCAGAAATGAAGTGGTGGATACGAGAGACCCTCTAGTACATAGAACCTGGCGGGTAGTCTTTTCATATGGATATTTTTGGGATTGCTCCAACAAAACAAATGCTGGTGTATACTTTTGAATTTTGTTTATGAATAATACAAACAATTTAATCGTAAGCGTTCATTTATAAAGCGGATTAGATTATAATTATACTCGACATTTATTAAGGGAAGGTATTTAGTTTGTTCCCTAGACCTCCATCAAGCTTAAAATTACACCCCCTTGAGTCCCTTTCAAGATATATTTGTACATTTTTCGGTAGAAAAATGTCCCGGCCGAAGGCCGGTTCCTCTTAAATTACAGGCTCGCTATCGCTCGCCAGGATAAAATTGACACCTGAATGGCACGAAAGGTCTTAATATGGGGTGAAAGTTCTTAAAATCGCTAAACTAATGGGGCAAACGTTTTATAATATCAAAAGCAATGGGGCTAAACATGAGGGAGAAAGGGGTCAAGAAAAAATCCCTTAAGTGGAGATCTCCCCTTAAGTCTCCAAATCTACCAATTATTCCGATTTGTTTTAAGTCTCTCTCCCATTCTCTCTCTCTCTTGCTACCCCCGTTTAAGATTAATGATGTAGAAAAGATGTACAAACTTAATATAATTATAAAAACCGGAATATGTAAACTGACGTCAAATAATGAGAATTTACCAGACAATCAACACATAAGTAACAACCTTGAGTGGTACAGCATTAGACCATACAACTCGTCGCTGAAAAAAAAAAAAGTTAATCAATCATGTGAAACAAAAAAATGCAGCCTGGAAACTTGATCAGAGAGTTCATATGAGAGAAAAAAGAAAAAGAAAAAGAAATCAAAGGGATGAAATATATACTATATATATATATATATATATATATATATATATATATATATATATATATATATAGAGAGAGAGAGAGAGAGAGAGAGAGAGAGAGAGAGAGAGAGAGAGAGAGAGAGAGAGAGAGAGAGAGAGAGAGAGAGAGAGAGCGAGAGCGAGAGAGAGAGAGAATATAGAAACTGATGAGGTGGAAGAGCATCATGGGAGAGTGACTCTGGCAAAAGGTCTCTGTATACGCTCCACCGACAGTTATCTTAAGGGGGTAGTACTCGCCTTTTCTGTAACCCCTTCTCCCTCATGCTTAGCATATTAGTTTTGAGGTTTTAAGACGTTCGTTCCGCTAGTTTGGCGATTTTGAGACCTTTCGCCTAATTTTGTTGTCAATATTAAGACCTTTCGTGCCCTTTAGGTGTCGATTTTTTCCTGGCGAGCGATCGAAATTTACAAATTTATTTTGAAAGGGGGTCTAGCTTGATGGAAGTCTAGCGAAGAAACTCAAAAATATATTAATAAATAAATATATAGACCAAAAACCCAGCACTACCCCTCAACAGTCGTGGGGAAGTGTGGGGTGGCCCAAGAAAAATCAAACATCAGTGAAATACTAAAGGGAGAGACATCGCGTTGCTGCAAGGCGGTACTATTCAAGCCTTTCAAGACGGTGGCCTGGTTTTTATGATGTTCTGACTGACAATACGCAATCATCATCATCGGCTTAAGGAGGAGGTAGTCGCTTTTTCTGGACCCCCTTCCTCTCTCATGTTTAGCATATTCTTTTTGAAATTATAAGACGTTCGTTCATTTAGTTTGGCGATTTTGAGACCTTTCGCCCTATTTCTTTGACAACGTTAAGACTTTTCGTGCCATTTAGATGTCGATTTTTTCATGGCGAGCGATAGCGAGCCTGTAATTTTAGAAAGAACCTGCTTTCGGCCGGGAAATTTTTCTACCGACAAATATACAAATTTATCTTGTAAGGGGGTCTAGGGAGTGTTATTTAAGATTGATGGAGGTCGAGCGAGGAAACTCAAAAATAGAATAATATATAAATACATAGACCAAAAAGCAAGCAGTACCCCCTTTAGAAGTTCTCTGGGAGTCAATGGGTTACAATGAACCCAAGAACTCTGACAGATTATGTCTAAGTTGAATCAAATTACCCGAAGGAACTAAGATCAAATTCATATTGGACTTGCAGGTTGAAAGGGCTTCTGATGCGGGAAGTGTGGATAGGTTCAAGCCAGTGTCACACGAACACTTTAGCGACAACAAAATGTCTGCACATTCCATTTACTAAGGACAAAAGAAAAGGTTCAGAAAAATATTTTAAGTCATTATACGTGTTCAAACATTTGTGTGTGCGTAATATGCTGCAGGTAATTAACTCAATTAATTATACCTATCTATATACTGAGGCCTAATCCCCACTTTTCCTTTTTTTCTGGTGGGTAGGGGGTGGGGGTGGGGGGGGGGCTAACTCAATTAATAGCAAATTAGAAAATGACGAACATATGGGTTAATAATACAAATATTCCATTAGATAAAAGGAGAATGCAAATGAAAGTTATATTACTAAAAAGGTAGTTATGTATGAGAAACGAGAAAGATAACTCAAATTAACATGTGAAGGAATAGACAATGTGAGCAATGCAAAATAGTTGATGAAGAGCTGTGCCTGAAGTATGAAGCACGGGGAGGGGAGACAAACTGCTCTATTATCTTTTATTTGGGCACCCGCTGCTTAACTGAAGGATGCAGGTGAAGGTGGTTGTGGTGGTGGACTAGGGTGGACTTCGGTGGAGGGTGGTAGTGGTGGATGGTGGTAGTGGTGGTGGATGGTGGCTGTGGTGGTGGATGTTGGTAGTGGTGGATGGTGGTAATGGTGGATGGTGGTGGTGGTGGTGGGTGATAGTAGTGGATGGATGTTGGTAATGATGGATGGTGGTAGTGGTGGATGGATGGTGGTCGTGGTGGATGGATGGTGGTAGTGGGGGATGGATGGTGGTAGTGGTGGTGGTAATGGTGGATGGTGGTAGTGGTGGCTGGTGATAATGGTGGATGGTGGTAGTGGTGGATGGATGGTGGTAGTGGTGGTGGTAATGATGGATGGTTGTAGTGGTGGCTGGTGATAATGGTGGATGGTGGTAGTGGTGGATGGATGGTGGTAGTGGTGGATGGATGGTGGTAGTGGGGGATGGATGGTGGTAGTGGTGGTGGTAATGGTGGATGGTGGTAGTGGTGGCTGGTGATAATGGTGGATGGTGGTAGTGGTGGATGGTGGTAATGATGGATGGTGGTAGTGGTGGATGGTGGTAGTGGTGGTGGTGGTGGTAATGGTGGATGGTGGTAGTGGTGGTGGTGGTGGTGGTAATGGTGGATGGTGGTAGTACAAAGGAGTACAAAGGAGTACAAATGAAATCAAGCAACAACAGACCTAGTGATCCTTCTAGGCTGCTTGTCCTCCAAAACACTGAGGATCAAGTGTCCAAACAGTGGTTTAGAGTGGGTAAGGGAACATTGGAAAGGGAACTACTGCCCTGCAACTAACGTGGCAGGACTAGCAAGTTAGTAGGGGACATATGGGTTAGTAACTGAGGGGAGGATAAAATAAAGTTATTCATTTACAAACGCAGTCAGTCGCGGGTTTGATGCGAGATATTTGTCTAGGCGGAATTTAAATGAATCAACGGTGCTGCAGTCTATAATGTCTCGGAGAAGCCCATTCCACAAGTTGACAACTCGATTGAAGAAGAAATTCTTAGATTCGTGTGAGTTAAAAGATTTACCAATAATTTTGCAACCGTTTCCCCGCGTGTAATTAGATTGGTCGATAGTGAAGTACTTACTACAGTTCATATTGTCGATGCCTTTGATGATTTTGAACACTTGAATTAAGTCACCTCTTAATCTGCGCTGGGTTAAAGGAAATTGATTTAATTCTCTAAGACGCTCTTCGTATGGTTTGTTCTTTAGGCTAGGTATCATTTTGGTAACTCTACGTTGAACTCGTTCTAGCTTGTTTATGTCTTTTTGGTAATAAGGGCAGGTGGTAGTGGTGGTGGTGGTGGTGGTAATGGTGGATGGTGGTAGTGGTAATGGTGGATGGTGGTAATGATGGATGGTGGTAGTGGTGGTAATGGTGGATGGTGGTAGTGATGGTGGATGGTGGTAATGATGGAGGGTGGTAGTGGTGGATGGTGGTAATGATGGATGGTGGTAGTGGTGGATGGTGACTGTGGTGGTGGATGATGGTAGTGGTGGATGTTGGTAATGGTGGATGTTGGTAATGGTGGATGGTGGTGGTAGTGGTGGAGGGTGGTAGTGGTGGTTGGTGGTAGTGGAATGAGGTTTATAGTGTTAAATAGTGATAGTGGACTGTCATGCAATATTATCTACATTTTATATGCTGATAAATGGTGATTACAGAAGAAAACAACACAACACAAGATTGGAGATCAGAGAATGAGGAAAAGATGCTTTAACTCCTTTTGTACCGGCGACGTCTTTTTAATTATATTGTAGCTTATTTTAGACGACTTTGTGCAGTTTAAGAAGGATCTATGGTAGTAAAAATGGTTAAGGGAGATAGTTCGAAGCCTGTTAGACGCTGGAGGCCCTTTTTAAACTGAATAAAATCGTCTAATAGTAGCCAGAATACAGTTAAAAAGACGTCGCTGGTACAGAAGGGGTTAAGGGGAGGTGCCAGTTCACTACCTAGACCTCCATCAAGCTGAAACAAAGACGGAAAAACCATGAACCCCCTTCGAGATAAATGTGTACATTTTTCGGTTCCTTCTAAATGGCAGGCTTACTATTGCTCGTAAAAAGATATCGACACCTACATGACACGAAAGGTCTTGCTATTGATAAAGAAATTGGGCAAAAGGTCTTAAATCCACCAAATGAATGTGGCAAACGTCTTATAACAGTTGGCTGAATGGGGCCGAATGGATACAAGCCATAGAAAGAAAGAAAGGGAGAGAAAGATTTAAAAAAGCAGGTGACCCCCCTTAAAGAACGAAAATAAAACATTAATGCCAATCTCCGAACAATGGTTATCAAAGGTTATTGAAAGAGAAAGAAGGGGAAACAAAGACACTATTTTATGTATTACGACTGAAACAATACAGAGAAAAACCTAACTAGACAAGGAAGGGGAGAAAGGTGAGCAGACCTTTTATTTGGAGAAATGCAATTAGCTTATACAAGCAAACTAATTGGATGGTCAAAGAAATGTCGCAGAGGGGAGAGATAAAATAAGAGAATAGAGGTAAATTGGCTTAAATGCACCTGGAATTTGGCAGTCTCTTTCTTTTTATATATGCTTTTGAATTTATATTGGACAGAGGTGTCCTTTCTCTTTCATACCTCTCTTTACACAAACAGAATGCATTAGTTTTGCATCTATTCATCATGCACGTACAGTCGCGAACCCTTATGCATGTATAAAAACAGGTTCTGAACAGTAAGGGATGACATATAGCATTACATTATCTATAGAGTGTGTTATTTCAGCTGACGGTGAATTGAATCCCTTAGTAGCTCATTCTTCGATACTTGATGGGCAATATGAAGCATGCTATGTCTCTGCACAAAAATATTACCAAGTTTTCATAATTCATAAGCTATTTCACTGTAAGATCTTCGTAACAGCTGAGTAATCAAAATGGAGACATGGCCACTTACCATCAGCTGAAAACGAACGGAGTACAGTAAGCCTTCGGTACAGCTTTACATAGGTACGTAACTATTAGCGGTCACGACGATACAACCGCCTACAGAGATATAATATTTAGTGAACAATTTAGACACGTTGATGTAATACTTTGAAACATTCCCTCGAGACCCGTAGATCGAGTCAGTTCAGTTGTTCCCTTAATCAATATTTACATTTTCGATTTTTCATTCAGTTATGTACAATCGGGAGTATTAAGTGTTGTCATAGATTCCAGTGGATTTCGCTCAAAAAGTGTTGTTGGTATCTTTATAGTTACTGGGAAAAGTGCTTATCCCTAAAAGTATTAGTTAATGTCCGAAACGTTGTGAAATATTTGACAACACTTATTAACCTCGACCGTACAACTGTGGTCAGGAATACTTGAATATCTCCTTATGATAAAGAAAAATATAAATAAACTATATAAAACAGTGAGATAAAACAAACAAATATTAAACAAAGTGAGCACCCCTGTAATATGATTTTTGTGGGTCTAGCGATTTGTCAAAGTAATTCATTAGTGTATCATAATTGCGCTTCCAAAAAAAAATCCAGAAATTCCTGATTACGACTACACTATATATTTACGTGTTCAGGCGATAATACATCCTGAAATTTAATACACAAATGACATACACTTAAGTTCTTTTCGTATGTATTATTCGCATCATATGCAAATATTAATGATATTTAACAAATGTTCCATAACTCAAAGTTCCTATGTACTGGTAAAAAACAAGGCATAAGGAGTAAGGGGTCTGCCTAGTCGTCTGGAGCTGCCCGGGAGTCGAAAATAAGACCTTTTGATTAGTAGTAAAATGCGCTACTATTACTCCAATTTTATCACTCTACTACTACTACTACTACTACTACTTTTTTGTTTTTTTGTTTTTTTTTGTTTTTTTAAACAACCACTCAGCCTGTGCCCTGTGGACCCTAAATCCGGTCAGAACAGTCATCAAAGCGCCCGACTTGGTAGTCATTCAGCTACTTCCTATTCCGGGGTCAGCACTCAGACTCATCATCGTGGATTACTACTACTACATTGGTTTGTATTTAATATTTTTCATACATTTTATTTTATTACTACTACCACCACCACCACCACCACCACCACCACCACCTTATATTTAATATTGTACCCATATTCCATTTCACAAGCACCAAACACTACTACTCTACACCATGCAACTTCAATCCAGTCTCCTTCCTATGCGACCCTCTGCTACCGCTGCCTCGTAGTCCACTTCTGCCACCGTCACTGGTTTTGGTGCAGACCGTCTTGTTCCCCGCAGGCATAGTAGTGCTGATCTGAGCAATGAGAAAGATAGACGGCACCTCATCCAGGCTACGACGTGGCTCCTAGGCTGTTGCTTCTTTTCTGCGATGATTTCGGCTAGCCTTGAATAGAAGCACTGGGCCCTGGGTCCCATCCCTCCTGATGTGGTGAAGACTAGTGGGGTAAAGCTGCCATGTTCGACATTTAAGATCCTTTCTCCATATGCCCTGACCTTCTCTCGTTCGTTCCTCTTGTGTGCAGCCTCCAGAGACAGCTTTCTGTAGCTGTGGGCCATTGGGTCAAATATTCTTATGTCAACGAACGCGCGCTGTGCGTTTGTCCAAAAGCCTCTTGCCCAATCTTGCTTCAATGGATGTGTTGGCCGTCCTGTGCTGCATGATCTCTCCACCCAAAGGAATGAGTGATGGTTCGCTCACCACATCTCTACACACCTCCCTGAGCATGTTCGCCGTTACATCTCTTACTTCATCGTGCCTGATGCTGATGAATCCTCCTTTCTTACATATCATGGTGTGGTCTGTATCGTTGATGGTTCCACAAACGCATCGATCGGGTACTACTACTACTACTACTACTACTACTACTAGTAGTACTACTACTACAATCACTACTACTACTACTACTACTAATAATAATAATAATAATAGTACTAATATTATTGCTACTACTATTAATGTTAAATACGTAAACTTCATGCAAAGAAAAACAGCAACACAAACAAAAACAATTAAGAACATTTATTTGATAATGCATGGAAAGAGCAATGAGGAGATGCTAAGAAAATACAGAACATAAATACAAGTTAAAAGGTAAAACAATACTTTATATATATATATATATATACACAGTAAATATATATATATATTTATTTATATATATATATATATATATATATATATATATATATATATATATATATATATATATATATATATATATATATATATATATATATATATATAGAGAGAGAGAGAGGGGGGGGCAGAGAGTAAGAGTCTGCTAACATATATAAATAGAGGATAGAAGAGATATCGTCGGATTGTAATATATAACATTACAAGTTAATGCGTATGGAGATAATGATCTGAAAATATTATACAGTATATATGTCAAGTTTAACAGAGGGTAATTATACACGTTATTATCACAATAATAGTATTTACACATCATTAGTCAGAGATATTCTATTATATTTTCATGAAAAATGTATGGTAATTTCCGTCACAAGCTGTTGGCATGGTCAACTCTCTCTCTCTCTCTCTCTCTCTCTCTCTCTCTCTCTCTCTCTCTCTCTCTCTCTCTCTCTCTCTCTCTCTCTCTCTCTCTCTCTCTCTCTCTCTCTCTCACACACACACACACATTAATAACAATATTTATTTCCAAACCAAAAAGAGCTCCATACATTTTTCATAATTAAATACTCGTATACTCGTATATACAGTATAATTATGTACTTTTGTTGTTTTCACATTTGGCTCAATGTTTATTTAAGTGCATTTTATAATTTGTCTCGTGAATAATGCCCAAGAGAGATATCAATTAATTAGGTTAGTATTCACATTACTTGTAGTTTGGTGGAATTAAAAAGGGATTGGCAATTTGCAAAACTCGGTATATATTATAACTTAATATGTAAAACAAGAGGCAAGTTTATTGATTTGCATATAATTTGTATATTTTGAGTTCGTACTGATTTATAACTATGCCCCATTACTTGAACCTGGTGATTTATATAATTTTTCATATTTTCGTTGTCAATTCATAATATAGCATATAAACCCCTAAAATGATAATTTGATAAATCGTCTGCTGTCATATCTAAACAATATTAATTATTGTTTACCGATTTTCGTCGTATGAGACCCTTAGTTTTTGTGTGATATTTATTTCTTACTATTTTAAGACATTATACTTTGTATAATAAGGATACTAATAAAATACTAATTCTACTACTGCTACAACAAAAACAGCAACAACAACAACAACAACTACTACTACTATTGCCACTACTACTACTACTACTACTACTACTACTACTACTAATAATAATAATAATAATAATATTAATAATCATAAGAACAGCAACAATATCAACGTTACATAAAGCCACTTCAATATCACAACGAAGCTCTTACATAATTCCTCAAACATTTTAACCCTTCTTCATCACCTCCCAGTTTTTACTTCCCCAGCCTGATCCTTTATTGATTTCGGGTTAAAGAGGGAGGATTATTTTTTCTTGGACCCCCATCTCCCCATTAGCTCTATTATTTTAAGACGTTTGCCCCATTAGTTTGGCGATCTCAAGATCTTTCGTCCTATTTTTGTTGCCAATATTAAGACCCTTCATCCAATTTAGGTGTCAATTTTTTCCTGGCGAGCTTAGCGAGCCTGTAATTTAAGGGAAACCGGCCTTCGACCGGGACATTATTCTATCGAATAATGTACAAATTTATCTTGAAGGGGGGTCTTGGGAGTGTTTTTTAAAGCTTGATAGAGGTCTAGGGAGGAAACTAAAGACAACAACAAATATTAATAAATAAGCAAATAAACACGCCCATTCCCCCTCAGGTTCTCAAAGCCTTCCCCTCCTCCTCCTCCTCACACCCAGCCATCTTCCAGGACTCTTCAACTCCAGAGGCTTCCCGAACTTTTCTGGGTTCTGTCTTGGCCCCTCCCACTTTCTTTGTATTCCTCTTTATTGCCATTCCTATTATTTTGCCACAGACATACACGCGCGCGCAAATGTTTATGTACACACACACACACACACACACACACACACACACACACACACACACACACACACACACACACACACACACACACACACACACACACACACACACACACACACACACACACACACACACACACACACACACACACACACACACACACACACACACACTCTCTCTCACACACACACACACGGGGATCAGGGGAGGGGTTCGGAGTCAAGGTAGGGAGGTAAGTAAAGCAAGTTAAAGTTGAAGTGAGTGAAATAACGACATAAATCAAATGCATGGGGCCGTCTATATTACTGTTTGTCTCCTCTGTTTCTCTGAACATACAGGTAGTCTTGAATTATTAGGCAACAATTTGTGGGACTGGATTTATTTATGAACGGGGTTGTTTCTAGATTACATTATTTTTTTTAAATATACTGACATAAAAGGTGTTGACTCAAAGGAGTTAATTAAGATTTCTAAAGATTACATGCTGACTATGGAGACTAACAATACAATATGACAACATACGATGTCAAAGAATTGGTGTGGGAATATTCCCCCCAATGTACACACACGCACACACACACACACACACACACACACACACACACACACACACACACACACACACACACACACACACACACACACACACACACACACACACACACACACACACACACACACACACACCACACACCACACACACACACACACACACACACACACACACACACACACACACACACACACACACACACACACACACACACACACGTTAGGAGAACATACTATTAACCCATCAGAGAAAGAAAAGGACTTTGGGATATCTGTTAGGGGTGATCTTTCACCTGAGAATCATATAAATAAGATAGTGGGAGAAGCCTATGGACTGTTAAACAGAATACAAATAGATTTTAACTATAATAACGAAGATATGCTGGATAAAATAATAAAAACATTTGTGAGACCAAGACTGGAGTATGCGGCAGTTGTGTGGGCACCACATCTAAAAAAGCATGTAAATAAGCTGGAAAAGGTTCAGAGTGCTGCAACTAGGATGATACCAGAACTGAGAGAATTACCATATGAGGAGAAATTAAAGAAATTAAATTTACCATCTCTAAGGGATAGGAGGGAGAGAAGTGATATGATTATGATGTACAAATGTGGTAGAGGACTCGAGAAGGTGGACAAGAAGGATTATACTGTGAAGGATAATGGTAGAACTAGAGGACATAGATATAAGCTACTGAAAGGAAGATGTAAAGGAGATGTGAGAAAGTATAGTTTCCCTTACAGAAGTATAAATAAACGGAATGATTTAGAAGATGAAGTGGTGTGTGCAAAAAATATTCATATTTTTAAGGCAAAGTTAGATAATTGTAACTCAGGAAGCGGGACAATACGAGCCTAAAGAGCTAAAATCCTGTATACTGCAATTAGGTAAATACGGTCACGCTAATAAGTCATGTCCCAGCTGTCATTACGTTTTGCTCGCTGTGTGCTGTATTATTGTCTGTCAGATGTTGAATAGGGTGGGTAAAGATAGGAACATGTTTGCATATCTCACTCGAAACAATGAATTAATACTTAGATATTGCTGATACCAATTATTGATCAACATAATACTTGGTGCCGAGACATCACTTATTAGCGTGATTGTACACACTCACACTCACACTCACATGCACACATTGTAACAGACTACTACCTACACACTCTCTAAACAGACGTCTTCCTTGGCATATGCAAATAAGCTCATCTTAATTATTAATCCTTTGTTAAAAAATTATGAAGAGAGACAATGAGATTGAAAGATACAAGTGGAATATCTAACCATCAATGAAAGATACAAGTGGAATATCTAACCATCAATGAAAGATACAAGTGGAATATCTAACCATCAATGAAAGATACAAGTGGAATATCTAACCATCAATGAAAGATACAAGTGGAATATCTAACCATCAATGAAAGATACAAGTGGAATATCTAACCATCAATGAAAGACACAAGTGGAATATCTAACCATCAATGAAAGATACAAGTGGAATATCTAACCATCAATGAAAGATACAAGTGGAATATCTAACCATCAATGAGAGATACAAGTGGAATATCTAACCATCAATGAAAGATACAAGTGGAATATCTAACCATCAATGAAAGATACAAGTGGAATATCTAACCATCAATGAAAGATACAAGTGGAATATCTAACCATCAATGAAAGATACAAGTGGAATATCTAACCATCAATGAAAGATACAAGTGGAATATCTAACCATCAATGAAAGCATGACGTCTTCTTATTTGTATCATGGCGATTCCCGGGAGGACCATAGGCTTTCAGTAGTTTAAGGGGGGTGACCTGTTTTTGTTCTGTCCTTTTCTATCTTTCTCTGGCTTGTATCCGTTTGGCCTCATTCAGCCTACTGTTTTAAGACGTTTATCCCCATCCAGGTGTCAATTTTTTACTGGTGAGCGGTAGCGAGCCAGCATATTTTTTATTTTTGTTTGACAGCAGGCTAAATTTGTACATTTTTCGATAGAAAAATTTCTCCGGCGAAGCCGGATTTCTTCATATAATGCTGGCTCGCTATCGCTCGCCAGGAAGAAATCCACACCTAGATGGGGATAAACGTCTTAAAATAGTTGGCTGAATGGGGCCGAATAGATACAAGCCAGAGAAAGAGAGAAAAATGACAGAAATAACAAAAAGCAGGTCAGCCCCCTTAATCTAGTGCCTTGGGGTTTGTAATAGAGGATTAATGTTAAGAACGGGGTGTAACTTATTTGGCCGATATAGTTCAGAGTAGGAAAGGAATCTGAGTCAAGAGGTTTACAACTAACTACCTGGCGTAAATCAACCCCTACCATTGCGGCTTGAGTGTTTGTAGTATGGCTAACACCAACCGATATTATCATCCTAAAGAAAGACCTTCAGTCCTCAATGGGTTAAGGGGAGGTGTTTAATGTGTTTCCTAGACTTCCATCAAGCTTGAAATTACACCCCCCATGACCCCTTTTCAAGATAAATTTGTACATTTTTCGGTAGAAAAATTTCCCGGCCGAAGGCCGGTTCCTCTTAAATTACAGGCTCGCTATCGCTCACCAGGAAAAAATCGACACCTAAATGGGACAAAAGGTCTTAAAAGTTACATAAATGGGGTGAAAGTTCTTAACATCGCCAAACTAATGGGGGCGAACGTCTTAAAATCTCAAAATCAATGGGGCTAAACATGAGGGAGAAAGGGGTAAAGAAAAAAATCCCTCCAGTGGAAATCTCCCCTTAAGGGTGTAGTGTCTTTTTTGTTTTGTTTTCTATACCTGTATATATATTTTGTTTTTAATTTGTTTTTGAGTTTACCCCCTAGTCCTCCATCAAGCTTAACAAAAAATACCTCCAAGACCCCCCTTCAAGATTAATTTGTACATTTTTCGATGGGAAAATGTCCCGGCCGAAGGCCAATTCTCCTAAATTACAGGCTCGCTTTCGCTCGCCAGAAAAAAATCGACACCTAAATGGCACGAAAGGTCTTAAAATCGCCAAACCAATGTGGCGAACAAATGGGCTAAACACGAGGAAGAAAGGGATTTATAAAAAGACCTCTTAAGTACAAAGTTCCCCCTAAGGATAATCAGTGCTAGAATCAACGACCAGTAAACTGTTCACGCAAAGCCAAAGTTATTATCTACTTGCAAGGCTCAATCATTTTAGTTAACCCTTTGAGTACCAGCGACGTGTGTTATAGTATATTCTAGTTATATGCAAACGATACTACGCAGCTTAGGAAGTATCTGCGGTAGTTAAAAGGGTTGGCGGAGATAGTTTGAATTAAGCCTTATTTATTCATTGCCAGAGGTCCTTCCTAAGCTGAATAAAATCGGCTAATAGTTGCCTGGTACTGGATGGGTTAATTGGCTCAATATATAAAAGTTCCACCATCGATTCCTTCTTGTGGCGCACCTTGTAATATATTAAGGGGAGGCTGGCCGTTTGTTTGATCTATTAATTCATTTATTCATATACTTTTTTAGTTTCCTCCCTAGACCTCCATCAACCTTAGAAAAACACACCCTAGACCCCCCTTCAAGATAAATTGGTACATTTTTCGGTAGAAAAATGTCCTGGCCGAAGGCCGGTTCCTTTTAAAATTGCAGGCTCGCTATTGCTCGCCAGGAAATAATCGACACCTAAATGACACTAAAGGTCTTAAAATTGACAATGAAATGGGGCGAAAGGTGTTAAAATCGCCAAACTAATGGGCAGAAAGTCTTATAATCTCAAAACTAGTGGGGCTAAACATTATGGAGAAGGGGGTCCAGAAAAACGGTCTTCCTCCCCTTAACCCCTTCTGTGCCGGCGACGTCCTCTTTATTTGATTTGAGCTACATTTAGACAACCTTATTCAGCTTAGGAAGGGATATATGGTAACTAGGAGGATTAATTGAGATGGTCTGTTGCCTTTTAATGTGTAGATGTCCTTCGTAAGATTAATAAAATCGTCTAATAGTTGCCGGAATATAATGAAAAGTACGTAGCCGTACCGGCTACGTACTTAGAAGTACGTAGAAGTACGTAGAAGGAGTTACATTTTCCAGACCAATTCCCGTCCAGTACCAGGGATGTCTGTTTCATCATATTCTGGCAACTATTAGACGATTTTATTCAGCTTAGGAAGGACCTCTAGCTATATTAAGGCTTCAAACTACCTCCATCAACCCTTTCAACTACCACAGATCCTTCCTAAGCTGCATAATATCGTCTCAATACAGCTAGAATAAAATGTAACACGTCGCTGGTACTCAAAGGGTTATATATGAAAGAAATACTAGGATAGGAATAGTGGATGTTGGTGTATCGCTGAAAATGGAGGGAAATGAGTGGAAGCTGCCTATACTGCTGTTTGCGGATGATACAGTTCTGATGAGCGATAATGAATGGGAGTTGCAGGGTCTGGTAAATGAGTTTGGAACAATGTGCGAAAAACGGAATTTGAAGGTGAATGCGGGGAAGAGCAAGGTTATGGCCTTCGAAAGGGGTGAAGTCACAGAGTGTGAGGTGAAGTTGAACGGTCAGGCTATGGAGATTGTCAGCTCTTTTAAGTATCTGGGCAGTGTGTTGAGTAAAGATGGGACTATGGATGAAGAAGTGCGGGAGAGGGTGCAACAGGGGAAGAGGGTTGTAGGAACGTTGAAAGCAGTAACATGAAATAGAGTGGTCAGTATGGAAGTGAAGAAGTCCTTGCATGACAGTGTGGTAATCCCGACACTAAGTTACGGAAGCGAAGCATGGACGTTCGGGAAGAGACTCAGACCAAGAGTGAGAGCGGTGGACATGAGTTACTTGAGAAGTGCGTGCGGAGTTACATGGAGGGATAGACAGACGAATGAGTAAGTAAGAAGGAGGTGTGGTGTGGAGGTAGATGTGCTGGAACGTGTGAAAAGGAACAACTTGAGATCGTTCGGCCATACGGAACGTATGGAAAGCGAGAGATTGACTAAGAGGGTGTACCAGAGCGAGGTGGAAGGACAGAGAGGGAGAGGTGCACCGAGGGAGAGGTGGAAGGATGGAGTGAGGAAGAATATAAATGAAGGCGGTGCTGGTTGGGAGGAGGGGCATCGACTGACTGGGGACAGAGGTGCATGGGGGCGGTTCGTTCGTGGCCACCCCTTCAGGGGCTCACGGCGTCAGACAATAGATAGATAGACTTAGATCCCTTCCCTCGTCCCTCCACTCATGCTAGTGAATATTTAATTACACCCATTGTGTCTTCTTCAATTGTCAAAACAATGAATGAGAGAATGTAAATATTTTGCTTGTCCCTTTGAGCTTATCTTTCATCTAATTACTGTTGGGGTTTTTCTCTCGCTCACAAACTCCGTCGATTTACTTATTTGCCCTTCATCTTCATAATTAATATATTTTAAATACAAAAATAAAAACATGAACAAATAAATACAAAATAAATCACTTGGCATTTTTACAAACACAACTTCGAGTTTGGCGATTTTAATACCTTTCGACCCATTTCGTTGTCAATTTCAAGACCTTTCGTGCCATTTAGGTGTAAATTTTTCCTGGCGAGCGATAGCGAGCCTGTAATTTTAAGAGGAACCGGCCTTTGGCCGGGCCATTTTTCTATCGAAAAATTTACAATTTTAGCCTGCTGTCAAAAACATTGTTTTTTTTACATATGCTGGCTTACTACCGCTATCCATGAAAACATCGACACTTGGATGGGGATAAACGTCTTAAAACAGTAGGCTGAATGGGGCCAAATGGATACAAGCCAGAGAAAGAGAGAAAAGGAGAGAAACAAGCAGGTCACCTCCCTTTACCACCACCTTGTATATAATAGTATCTCAAACTCACTCTCTCCTCATTTCCTTTCTTCCCTTATCCCTGGGGGTACTACTAGCTTTTTATGGACCTCCTTCTCCCTCGTGTTTACCATATTAGTTTTGAGATTTTAAGACGTTCCTTCCATTAGTTTGGCGATTTTAATACCTTTCGACTCATTTCGTTGTCAATTTCAAGACCTTTCGGGCCATTTAGGTGTTGAATTTTCTTGGCGAGCGATAGCGAGCCTGTAATTTTAAGAGGAACCGGCCTTTGGCCGGGAATTTTTCTATCGAAAAATGTGCAAATTTATCTTGAAGGGAGGTCTAGGGGTGTTTTTTTTAAGCTTGATGGAGGTCTAGCAAGGAAACTAAACAATAAATGAATACATTAATAGCCCCCAAAACCGGCCACTAGCCCGTTAAACGATCTCCACACATAACAACCACAATCAATCACCGGGGTTATTCCAGTTCACTAGCTGCCTTCAATGAATTCCACAAGTTTTCTCATATAGCCGGAGACATTAGCATACCGTGATGGCCTTTTCCGCGGAGTGATGGAAGGAGTGGGTGTGATGGGCCAATTGATTATGGTGCGTCAACTCTTTCCTTTCCGGAACCGTCTTTTTTATTTTGTTTGAGCTATATTTAGACGATTTGGTGCAGTTTAAGAAGGAGCTATGGTAGTAAAAGGGGTAAGTGAGGTAGTTCGAAGCCTGTTAATACATTTATGCTGAATAGAACGTGTAATAGTAATCAGAATAAAGTTAAAAGGCCGGCACCGGCATAGAAGGGGTTAACTCTGTCAAGAGCTTACTTAAGGGAACCCACCTCACTTTTTTTTTCTCTTTCTCTCCCTCTCTCTTTGGTTTGTATCCGTTCGGCCCCATTCAGCCTACTGTTTTAAGACGTTTACCCCCATCCAGGCGAGCGGTAGCGAACCAGTTTATATATATATATATATATATATATATATATATATATATATATATATATATATTTGTTATGAAAGCAAGCTAAATCTGTACATTTTTCGATAGAAAAATGTCTCCGGCAAAGCCGGATTTCTCCATACAATGCTGGCTCGCTATCGCTCGCTAGGAATAAATCGACACCTGGATGGGGATAAACGTCTTAAAACAGTTGGCTGAATGGGGCCGAATGGATACAAGCCAGGGAAACAGAGAAAAGGAGAGAGAGATAAAAAAAAAGCAGGTGACCCCCCTTAACACTGTCTCTATGTATGAAGGGCTTCGTTATAACTTTCTCTACGATGTCCCATTTCTGACATTAATTTAGGCAATCATTAGACGATGAAATATTTATTGTAGAAAGAACTTCTAGGAGTCCGTGCGATAGTCGATGAGGTTTCCCCTCGTTGATTCTTTAACCGTTCACTAGTTGAATACAATTATTTAATGTTAGCCCGCAATCAATGAACCTACCCTCCCAGGAGGACCTGAAGTGGTATAAAAGTTGCTCTTTAAGGGGGGTCACCGGCTTTTTTGTTATTTTTCTCCTTTTCTCCCTTTCTCTGGCTGGTATCTATTCGGCCCCATTCAGCCAACTGTTTTAAGACGTTTATCCCCATCCACGTGTCGATAACTTCCTGGAGAGCAATAGCGAGCCAGCATTGTATGGAGAAATCCGGCTTCGCCGGAGAAATTTTTCTATCGAAAAATGTACAAATCTAGCTTGCTGTCAAAACAAAAATATACATATGCTGGCTCGCTACCGCTCGCCAGGAATATGTTGACACCTGGATGGGGGTAAACGTCTTAAAACAGTAGGCTGAATGGGGCCGAATGGATACAAGCCAAAGAGAGAGGGAGAGAAAGAGAAAAAAAAAGCAAAGTGGGCTCCCTTCATTAGCATGGGAGAGTGAGTCAGCTTCTATGCATTACATAGCCGATGTTGCTGTAATCAAAGCGCGGGTGCAGTTACATTACGCCGGTAGAACTACTTTAGAAGTACTTACAGAAGTACTTTACTATAAGGTGGGAGTATTGGCATATTCAGATATTAATGCAGGCCTTTTAGCAGTGTGTCATTCATATTTTCCCAATAGGTCATCCCTGTGACCTAATCTTTGGAATAGTTTCCAATTCCTTCCTTATCAATCATCGCCTAGTAGGAATGAACAAACGTGAATATATCAAACACCTAAGTGGTTAGACAAACAGACAAACAGACCTAATCCTCATTCTGATACCACACGCTGCTTCATAAGGCTGAATAATAATTATTCATTAGGTCATCACCATATCTGTCGGCAGCGTTAATGTATGCAGCCTAAGACACAAAGGGAATGGATGTGGAATATATGTAGATGTATGGGTGTGACAGTCAGGGTCAAAATGGTGGAGTTAATTGTGAAGCTTCTTCTTGCTATGCATGTTGTTTCCTTTGTGTGTCTGTTTCAGTATTAAGGGAGCTCAGACGGTATTGTGCAGCATAATTTACTGGTTGTTGTTGTTATTGTTCCCTAAGCTGCCTGGCCGAACAGCCCCGAGTCCTTAAGGAAGGCCATGGCCACGGTCGGGCTTTCCCACAGAGCTCTCAAAGAGTGTAAATTGTGTTGTTGGCGTAAGTGGTTGTGTGAAATGCAGTCTTCTATGATGTGTTTAATGGTATGGGGTGCTGTGTTACAACCCGGGCAGGTGTCGACGACGGAGTCATCCAGTCTCTTCTGATAGCTCAGAAGAGCTGGATGGTGCCCGCATCTCAGCCTGGACAGGTGGACTCTGTCCTCGCGAGGAAGGGAGGATTCAGAAGGATGGATTTCGGGAGGTCGTGCTTGCAGCTGCGTGTTGTCTATGAGTGAGTGGATGGAACGGCGAGTGATATGAGTATGGATGTGCTTCCGGAAGTTGGTTTGGGGTGGGCAGGGAGGGAGAGAAGACAGTATTTGTTTGTGATAGCGTGTGCTGGGTGTTGTTTTGATATTTCTTGGTGTCTGGGTGTGTTGCCATGTAGTGTAGTGGGTGGTGTTGATTCGTGGAGGCTGCTGCCAGGAATTTACTGGTTCGGCTCAATGATTTAAGGAGGGGGTTTAGTTTGCTCTCTAAACCTCTATCAAACTTAAAAAAAACACCCACAAGATCCCCCTTCGATATAAATTTGTACATTTTTCGGTAGAAAAATGTCCCGGCCGAAGGCCGATTCCTCTTCAAATACAGGCTCGCTATCGCTTGCCAGGAAAAAAATCGACACCTAAATGGCACGACAGGTCTTAATATTGGCAAAGAAATGGGGCAAAAGGTCTGAAAACGCCAAACTAATGGGGCGAATGTCTTGAAATCTCATAACTAATAGGGCTAAACACGAGGGAGGAGGAGGACTTGAAAAAACAACTGCCTCCCCTTAATATGAGACACACAGGGAATAAATGTGGATTGTGATATACAGTATAGACGTATGGATGTGACAGTCAGGCTCAAAATGGTGGTGTTCATTTGGAAGCTTCCTCTTTCTATGTTCGTGTTTTCCTTTGCATATTTCTATCTGTCTTGATTACAAATTAAGGGGAGGCTGGCCGTTTGTTTGGTCTATTAATTCATTTATTGATATCTTTGTTGAGTTTCCTCCCTAGCCCTCCATCAAGCTTAGAAAAACACCCCCTAGACCCCCCTTCAAGATAAATTTGTCCCGGCCGAAGGCCGGTTCCTCTTAAAATTGCAGGCTCGCTTTCGCTCGCCAGGAAATAATCGACACCTAAATGGCACGAAAGGTCTTAAAATTGACAACAAAATGGGGCGAAAGGTGTTAAAATCGCCAAACTAATGGGCCGAACGTCTTATAATCTCAAAACTAGTGGGGCTAAACATAAGGGAGAAGGGGGTCCAGAAAAACGGTCTTCCTCCCCTTAACAGTGAGTGTTATGGGAACTGATCAGAATAGCTTATGCGGCGAACTCACCACTGACAAACAAATGATTAGCAGATTTAATTAGTACTTCATTATTCTCCTCACCTACGCCTTCCGTGATCTCGTTTTATTAGGATAACATAACCTTTCAATATGTGCCCTATTCTTTAAACATTTGTAGAATTCCATTTTATCTTCATATATCCTAAGTAGTTTGTATTTGCATTATTATATATTTTCTACTAATTAATCCTATATATTTTGAACATCAGGGAACGCTTATTACATCTAGAATCATACACACAGTCATATAATTTAATCAAGCCTTTGAGAGATTGTACAGCGACCTACAAAGACCCAAGTAGTACATATTATATATGTGGTTATAATAATGTGCAATGAGAAACACAAACACATAATTCAGCTTTCTAAGGGATTCACTGCCTTAATTATTAAAACAATGTTCTCTTAAAATCCTATCGAACAGGTACTATTTCGAAACGAATACACGAAAAGAAGGCCCAATACAAGAGGAGTAATCCGACTTCAAGAGTAGTAGATTAGATTATTCTTTACATGTGTTAAGCCATTATTATATGTATTATATATATTTACTACACGTATGTAACAGAGACAAGTGACTGCATTTTATCAAATCTCTCTCTGTCTCTCTCTGTTATACACACATGCCCTTTCTTGCTCTTACACACATACACACTCTCTCCCCCTGTCTGTCTGTCTGTCTGTCTCCCTCCCTCCCTCCCTCCCTCTCCCCCCTACTCTCTCTCTCTCTCTCTCTCGCACCCCCACCCCCCCACCCCCAGTTGGTGACAGTCCTCCCTCGTTGTTGTCCTCTATAATTGATGGTTTTGTTGTTGCCGTAACCCCTATCCAAGGGTTACCCTTAATATTACTGCCTATGTGCTGCAGGATTTCTACCGGAGATTTTACCCCATTCTTATTGTCTACTTTTTGTATTTTTATATTCTTATTTAAAACGGTATTTATCGTTCATATATATTTTGATAACGGTATTTGTAGTATAATTATCATGTTGCAATATGATGATTACGGATGCAATGCTGATGACTTCATATCTTGCAACGTATTTTTAGCAGACATTTTCGCTTTTTCATAGTGTTTGCCCATCGTAACAGCATTTAGAGTATATTTGTAACGATAGCTACATCATGATTACTGATGCGATTTTATTTAATCTCACATTTTGCATCTGACTAATAGCAGGACTGGTTTTTTTCTTTTGATCCTGCTTAATTATAGTTTTTATGTTTTTAATTCATGGCATTTATCGTATTATTTTTTACAGATAACAGCATACTAGTTACTGATGTGAATATATTTAATCTCTTAGTATACATCTTAATGTTAGCAGAGATTTTCCCCTTGTTATGCTGTCTAAATATATATTTTATTATCTTTACCTAATGGAATTATTTTTTTTATTTTTTTATTATTATTATTATTATTATTACTATTATATATAATAATAATAATGCTAATAATACTAATACTAATACTAATAATAATGATAATAATTACTATTATATATATATTTATATATATTTTTCTGTGCAGACAGCAGCATAATAATTACCGATTGCGAGTGTTGTTTACGTTGAAAATAATGTGTTCGTTGTTCAAAATGATGCCAACCTACCGTATATATATATTATGATGTCCGTGATAGTTTGGGTCCGTGAAGTTTTCCAGCTGGGTGGTTGCTTTGTCGGGACCATTAGGCTACATCTGGGCCTTTTGTTGTTGCACTTCTTCACAGTCTTATTGGTGATGGGATTTTTCTATAATGTTTCTGTCACCGTTTTTTTTTCTCTTTCTCTCCTTTTCTCTCTTTCTTTGGCTCTTATCTCTTCGGCCCCATTCAGCCAACGGTTTTAAGACGTTTATCCTCATCCAGGTGTCGATATTTCCTGGCGAGCGATAGCGAGCCAGCATTGTATGGAGAAATCCGGCTACGCCGGAGAAATTTTTCTATCGAAAATGTACAAATTTAGGTTGCTGTCAAAACAAAAATATATATACTGTATACTGGCTTGCTACCGCTCACCAAGAAAATATTGACACCTGGATGGGGGTAAACGTCTTAAATCAGTAGGCTGAATGGGGCTGAATGGATACAAGCCAAATAGAGAGGGAGAGAGAGATACAAAAATGCGAGGTGGGCCCCCTTAATGTTCCTACTACTGCTCTCGTGGCTAGTATTGTTTACATGTGGTTTATATTGTTGTGAATGGTAAGGAGTTATATCTTTATTGTTGTGAATGGTAAGGAGTTATATCTTTCTATAATTATCTCCTGGTATTGAATCTTAGAGCAACAGACTAGCCAAAACCTTCTATATTACTGTCTAAAATACAAGATAAATGAACAATTATGTAAATATTTGTCTTAAGGACAAGTCATAGCGCCAAATAGTGTAGTCAGAACAACAAGAACAAATAAATAAAAATAAAAACAAATAAAAAGACGAAAACTACAAATATAAAGGCTATAGCAGTAACAGTGTTGACAAGAAAATGTGCAAACACTAAAAAAAAAAAAATAATAATAATAAAATGTGGTGGTAGCTATGGGTAATTAGGAGACAAAATTGTTAATAACAGTAATTTCCTAATTCCATTGACTTTACTCTCTCTCTCTCTCTCTCTCTCTCTCTCTCTCTCTCTCTCTCTCTCTCTCTCTCTCTCTCTCTCTCTCTCTCTCTCTCTCTCTCTCTCTCTCTCTCTCTCAGCCCAGTTAAAGTCACACAAAACAAAAATACTTCCATCTTTAACTTCTTATAAAAACTTTGACTCTGAACTTTTCCCAATAAAATGCTTATAATCCCCAGATTTCTTGCCCTTGTTAGAGTTCTATATAGGAGATAGAGATTAGGTAAGATTAATATATACAGTAGACGGATTTGTTTCTCTCTATTTATCTACTTCTACCTCGGGACGGATTTCTTTCAGTACCATGTGAGTAAAGCGAAGCTTATTGGTTGACACATAGACCAACAGATTCACAGAGTCGTGCCATCATATTTTATTGATTTTTTTTTTGTTTTAGATTAAGGGGGTATGGGTTGTTTTTCCAGACCACCTTCTCCCTCATGTTTAACCTCATTAGTCTTCAGATTTTAAGATGTTTGCCTCATTAGTTTGGCGATTTTATGACCTTTCGCCCCATTTCTTTGTAAATATTAAGACCTTTCGTGTCAATTGCAATTTACCGTCAGCTGAAAATAAACAGAGTATAGTGAACAGCGATCAATGGCATGTCGGTGTGCGCATGGCTAAGTAATTAAACGATGCACAACACATTAATTCTCTATAATATTTCTTCTATTTATATGGTCACCCTAACCAGCGATCTCAAGCTTACAAAACCAGTACCTTAGTCGTACAGTTCTGTCACACGAGAGCATTCACAATCAAGTACTTGCTCTAAATTTGATTAAGGGTTTGGATCAATGTAATATATAGCCATTTGCGATAAACAGTATTTTTGTATAGTTGATTAAGAGTACGGAATTAACTTGTATGACTTTGTATTCTTACCCTGTTAGAATTAGCTTCGAAAAGTTGACAGAATGAATATAAACACCAATCGAGAAGGAGCACTTTATCGACAACGTTTCGCATATAGTTTCTTCAGGTCTCATGAAAAACCTATCTACGAAACGTTGACGATGAAATATATGCTCATCCTGAAATGGTGTTTCTCTTTAGTCTTACCCGAATCTAACCTCAAAATATCTACGCTGGCGGATCGCTCATACGTTTGTAGTTAGGATAAGTTTGATGTTGATGTGTTGATGTTTATGCAATCGTCCCCCTCATCCGTTACAAATAAATAAATAATAAAAGTAACCAAAAAATGCAAAACAAAAATATAATAGATAAATACAGACAAAATAAAAATAATAATATATATATATATATACAGTATATATATATATATATATATATATATATATATATATATATATATATATATATATAACCCTTGCCACTGATCCTCACCACTACCATCAGCACCACTCATTCAATTACTTTTGATAAAGGAATAGTCTGCTTGCATGTGCGTGTTGTGAGCAGTGTTGAGCATAGCAGAAATTGGATGACACACACACTTACATGCACACTCTTTCATACACACACACACCCTTTCTCACAACACACACTCTATCTCTCTATCACACACTGGCACACACACACACACACACACATTCTTATATACAGGCATTCAACCTCTCTCTCACACTCACTCTTGCATACACACAAACACAAACACTCACACACACATATATACACACACACACTCTCTCTCTCTCACACAAACACACACACACACGCACACAATTTCCTCTCTCACTCACACTCTCACGTTCTTTCAACACATTCCTTGAGCCAGCCTAACTATCTATGCCAATCAGATCGGAAAACCTCAAGTCCAAAATTCACTCCAACAACGGGATCTCACAAGCCGGTTTCAATATTATAATTTCGACCATGGGATTACTCACACACACTCTCACATGCACACTCGCTCACACTCTTTCACACACGCTCTCTCACATACAGTATTTCGTACACACAGACACCCACCCACTCACACACACACACACTCTCACTCACTCACTCTCACTCTCTCTCTCTTTTTTGTTCTCTCTCTCTCTCTCTCTCTCTCTCTCTCTCTCTCTCTCTCTCTCTCTCTCTCTCTCTCTCTCTCTCCTTTTCACACATACTAATATTACGACCATCACGTATATCCGAATTTCAAATATAACACTCTCTGACATAGATATGGTATATATATATATATATATATATATGTCAGATATGCAAGCAACCATACCACTGGGTTTGCATAGGACTGATACCAATAAATGAGGCGTACAATACAAGAGGGAAGAACCTCCATTTCTGCGATAGTTGTTTCGATACCACATGGCAAGTCATACAGACTGTAGAAAATACAAAAGTACAAGATAGACCGAAATATAGCCAAGTCATAGCTACTTTTCACAGAAACTGGGGAACTACTGGGGCCTCAGGGCCCATACTAATATCACAACCCACACACGCACACCTTCCCATGAAAATGCCCGCATTGCCTCCTGCACATCAACACACATCGCCTGCCAAACAACAACCTTTCGCACCCTACAAATCCACAAACCCTGCCGCACATCTTCCCACACCTCCCCAGACCCAGAAAACACCTACATTAATCCCATCTATGGCCATTGACCACCCTACTGCTGTTGAGCAAATACATTTGCAGAATGAACGTAGGATGCAACAAGCCCCCATATCAGGCTCCCCTTCCACATCGCCTCCCCCCTCACCACTGCCACCTGCCCAACTACAACCGACCCGTAACTCCACCCCCCTGCAGGCCCGTAACTCCACCCCCCTGCAGGCCTCACCCACCCATACACTAAGCCCACTATCACCCACAACCACACTTAGCTCACCACATAACCCCTCGCAGCCCCAGCCACACCTACTGGGGTTGTCTACACCAGTGTGCAGATATTATCTGGAAAGAAGGTGCTACTTTGGTCAAAAGGGCGAATATAATGGGAATTCATGTAGATTTGCTCATCCCAAAATTTGCAACAACATAACCAGTCATGGAAAATGTAGATTTGGTGAAACCTGCAAATACCACCACCCATCCCTTTGCAAGACATCACTTGAGAACAAGACCTGCTACAATATGAAATGCCCAGCTTTTCATATTAAAGGGACTTGGAGATATGCTAGACCTAACACGAATGGTAGCCCAAAAAACTCTCTAGCTATGCGAGGACGAGACAGAGGAAAAAGGCAAGGAGGGAAAGGGCAGATGAAGATGAAGAGACTGAGGGAGATGGAAGAGCACATAGAACACCTCGAGCACCTCCTGGCCTCCCAAGAGTGGCCAATACATCCCGAAGACTATTAGGTACACATAGTACTCCAAACAATCCCTCCCCAATCTTGTTTGCAAATATCCAAGGCCTAAAAAATAGAACCACGAACAAAGTACCATTTATTAGGGGCCTGCTAGAAGAAGGAAACGCTATATTTGCGGCTCTCACAGAAACTCACATTAAAGATCAGGAAGATAGTGAGGTATGGATTCCTGGTTACAACCTACATAGGGCGGACAGAATGCATAGATCACATGGAGGTGTAGCCTTGTACATACATGACTCACTGAATTCCTAAATAACAGTAACGAAGTGGTGGAAATACTTGGAGTTAAAATAGAATCCCTAAATTTAGCAGTTATTGTTACATACAGGCCTCCAGACTCATCCCGAGAAGAATTCAAAACCCAGCTCAACAAAATAAAATCAGAAGTGGAAACCCTGGGGAACCCAACACCAAATATTATATGGCTAGGAGACTTTAACCTACCAAACATTAAATGGAGACAACTAGAAAACCAGTTAGTGGCAAATAACACCGGAGAAGCAAATACTAATACGAGAGAGCTTTTTGAACTTTGTGATTTTTTTAGTCTTACCCAACATATTGCTGAACCCACACGGGAAAACAATATCTTAGACCTGGTCTTCACTAACAACGACTCTCTAGTACACAGCATTAACATATCGGACACAACATACTCAGATCATAAATTAATTGAGATCAAAACAACCTTAGAAAGTGTACAGACAACCTCAGAATCGAGAACAAAAACCGGCCCCTTCAGTAAATTTAACTTCAATAACAAAAACATTAGGTGGGAAGAGGTAAATCAAGAAATGGAGGAAATAGACTGGGAAGATTTAATGGATAACCTGACACCAGCAGAATGTCTAGTCTTAATAACAGAAACCATGACCCAAATCTGTAGCCACCATATACCTGCAAGACAAACAACAAAACGAAGAAGCAAACAAGATCGGGAAAGGAGGAGGCTGTACAGAAGAAGAAAATTACTCACACAAAGATGCACACATCAAAATCTACAGGATAGGCAAAAGGTCGAAATAGATAGAGAAATTGTGGAAATTGAACAAAGGCTAAGAATATCATATGAACTACAACATATGGAAGAGGAGAGAAAAGCTATTGCAGGTATAAAGGAAAATTCCAAATACTTCTTTTCATACGCCAAACAAAAGGCTAAAACAACATCAAACATCGGCCCACTGAGCAAAGGGGACGGCTCTTTCACAGGGGACAAAAAGGAAATGAGCGAACTCTTAAGCAGGCAGTATGAAATGGCATTCAGTGAGCCTGATGAAACAAAAGTCATCAGAGACCAAAATAGTTTTTTCATGGAAACCTCCCCCACGGAAACCCCTCAGATGCTGGATATTGATTTCGGTCCAAAAGACATAGAAGAGGCCATTTCCAACATGCCATCCCACTCGGCACCAGGCCCGGACTCATGGAATTCGATCCTAATGAAGAAATGTAAGGAAAACCTCTCAAAACCCCTGGCTATAATGTGGAGAAGGAGTCTAGACACTGGTGACATACCAGATAGCTTGAAAAACGCAATAATTGCCCCACTGCATAAAGGAGGGAGCAAAGCACTACCAAAAAACTACCGCCCGGTAGCTCTAACCTCTCACATCATTAAAGTTTTCGAGCGAGTCCTGCGAAGCAAAATTTCAACATTCATGGAGACAAATGAACTACACAACACCGGTCAACATGGGTTCAGAGCGGGAAGATCATGTCTCTCACAACTTTTGGAACACTATGACAAAATTCTTAAAGCGCTAGAAGAAAAGAAAAACGTGGATGTCATTTACACCGATTTTGCTAAGGCATTTGATAAATGTGACCATGGTATAATAGCCCACAAACTGAAAGCAAAAGGTATAACTGGGAAAATTGGACGGTGGATATACAATTTCCTCGTAAACCGAAAACAATCAGTAGCAGTAAACCAAGTCACATCTGAGCCTTCGGATGTCAAAAGCTCAGTGCCCCAAGGAACAGTGCTAGCGCCCCTTCTGTTCCTCATACTAATTTGCGACATAGATACCAACACCAGACACAGTACGGTGTCGTCTTTTGCTGATGACACAAAATTAAGCAAGATAGTAAACACACAAGAGGACACGGGCCGACTGCAGGAAGACATGAATGTAGTGTTCCAGTGGACCAGGGAAAACAACATGCAATTCAATGAGGAAAAAATTCCAATTAATACGGTACGGAGATAATAATGGTGTTAAAGAAATTACAAATTACTTAACAGAATCTAACCACATAATAGAACGGAAAGACAGTGTGAAAGACCTTGGGGTATTAATGTCTGAAAATATGGGTTTCAAAGTACATAACCAGGTCAAAGTGGCGGCTGCGAAACGTCTAACGGGTTGGATTCTGCGTACTTTTAAAACACGCGGTGAATTGCCTATGATAACGCTCTTCAAATCTCTAGTGCTACCGCGGCTTGAATACTGTAGCGTATTAACATCCCCATACAAAGCAGGTGAAATAAATGACGTAGAGAGTGTACAAAGAAATTTCACTTCGCATATAAGTTCGATAAAACATCTACACTATTGGGAGCGTTTAAGAGCACTGAATCTGTACTCACTGGAACATAGAAGAGAACGTTACCTAATAATATACACGTGGAAAATCGCAGAGGGTTTAGTACCAAACCTACATATACTCCGATAGTCATGAAATTCAGTGATAGGAGAGGCTGGGAATGCGAAATCCCCTGGATGAATAACAGGGGTGCTATGGGCTCTCTGCGAGAGGGCTGGTTATCACACAGAGGCCCACGTCTCTTCAACAAACTCCCACGGCGAGTAAGAGACATGAGGGACATCTCGTTAGACAACTTCAAGAGAGCCCTAGATGTCGAACTGCAAAAAGTGCCAGACGAGCCCATCCTCGCAAGGGAGCGAGCTGTTGCTTCAAACAGTCTACTGCACCAAATCACCACCCATAACGAGGGGCGTCGCGCTCCTTGGTGCCGCTAGAAGAGTGGCGAACACATCAAAAGGTATCAAAAGGTAAGGTATATATATATATATATATATATATATATATATATATATATATATAATATATATATATTATTATTTTATAGGCCTTAGTCATTTTATTAAGTCCAGCTACGACACAATTTTTTCAGTTGGAATACCTACTGGTTTGTTTTCTATTCTCTCCTTTTTATATTGTTTTCCCTGACTGCCCTGTATAGTGTAATTATTCATAGTGTCTAAATATTCATAGTGTAATTATTCATAGTGTAATTATTCAGTGTAATTAAGCATGGTGTGTAATTATCCAGTGTAATTTTCCATAGAGTAATTATCCATAGTGTAATTATTCATACTGTGCAATTATTTCTAGTGTAATTAAGCATAGTGTGTAATTATCCAGTGTAATTATCCATAGTGTAGTTATCCATAGTGTAATTATTCATACTGTGCAATTATTGATAGTGTTATCTATTTACAGGTATTCGTAATTACTTTCAGCCCCCTACCCTAAATGTTTATACATACTATAATTTGACAATATAGAACATAGACATTAGGGGAGGTGTGGTGGAGTGGTCTTGCCACTGGCCTGGTAATCCAAAGGTCCCGGGTTCAAATCCCGATGTATCAATGGGAAGATATTATTGGGATGGAATTTGTGCTGTACCTGGTATCAGTGCATTACCACAAGCCCACCGAAACGTCAATAAAATACCCTCATTGTTCCCTGATTAAATAGCACTGTATGAATATTCCCATATTCAAAATATGCTATAGGGGTGCAATGCCTGGTGAGTTATCTGCTCAACAGGTTGCGTTGTGTGTGTGTAAGTGTGAGAGTCCGAGTGTAGGGGATGAGACAGTGAAGCACGGGAACGAGGTGGCTTCAGAGATGGGGTCGTTTCGGGCCATGAGTGAGCACCGTGCCTCATGTGAAGGCAAGATGGCAGGTGCTCGTTGTACTCTACGTGCTTCACATGTCTCACTCCCTAGACTGGAACAAGACCTCACGGGCTTCACTGTTCATTGTAAAGCGGTGAATGTTAAGGCTTTCAGCCTATGCCCGAGAGGAAGTAAGTTGGAATATAGAAAAAAAAAAAGAAAAAAAAAGACACAAACATGATCATTAGGTGGGCCAAACTTGAGAAAATCCGTTTCAAATGTTGCGCCGATTATTACACTCGTTTTTGCCCACCTGTTTTGTTGCAGTCCAAGTTTTTTTAACCCCTTCAGTATCGGTGACGTCTTTTGTATTTCATTTCAGCTACATTTAGACGATTATATAAAGCTTAGGAAAGATATATGGTAGTTAAAAGGATTAATTGATATAGTCTGCAACCTTTTAATAGGTAGCCGTCCTTCCTAACCTGAATAAAATCGCCTAATAGTTGCCAGAATACAATGAAAAGGACGTCACCGGTAATGAATACGTTAATTGCACCCTCTAATTTTACAGTGTGCCCCTTCTTGGTCTATATTCGGAAGGGGTTGATGGATCGTTTTTCTGGTACCCTTTCTCCCTCTTGTTTAGTCTCATTAGTTTTCAGATTTTAAAAAGTTTGACCCATTAGTTTGGGGATTTTAAGACCTTTCACCCCATTTCTTTGTCATTATTAGGACAGTTCGTACCATTTAGGCGTCATTTATTCCTGGCGAGCGATAGCGAGCCTGTAATTGTAGGAGAAGGTCGGGAAATTTTTCTACCGAAAAATGTACACATATATTTCGAAGGGGACTCTAGGGGATGTTTTCTTTAAGCTTGATGGAGGTATGAGGAGGAAACTCAAAAAATAATAATAAGATAAATAAATTAGCAAAGGAATAGCCCATCTCCCCTTAAAGACTCGCAGTGGAGGTTCGAACAATTAATCTATAGAAACAATCATAATGTGAAAAATGACATCTAAAAATCAATAAATAACAACGGAAAGACCAAGATAAGAGTCACAAGAAACAAAAAGACCGGCAAATTGAAATAATGTAATATAAATGCAAACGAAAGTGAGATGTGATGAATGGAGGAATAACCGTGTGGAAAAAATACGAACAGGGGAGAAACAACAATGGACGAGTCATTAGTCAGGTGTCGCTTATGGTTTACTGTTATGAGAGAGAGAGAGAGAGCCACACGATAGCGAGGGCAAGAGAGAGAGAGAGAGAGAGAGAGAGAGAGAGAGAGAGAGAGAGAGAGAGAGAGAGAGCGAGAGAGAGAGAGAGAGAGCGTGATATATTTATGGAGTAATGTAATCAATTAATTGAAAAACTAAAATTGTTTTGTTGATTTCCGTTTTTATAGTAGCTCCTCTCTCTCTCTCTCTCTCTCTCTCTCTCTCTCTCTCTCTCTCTCTCTCTCTCTCTCTCTCTCTCTCTCTCTCTCTCTCATGCCTCCCCTTCATAACATTCTTCAGGACCGACCAATTAGTGTGTTTGTTTACAGTATTTGCCATATTCACCTTTACTTTTATCAACTCCCCCCCCCCCCCCTTTCCCTTCTTTTCAATCTGTTTTAAGGAGGCCCACCTCGCTTTTTTATCTTTTTCTCTCTGTCTCTTTGGCTTGTATTCATTCGGCCCCATTCAGCCTACTGTTTTAAGACGTTTACCCCCATCCAGGTGTCAATATTATATATATATTTTTGTTTGGACACCAAGCTAAATTTGTACATTTTTCGATAGAATAATGTCTCCGGCGAAGCCGGATTTCTCCATACAATGCTGGCTCGCTATCGCTCGCCAGGATGAAACGACACCTGGATGGGGAAAAAACGTCTTAAAACAGTTGGCTGAATGGATATGTATACAAGTCAGAGAAAGAGAGAAAAGGAGAGAAAGAGAAAACAAAAAAAAGTGACCCCCTTAGTAAATGTACCTATTCTTTCCTACATGTTTCCCTTTTCCTTAAATTGTAGACGAGAAACTTATACAATTCAATCTGTTTCAATAAATTAATCTTTTATTTCCCACATCTTTCCCTTTGCATTATATTGTAGTAAAAAAAAAACGTATTCAATTCAATCTGTTTTATCCAATGTATCTTTTCTTTCCCAGATATTTCCCGTATTCTTAAATTGTTGTCGAATAACGTATCCAAAATGTTGAACTTTGCTAGCTCTTTCTGTTCTACTTACATTCTTTATCCTGATATATAGATTTCCTACGTCATATATAGATTTCCTACGTCATATATAGATTTCCTACGTCATATATTTTGTGTGTGAATTTCTTGTCTTTCCTTTGTGTATATCTCCTCTTTATACTCTTCTCTTTGTTTAAGTCCTATAGTGTTTAAGGGTAGGGTTTATATTTACTGATTTATATATAGTTTTATTTATATATTATTTATTTGTAAGTTTCCGCCAAAGACCTCCACCACCTTCAAAAATTACCCCCGAGACCCTCCTTTGAGAAGAATTTGTGCATTTTGCGGCAGAACCAACCGAATGCCGGTTCATCCAAAATAAAAGTTTCGCTTTTACTCGCCAGAAAAAAAACGACACCAATAAGGCACGAAAAAATCTCACAGTTGACGAAGAAATGGGGCGAAAGGTCTTAAATTAGCCAAACTAATAGGGCGAACGTGCTAGAATCTCATAGCTAATGGATCGAGTGTGCTAAAATTTAATAACTAATGAGGCTAAAGATGAGGGAGAAGGGGGTCCAGAAAATACACCCCCTTAAAAACACTTTGATATCGAATTGAGTTGCTAGCATTTTTAACTATAGACGTGTATTTTTTTCACCTGGCGGATAATTCTGTCACTTATCAGTTGATGTTTCGGTACTTAATGAAAAATATGGAAGGAGTGTTTCTGAATCACATTAACCCCATCATTACCGGTGACGTCCTTTTCATTGTATTCGGTTAGGAAGGACGTCTACCCATTTAAAGGCTACAGACTATCTCAAATATCCGTCCTAAGCTTCATAATATCGTCTAAATATAGCTGAAATCATATACAAAATACCTCACCGGTAATGAAAGGGTTAATACCAAGGTTTTTATAATGAACAACATATATCACTAAATAATCTTCGTAATAACACAGTAACCAAGACGGGGACATTGCGATATACAGTCATCTAAGAAAAATAAAAAAAATAAATATATATATTGTTTCCTAGCTCCAACATATATTATATATTATACAGTAATACATTTGTTAAGCTGGCATCACACGAGAGCTTTTATACTCAACATTCGAGTATCAACATTCTTCTGGTAACATTTATGGGATATTTTGCACTGGTATCGGAAACTAGACTGATGATAGGTGAATTTAGGTGACCCAAATATAATATATGTTGACCTCATAAGCTGCCAGACCAGTGTTTGGGATAAATGTTGAGGGGAAAAGCGCTCGTGTGATACCGGCTTAACACGCTCCCCTGCCCCCCTTCCCTCCCTCCACCTTAAAGGGGTAGTACTCTCTTTTACTGGACCTCCTTCTCCCTCATATTTAGTAGATTTTAAGACGTTCGTTCCGTTAGTTAGGAGATATAATAAATCAGGCTTCGCCGGAGAATTTTTTCTATCGAAAAATGTAAAAAATTAGCTTGCTGTCAAAACAAAAAATATATACTGTATATGCTGGCGCGCTACCGCTCGACAGGAAAACATTGACACCTGGATGGGGGTAAACGTCTTAAAACAGTAGGCTGAATGGGGCCAAATGGATACAATCCAGAGAGAGAGGGGAAAAAGAGCAAGGTGGGCTCCCTTAAGTAGATGGAACTGCGCAATAAAACACTTTAATTATTTCAGCACGAAGACGTAATTATCATCGTATGCTGGTACCATTAAGACGAGTTTCTTTAGCTTTTTATCTACCTCAAAAACTGACAGAGGTAGACACAATCTGAATATACCCTCCAAACAATGTTAGGACCGTTTAAACTGCATTCTATTATCTATTTTTTTTAGTTAGAATAAAATGTAAACGAGGGCGTAATCGTGCTCAATGGATTTAATTTGAATTATAGTTACTGAAGATTAGACCAGACTCGCCCTAAGTATAATGTACCACAGTCTCATATAGCATGATACAAAAAGAAAATACTTTGCTTTCATTTAAGTGGATTTCATTGCCAATATAATCCTTTTAAAATGTGACGTATCAATTATGGTACACAATGAGGGTAAGGTTTCCCACAGCCATTAAGGGGGGAGGGTTCACTTGTTGCTCGATTTTTGCATGTATTCATTATGTTTCTAGTTTCCTCCGTAGACCTCCATAAAATTAAAACAAAACAAATAATTAAATCCCCCTTCTAGATTAATTTGTACATTTTTCGGTAGACAAATGTCCCGGCCGAAGGCCGGTTCTTCCAACATTACAGGCTCACTATCGTTCGCCAGGGAAAAATCGACACCTAAATAGCGCGAAAGGTCTAAATATTGACGAAGAAATGGGGCGAAAGGTCTTAAAATCGACTAACTAATGGGGCAAACATCTTAACATCTGAAAACTAATGGGGCTAAACATGAGGGAGAAAGTGGTCCAGAAAACCGCCCATCTGCCCTTAAAAGTGATATGCAGCAGATATTTAGCACACTCGTTTAGTGTTTATTCAACCTTATTTGGAGCGAGGGGGGTCTTTTTGGACCTTCCCTGTTTTGCTCCATTAGTTTGGAGATTCTAAAAATTATCATCCTATTAGTTTGGCGATAACAAGACGCTTCACCCCATTCAGGAATATTTTTTTGTTTAGGGCGAGCGATGGCAAACCTCAGTTGTATGGCGGAAGTATATCCTTCAAAACGACACTGTGTGACCTAGAAAAAATCTGCATTCGTCCGTGACATTTCTCTATAGCAAATGTACAAATTTAGCTTGAAGGAGGTCTGGGTTAGCATTGTTTTTTTTTTGAAGAAAGTCTGGGAACGTGTTTGTGTTAGCGTAGTAGACACACTAATTAGATAAATTGCTCGAAAATGGCACAAGCAAGCAAAATCACCTATAATAATTAACTCACACACACTACCGATTCGCGTATTCACTGCAATATTTAAAGACTGAAATTACTCCCAGGAAAGTTTGAAAAGTTTTCTTTACTTAGCCTTTAACTTCTGAGGTTTTCTATGGACCGTGCACTGAAAGAAAAGGATTTTAGAAGGCTAACTTAGCTATTGTTTTACATATATAACTAGCTCATTTCGCTAGATGGTAACTGGCAACCGTGGCCTAAGAGAGTTGAACAAAAGAGCATAATAACACATAAACCGTTGGATCAGATGGTATTACAATATAAACCGCTCAAAGGGCTTAACTCATGCCATGAACTTTACCCTTTGGTTAAATCCACGCTTGTGTCACATTTTCTTTACTACAGAATATATGTATATTTTTTTCATTTATTAAGGAATTGATTTTTCCTCTAGAATAAATATAATGTGAGTAATATTTGCAGTGGAAACAGTGTATAACATTAAAAATTACTGGACTAGAAGTGAATTTAATATGGCAAATTCTTTCGGGTTTATCAGCTAGGCTAGGTCCAGGAAATGATTGGCCTGGGCAAGGTAACATACACACGCACAGGCACACACACACACAATATAGAGTATATAATAATATATATATTATATATATATATATATATATACTGTATACAGATTATTTATAATTCTTACATATGCACTGCTTAAAGAATTCGCATCACTTGGGTTTCAGTTGTTAGCTCACTAATACAATTATATCAGAACCGAAAACAGCTTATTGTAAAGGTTTATGTGACGACGCCAGGCTGCCCCAACTTCCGTCATAAATACAGACATGGAGGGGGCGCCCCGGTGGTTGTAGACGGAAAACACTGTCAAACTTTCTTCGATATCAATTTGTAAGTTTTAAAAGTATTATAGTGAGTAACAAGGGCGGTGAAAATATTGCATCTATAACAACTTTGGGGAGAATGGTAATTATGCGTTCACCCCCCCCCCCCTCTCTCTCTCTCTCTCTCTCTCTCTCTCTCTCTCTCTCTCTCTCTCTCTCTCTCTCTTTGTGCAGCGTAGAGCAACTAAACTAATTCCCTTTCTGAAAAATAAGCCATATTATGAAAGATTATTTTTTTAATCTCGCTAAAGAAAAGGAGTTTGCGAGGCCAACTTATCGAGTGTTTTAAGATACTTAAAGGATGTGACAGAGTAGATATCGGTGTACTGATCACGATAAATAATAATGCTGCAACCCGAGGTAATGGAATTAAATTAATTAGAAAAAAGGCATCCTTAGATGTGACACAACATTTCTTTCACACACAATGTGGTTAAAGAGTGGAATAGTTTACCAAGGGAGGTAGTCGACAGTAATTATATTGATACGTTTAAGAAAAAACTGGACGATCATCTAATGAAGATTGGATTAATATGAATTAATCAGTAGGCATGCGTAATTTCCCTTTCAAACCAATTTCTTCCTATATACAAACTTTTCTTGTGGGCATTTCCTGACCCATAAGGTTACACTTCATCCTATTCTCCGGTACGGCTTTTTAGCCGGAGGAAGAGGAGGGTGGGGAGAGAGCCTTCTACTTTACTGTATATTCTTCCGCTATAAACTGTCCCTGTCTAGTAGTATTAAGGCCGGACCACCTAGTTGGGACCGCAAGGGCTGTGTGGTCTGATTATATATGTAACTATGTGTAACTCTCTCTCTCCCTCTCTCTCGTATCCCCAATATATAAGCATTTTCTCCCAAGACTTTTAGTGCAGTAATAAAACAGAGGCTGTCTGTTCTCCCAGTATTAAGGGAGCCCACCTCGCTTTTTTTCTCTTTCTCTCCCTCTCATTTTTTTTTTTTTTTTTTTTCTATGTGATTGAGGGAGGCAAAAGGCATAACTGCCTATAGCGAGTGCCTCCCCCATAGTTGAAAGAGTGACAGGGCCAAAATCAAGGGACGTTCGAGCCAAAATGCCTGGACACACGGAGTTTGGAGCAATTTAAGTCATAGGAAGAGGGAAAGACAGATTCTGGGAGAGAGAGTTCCAGAGCTCAGATGTTGAGTAGAAGTAAATTTGAGAGTAACGTTTCACTCTTGGGTTGGAGAGTTGCACAGAGTAGGGGTGGGATTGAGTTGCAAGACGGGTACCACGTGCCCTACGTAAAGGAGGTGGTATGCACTGGGATAGCTCTGAGGAACACTGATTATTATAGTAGCGATAGAATAGCGAGAGAGATGCAACATTGCGGCGGAGAGAGAGAGATTGCAGAGAGTTGGTGAGTGGACGGGAGTTAATGATACGAAAGGCCTTCCTTTCAACTTTGTCTAGGAGAGCGGTGTGAGAGGAACCTCCCCACACATGTGAACAATACTCAATACAAGGGCGCACTATGCCCCTGTACAGAGCAAGAAGCTGTGCAGGGGAAAAGAACCCCCTAAGGCGGTTGAGCACACCCAGCTTCTGGGAGGCTGCCTTAGCAAGACTGGTAATATGGTCCTTCCAAATGAGAGCAGAAGAAAAAGAGACACCAAGAATATTGAGAGAAGATGAAGGGTTGATTTTTGTATTGTTGAAGAATAAGGGATAGTCCGCTGGGAGATCCTGACGGGTAGATAGATGGAGAAATTGGGTTTTGGAAGCATTAAAGTTAACAAGGTTTTCTCTGCCCCAATTGGAAATAGTATTTAGATCAGAATTTAAGAGTTCTATGGCTTCATTACGTTTGTCGTTGAGGGATTGCTGGCTGGGGTGTTCTGATAAACTAATGGAGTAGTGTAAGGTTGAGTCGTCTGTGTATGAATGGATGGGAATTAAGGTACAGTTAAGGAGATCATTTATAAAAATTAGATAGAGAATAGGAGATAGGACAGAGCCCTGAGGAACACCGGAGTTTATAGGGTGAGGAAGTGAACAATGACCGTCCACAACCGCAGCTATGGAACGGCCGGAAAGGAAATTAGAGACAAAGGCACAGATGGAGGGATAGAAACCGAAGGAGGGTAGTTTAGAAATTAAAGATTTATGCCAGACTCTATCGAAGGCTTTCGATATGTCTAGTGCAATAGAAAAAGTCTCACCGAAGTCCCGAAAGGAGGATGACCAAGAGTTAGTAAGATATGAAAGAAGATCACCAGTAGAGCGACCCTTAAGGAAGCCATACTGGCGATCTGAGAGCAGATTATGAGAAGAGAAATGCTTAAAAAATTTGGAAGCAAGAATAGTTTCAAAAACTTTAGAAAGACAAGAGATAAGAGCAATTGGACGATAGTTGGAGGGTTGAGAGCGGTCACCCTTCTTTGGGACAGGTTGAATGTGAGCAAACTTCCAGCATGAAGGGAAGACGTTAGAGGATAGACAGAGACGAAAGAGTTTGCCTAGGCAGGGAGTCAGCACGGAAGCACAGTTTTTGAGAACAACAGGAGGAACACCGTCCGGACCGTACGCCTTATTAGTGTTAAGCCCAGAGAGGGTAGAAAGTACATCTTTAGAAGAGATTAGGATATTAGGCATAAGTAAGAGAGAGGAGGGCGGAGAGGGAGGAATAGCACCGGAATCATCCAAGGTGGAGTTTCTAGCAAAAGTTTGAGCGAAGAGTTTAGCTTTGTCAGAGGAAGAAGTGATGGTTGTGCCATCAGAGTGGGAAAGAGGAGGGAAAGACGAGGAAGAGAAATTGTTGGAGAGGTTTTTGGCTAGATGCCAGAAATCTTGGGAAGAGCTAGAGTTGGATAGTTCAGTGCATGTATTATTGATGAAAGAGTGTTTGGCAAGTCGAAGAACAGATTTGGCTTGATTCCGGGCAGAAACATATGAAGAATGAGAGTCTTGAGTTTTAAGGCGTCGGTACCGTTTGAATCCTTCCTCCTTATTGCGGACAGCAGTAGAACAGGCGTGAGTAAACCAACATTTTTTAGCATTAGTCTGAGAGAAAGAGAATGGAATGTATGCTTCCATGCGCGATAGGATTACCTCGGTAATGCGTTCAGCACTCTCCTCGGGTCCTCGGTTATGGAAGCAGAAATCATTCCATGGGAAATCAAAGAAGTACTTTGGCTTGTACCCATCAAGGTGTCAATATTTTCCTGGCGAGCGGTAGCGAGCCAGCATATATATATTTTTGTTTTGACAGCAAGCTAAATTTGTAAATTTTTCGATAGAAAAATTTCTCCGGCGAAGCCGGATTTCTCCATACAACGCTGGCTCGCTGTCGCTCGCCGGGAAGAAATCGACACCTGGATGGGGATAACGTCTTAAAACAGTTGGCTGAATGGGGCCGAATGAATACAAGCCAGAGAAAGAGAGAAAAGGAGAGAAAGATAAACAAAAGCCGGTGACTCCCCTTAAGCCCAAGTCACACCCACCCTTTTATCGGAGTCACGGCAGCCGAGTCAACGTTTGCAGTAGTCACGTCAACGGTATCCTGTGGTTTTCACCTTTTTCGTGATATATTTGTGAATAGTTTGGCTACATTTTGAAGTGGAAAACGTGGATAAAATACTTCAGGGGAGGGCTTTGTTTGCTCCCTAGTAGAACAAGTTTTCTGTAAATTTAAGTGCAGAAAGTGAACCGAAGAACAAAAAAACATGGAAGTCACCAGTACTTTACCAAGCTTAGCAGATCCCTTAATAATAATACTATAAGGGGAGGTTTTTAGTTTGCTCCCTAGACCCCGATCAAACTATTAAAAATACCCCCTTTGAGATAAATGTGTACATTTTTCGGTAGAATAATGTACCAGATCTTCATGTTTTCAACTCTTTAAATTTGAAAACTATGGCACATACACACGGATCTCTCTCTCTCTCTCTCTCTATATATATATATATATATATATATATATATATATATATATAATTATATATACTAAAAGCCAAGACTGACAACCATCTACCGGTTTATGTATATTTCTTCTTACATACAGACCATGTATGTGAAATAATAACCATTAGCTTCCAGATCCATACAATATATCTACCACAATCCTCACTGCACTGTGCCACCAAAGGATTCCATGCACCTTGGTTTTGCGGCTTGACAAACACCACCACATAACTGTCGTATACCAAGAAACGTTTCTCACCACGCAAACAATAGCAAACAATAGCAAACGTTACAGGCGGAGTCACACGAGGGCTTATCCCGGCAACATTTAATCAAAAATTTAGGCAGACAATTTTTCGAAGTAATTTTGGGCTTATATTGGTAACTAAGGTAAAGTAAATTAATATAGTTGATAAAATATTGACGAACATTACACATATTACCTTACATACCATAATTGCCGGAACAGGTTAGCGGCTGAAGGGGTTAAGGGGAGACTGGCCGTTTGTTTGAACTATTAATTCATGTATTCATATATTTATTTTTTAGTTTCCTCCCTAGATCTCCAACAAGCTTAGAAAAACACCCCCTAGATACACCCTAAAAACACCCCCTTCAAGATAAATTTGTACATTTTTCGGTAGAAAAATTTCCCGGCAGAAGGCCGGTTCCTCTTAAAATTGCAAGATCGCTATCGCTCGCCAGGAGATAATCGACACCTAAATGGCACGAAAGGTCTTAAACTTGACAACGAAATGGGGCGAAAGGTGTTAAGCTCGCCAAACTAATGGGCCAAACGTCATATAATCTCAAAACTAGTGGGGCTAAACAATAGGAAGAAGGGGGTCCAGAAAAACGGCCCAGCTCCCCTTAAGTGAACGCACCTCTAAGCAGCCCAAATGAGGCGAGACCCATCGGAGGTAAATTTAAGCCCCTTATGAGAGACAGAGAGAGAGTGAGTAAGAGCCGCATCTGGAGCTAATCGGTGGTCGTTGATCAGGGGTTCTTTGGGAGAGTCAAGAGGTTGAGGGGGTAGGGTTTATTGTCTGGTCTATTTATTAATTTATGTATTATATCTTTTAGTTTCCTCAATAGACCTTCAGCAAGCTTTAACCCCACCCCCCCCCCGCCAAGACCCCCTTCAAGATTAATTTGTACAATTTTCAGTAAAAATAATTCCTGGTCGAAGGCCGGTTCTTTCTATAATTACAGGCTTGCTATCGCTCGCTAGGAAAAAATCGACACTTGAATGGCATGAAAGGTCTTAATATGAACACAGAAATAGGGTGAACAGTCTTAAAATCGGCAAACTAATGGAACGAACGCCTTTAAATCTTAAAACGAATGGGGCTAAACATGAGGGAGAAGGGGGACCAGACAAAAATCAACCATCCCTCCTCAATGAGCATTCACACCAATTTTGTTTCTGGCATCTTTTACTCAGTAACTCTTGCCTGAAAGCTTCTTATAGGAATTGGAGTAGGAATGGTGTTGCTTATAAGGATATATATTAAGTCAAGAAAACAGAATAATAGATTAAGGGGAGATCTCCACTTGAGGTATTTTTTGCTTGACCTCTTTCTCCCTCATGTTTAGCCCCATTGCTTTTGATATTATAAAACGTTTGCACCATTAGTTTAGCGATTTTAAGAACTTTAACCCCATATTAAGACCTTTCGTGCAATTCAGGTGTCGATTTTATCCTGGCGAGCGATAGCGAGCCTGTAATTTAAGAGGAACCGGCTTTCGGCCGAGAAATTTTTCTACCGAAAAAATGTACAAATTTATCTTGAAAGGGACTCAAGGGGGTGTAATTTTAAGCTTGATGGAGGTCTAGGGAACAAACTAAATACCTCCCCTTAATAATGTAATAATAATAGAATAATAATAGAATAATAATAGAATAATAATAGAATAATAGATTAATAATGTAATAATAATAGAATGATAATAGAATGATAATAGAATAATAATAGAATAATAATAGAATAACAGTAGACAAGAAAACAGCAGAATAGTCTCGTAACGTTGCCAGTCAAATATTGCTGGTCATGGATTTAAGTGTGAATCGAAGTTTAGTAAAGGAGTTTTGAATTGCCTATAAAGGGTGGTTTGTTTGAGACTGCGTGCATTTAAGGGTCAGGAAAGAAAGGTTGGTAAGGAACGAGCTGCATATGTGGGAGGACAGTAGAAGTGCAGGCGGCATTTAGTGAATCTATCCAAGTCACCGCTGCGAAACCGTTTTCTGAGCCGAGTGGAATGACAGTTTTGCAGTCGGCAATTTAGCAAATCCTAAACTAAAAGTTTGGGCAGACTCTGGTCGGTATTATTCCCTTCTGTACCAGTTCCGTCCTTTCTATTTTATGTTGGCTACTATTAGACGATTTCAATCAGCTTAAGAAGGGCGTCTAGCAATTAAAAGGCTTCGAACTATTATAATTAACCCTCTTTATTACCACAGATCCTTCTTAAACTGCACAGCACCGTTTAATTATAGCTAGAATGATGGGAAGGCAGATCATACTTTACTGGAGTGCCAAAAGTACACTCGGAATTAGAAATAAGTAAAGTCCACGAACATCTATGAGTGGGCTAAAGACTATGGCATCCGAGTGTACAACATGATTGAAGAAAAAGTAAGTAAACACCTGAGTGAAAACTAAATTCATATTAGAGCGGATATAAACTACGGTGCTTATTAAGGGGAGAGGGGTCGTTTTTCTGGACCCCCTTCTTCCTCATGTTTATCCCCATTAGTTTTCAGATTTTAAGACGTTCGGCCGATAAGTTTGGTGATTTTAAGACCTTTTGCACCATTTCTTAGTCAATATGAAGCCTTTTCGCGTCATGTAGGTGTCGATTTTTCCTGGCGAGCGAAAGCGAGCCTGATGTTTAAAAGGAACCAGCCTACGGACGGGAATTTTTTTGATCGAAAAATGTACACAATTATCTTGAAGAAGGGTCGGGGGAGGGGAGGGGAGAGTAGGGGAGGGGAGGGTAGGGGAGGGGAGGGTAGGGGAGGGGGGGGGGGTAGGGGGGGTAGGTTAATGTTTCATGGAGGTCTAGGGAGGAAACTAAAACAATAATAAAAACACAAACAAAATAATAAAAACATGTATAAATAAGCAAATAAATACGCCCATTCCCCTTTTCATTTACTCGGCCTTTTTGTTTTGGGCGCTAAAATGTATGATTAAGCTTATCTCTTGGATCCCTTCTCTTTCTATTAAGCTTATATCTTGGATCCCTTCTCTTGCTATTAAGCTTATATCTTGGATCCCTTCTCTTGCTATTAAGCTTATATCTTGGATCCCTTCTCTTTCTATTAAGCTTATATCTTGGATCCCTTCTCTTTCTATTAAGCTTATATCTTGGATCCCTTCTCTTTCTATTAAGCTTATATCTTGGATCCCTTCTCTTTCTATTAAGCTTATATCTTGGATCCCTTCTCTTTCTATTAAGCTTATATCTTGGATCCCTTCTCTTTCTATTAAGCTTATATCTTGGATCCCTTCTCTTTCTATTAAGCTTATATCTTGGATCCCTTCTCTTTCTATTAAGCTTATATCTTGGATCCCTTCTCTTTCTATTAAGCTTATATCTTGGATCCCTTCTCTTTCTATTAAGCTTATATCTTGGATCCCTTCTCTTTCTATTAAGCTTATATCTTGGATCCCTTCTCTTTCTATTAAGCTTATATCTTGGATCCCTTCTCTTTCTATTAAGCTTATATCTTGGATACCTTCTCTTTCTATTAAGCTTATATCTTTGATCCCTTCTCTTTCTATTAAACTTATATCTTGGATCCCTTCTCTTTCTATTAAGCTTATATCTTGGATCCCTTCTCTTTCTATTAAGCTTATATCTTGGATCCCTTCTCTTTCTATTAAGCTTATATCTTGGATCCCTTCTCTTTCTATTAAGCTTATATCTTGGATCCCTTCTCTTTCTATTAAGCTTATATCTTGGATCCCTTCTATTTCTATTAAGCTTATATCTTGGATCCCTTCTCTTTCTATTAAGCTTATATCTTGGATCCCTTCTCTTTCTATTAAGCTTATATCTTGGATCCCTTCTTTCTATTAAGCTTATATATTGGATCCCTTCTCTTTCTATTAAGCTTATATCTTGGATCCCTTCTCTTTCTATTAAGCTTATATCTTGGATCCCTTCTCTTTCTATTAAGCTTATATCTTGGATCCCTTCTCTTTCTATTAAGCTTATATCTTGGATCCCTTCTCTTTCTATTAAGCTTATATCTTGGATCCCTTCTCTTTTTATTAAGCTTATATCTTGGATCCCTTCTCTTTCTATTAAGCTCATATCTTGGATCCCTTCTCTTTCTATTAAGCTCATACCTTGGATCCCTTCTCTTTCTATTAAGCTCATATCTTGGATCCCTTCTCTTTCTATTAAGCTTATATCTTGGATCCCTTCTCTTTCTATTAAGCTTATATCTTGGATCCCTTCTCTTTCTATTAAGCTTATATCTTGGATCCCTTCTCTTTCTATTAAGCTTATATCTTGGATCCCTTCTCTTTCTATTAAGCTTATATCTTGGATCCCTTATCTCTCTATTAAGCTTATATCTTGGATCCCTTCTCTTTCTATTAAGCTTATATCTTGGATCCCTTCTCTTTCTATTAAGCTTATATCTTGGATCCCTTCTCTTTCTATTAAGCTTATATCTTGGATCCCTTCTCTTTCTATTAAGCTTATATCTTGGATCCCTTCTCTTTCTATTAAGCTTATATCTTGGATCCCTTCTCTTTCTATTAAGCTTATATCTTGGATCCCTTCTCTTTCTATTAAGCTTATATCTTGGATCCCTTCTCTTTCTATTAAGCTTATATCTTGGATCCCTTCTCTTTCTATTGAGCTTATATCTTGGATCCCTTCTCTTTCTATTAAGCTTATATCTTGGATCCCTTCTCTTTCTATTAAGCTTATATCTTGGATCCCTTCTCTTTCTATTAAGCTTATATCTTGGATCCCTTCTCTTTCTATTAAGCTTATATCTTGGATCCCTTCTCTTTCTATTAAGCTTATATCTTGGATCCCTTCTCTTTCTGTTAAGCTTATATCTTGGATCCCTTCTCTTTCTATTAAGCTTATATCTTGGATCCCTTCTCTTTCTATTAAGCTTATATCTTGGATCCCTTCTCTTTCTGTTAAGCTTATATCTTGGATCCCTTCTCTTTCTGTTAAGCTTATATCTTGGATCCCTTCTCTTTCTGTTAAGCTTATATCTTGGATCCCTTCTCTTGCTATTCATTTTGATCATTATCGTTCTTATTTAATTCAAAGTTACCCGTCTTATGTTTCTCCATTCACTATTATATTTTTGAGATATTTCGTTGCTATCATTACTTCCTCCTTGCATAGTCTGTTCGCATATATGGCAAATTAATGACCATAAGAATAATTACAATTCAATGGTTTATGTTTATTGGTTTTGTTTTTGTTTAATTGATTATTAATTTTGCGTATTGGGTTATTTTTTCTGTATCTTATTAATTATTTCTCTGTCTCTCGCTCCTCCTCTTCTCTCTCTCTCTCTCTCTCTCTCTCTCTCTCTTCTACTTTGCTGTCCTATTCTTATACTATAAACTGTCCCTGTCTAGTAGTATTAAGGCCGGACCACCTAGTAGGGACCGCAAGGTCTGTGTAACTGTGTAACTCTCTCTCTCTCTCTCACATTCACTTTCTCTCTCTCTCTCTCTCTCTCTATTTCTCTCTCTCTCTCAGTTACTCTCTCTCTCTCTCACTCTCTCTCTCTCAGTCATTATGGTGATTGAGCCACAGTACCTATGATTGTCTCTCCATGCCAGCTATTGAATGTCGATGGCCTGGTGTTGATCGCAGACAAAAGGGATGAAGCTGATACGAAATACACACAATGGAAGGAGGTGGAGGGATTAAGGGGTCCCAGCTCGTTTTTTTCTCTCTTTCTTCCTCTTTCTCTGGTTTGTATCCTTTCGGCCCCAATCAGCCTACTGTTTTAAGACGTTTACCCCCATCCAGGTGTCAATATTTTCCTGGCGAGCGGTAGCGAGCCAGCATATATATTTGTTTGTTTGACAGCAAGCTAAATGTGTACATTTTTCGATAGAAAAATGACTCCGGCAGAGCCGGATTTCTCCATACAATTTTGGCTCACTATCGCTCGCCAGGAAGAAATTGACACCTGGATGGGGATAAACGTCTTAAAACAGTTGGCTGAATGGGGCCGAATGGATACAGCCCAGAAAAAGAGGGAGAGCGGAAAGGAGAGAAAAAAACAGGTAACCCCCTTTAAAGACGGTATCACACGAGCGACTTTTCCCTTAACGTTTATCGTTAACCTAAACTATCGTCTGGTATCTTATGTAGTAAGCTTTATATAAAGTTAGTTTACTTAAGTTCATCTATCTTCGGTTTAGTTTCTGATACCAATGCAACATAAACCAGAAATGTTTCCGGAGAAAGGTTGAACATGGGAAATTGACAAGGAAAGCTCTTGTGTGATATCCCCTCTAGAATGAACGTAGGAAAGTCGAAGGTAAACACAATTAGGTTGACTACAGGAAGCAGGTTGTGTATTACTGTGTGTGTTGTATAATACACAAGTTGGTAAGCTCATTCTTCGGGTGATTGTGATCGATAACACACTAGTCTAGTCGGTCGGGTACAGTACAAGACGTTTATGTTTCATAATACGGTATGCCAAAATTAAGGGGGGTCACTGGCTTTTTCATCTTGCTCTCCTTTTCTCTCTTTCCCTGGCTTGTATCCATTCGGCCCCATTCAGCCAACTGTGTTAAGATGTTTATCCCCATTCAGGTGTAGATTTCTTCCTGGCGAGCGATAGCGAGTCAGCATTGTATGGAGAAATCCGGCTTCGCCGGAGAAATTTTTCTATCGAAAAATGTACAAATTTAGCTAGCTGTCAAAACAAAAATACTGTATATATATGCTGGCTCGCTACCGCTCGCTAGGAAAATATTGACACCTGGATGGGGGTAAACGTCTTAAAATAGTAGGCTGAATGAGGCTTAATGGATACAAGACAAAGAGAGGTAGAGAAAGAGAAACAAAAAAGCGAGGTGGGCTCCCTTAAATGACCATTGGCATATATTTTGAAGATAGAGAAAGAGAAAGCAGAGGTGTCCTAGGAATGCGTGGACACATTTTTACTATCCATGTTGCTGGAGTGGTAGTGAGAACACTAATCCCACAGTATCCTTTGAGGCAAGGAAAATGTTTAGAGACTTGTAACTGCTCTTGGCAAAGAAAAACAGATGTCTTCCCACATGAAGGGGAAACTGTGTGCCTGATACATGAGAAGTTTGAGGTTTTCCAGTTGCCAGAAGTGGAGTGTAGAAGAGGATAATAACCAGAGGCTTGAACACTCTCAATTAGGAAAGGTGAAATTATTGTGTAATATTAAAACAAAATAATATATTTAGTTAACGAAAAGCTAAGCGTATGGAAAACAAAACAAAATATAAGTGTACGAATTGTATATGCAACTATGATAGTGGGAATGAATGGTTGAAAATTGTGTGAAGAGATTTTCTAACATGAATGTCATGGGGAGAACCCTCAGAGGAAGACAGACAAACAGTCAGACCGGGCGTGTGAAGAACATGGGATAATGTCTTGGGTAATTGTCTCAAGGTCAAGGAACTAAGTGGAGAAATTGCATGATAACTACTGATATTAACCCTTTCTGTACCAGCGACGTCTGTTATATTTTATTCTAGGTATATTTAGACAATTTTATGCAGCTTAGGAAGGATATGTGGTAGTTAATATATTTTTTAATGTAACAGCTTTATGGTCAGATTTAGAAACAAGTTTCCACAGTAAGCCACCTGAAGAGTTTAACACCTTCAGCACGATGACGCCTTTTTACCTTTCATTCTAGCTAAAACTAGACGGTTTTCAATACAGTTTAAGAATGATATATATTATTCGGAGGGTTTACTGAGATAATATATACACTTTTGAGTCCTAGAGGTAGATTATAAGCTCAAGAAAATCGTCTAATGGAAACCAGAATATGATGAACATTACGTCATCGTGAGGCAGGGCAAATAACGGCCACTCTCCACCACCGCGGCGTGAAGAGACCCCAGTAAATCTAACGGAGTACTTCTATATTGTATTTTATGGATCTCCTCTCTTTCTGGCATAAGGATAGATGTACAGTTGGCCACATTACTATGTATCCAGTCCGTGATTATATGTATGGACGTAAAAAACAGTATAATTGACTTACACGGATAATTTGTTTTGAAGCCACGAATTTATCATATGAATGAACTACTACAGAGCAATTTAATACTATTATTGAAGCCCACTATTCCTTCCATTCATGAAATCATTGAGTGGATGCAATTTTATGTGGCCAACTGTACAGTAAATATCAATTGGTCATCGAAGACCTTGACGAAAAAATTTGAAATCTAGAAAAAAAAAAACATTAACTCAAATCTTCTACGAAGTGAAACGAATAGTACTAATTCAAATCTGCTAGACCCATGAACACTGACAAGGATAAATATTGCAGTTTACGAGGGAAGATTGTCGACGTACTATTGCATATGACTGTAAAGTTTACGAGGGAAGATTGTCGACGTACTATTGCATATGACTGTAAAGTTTACGAGGGAAGATTGTCGACGTACTATTGCATATGACTGTAAAGTTGCGCACACAAATGATCGCTAAATAAAAAATTTGATCTTGGCTATTTTAGCTACTTTTGAGGAACTAAATGAGAAACTCATAAGTAACAATAAATACAGCTTACACAGCCGTTATACAAAGTATGCATATATATATATGTGGGCTCCCTGACGGATTGCCGACGGACATTTGGCCGACAGACCCTAACCTAACCTAACCTAACCTAACCTAACCTAACCTAACCTAACCTAACCTAACCTAACCTAACCTAACCGTTCGGCCAAATGTCCGTCGGCAATCCGTCCGGCCACGATATATATATATATATATATATATATATATATATATATATATATATATATATATATATATATATATATATATATATATATATATATATAATTACGCATACTTTGTATAACGGCTGTGTAAGCTGTTGTACAGTTAGATTAATTATTTAACGTTTCACTTTTCTCCTACTCTTCCTTTTGATATACATCTCTCTTAATGAATTTATACATGCCTGCCTCAATTCGTTCCCCACTCCTGTTATGAATAACTCTTTCTCTACCTTCCCTTTTTATAGTTATCTGTTTCAGTTCATATATATTTAACTACATTATTTGGCGCAACAATTGCCTTAAGTTTTGCTCTCTCTAGCTTTGTTTTTGTATTCCAAAGATGTAACCTCCTTGATAAATATACTATATATTTCATTGGTGGATGTTTGGTTGATATTATTTTGCTTATGTGTTATTATATATACTAACAATCTCTAACAATCTCTCTCTCTCTCTCTCTCTCTCTCTCTCTCTCTCTCTCTCTCGCTCTCTCTCAGTCACCATGGTGCTTGAGCCACTATCTCAAGAATCTATGATTGCCTTTCCATGCGAGCTGTTGAATGTCGATGACCTGGTGTTGCTCGCAGGCAGAAGGGGAAGAGGTTGATACGAAATACAAACAGTGGAAGGAGAGGGAGAGATTTAAGCCAGGTATCACACAAGTTGCCCATTATTGAACATTATTCGATCAAAAATTGTCCCGGCCGAAGACGGATTTCTTCTACATTACAGGCTAGCTATTGCTCGCCCTACAACAAATGTGAATGGGGTGAAGCATCTTATTATCGCCAAACAAATACGGTGTAACATTTTAAAATGTCCAAACTAATGGAGTGAAACAGGGGAGCTATACAAAGACCTCCCTCGGGCCAAATAGAGTGAACGGATGCATGTTGCTAAGGGGATATCACATGAAAGATATTATCGTCAAATGCCGATGGGCCAAAAAAACATTCAGGCAACATTTTGGGGATATTTTACAGTGGTATGAGAAACTATACTTAAAGATACGTTAATTTCGATGACAGCATGTTTATAATATGTTAAATTCCTAACCTGCTAGACCAAAGTTGGCGACTAATGTTGACGTATACATAGCATTCGTGTGTTATGTGCAATAAACAAGTTGGTAAATTAATTCTAGAGACCGGTAGGGTATAATACAAGATGCAGATGTGTTATAAGCTGAATATATATTGATAATGTGAATAGTTACAGTTTAAGAATATAGAGAAAGGTGAGGTGTCCTTAGAATGTGTGGATACACTAATTTGCCGTCCAGCCATCAGAGGTGGTAGTGAGGAAATTAACTCCAAAGTAAACTCAGATGCATCAAAAGATGCCTAGAAACTTGTAACTGCTCTTGGCAAAGAAAAAAAAAACAATTCCTACACGAAGGGAAAGCTGTGTGCCTGATATATGAGCAGTGTGAGGCTTTCCAGCAACCACAAGTGGAATGCAGAGGAGGAAAATGACCAGAGGCTTCAGTACTCTGAAATAGGAATGGAGAAACTATTGTGCTCTGCTAAAGCATAGAAAATAAGTTAACGAAAAACAGAGCGTACAAAGAAAATAGTGCATTTAATGCACATGAAGCAATTATGGTGGCAATAAATGTTTGAACATTATGTGAAGATATCTTCTAACATGAATGTCTAGGAGAGAGCACTCAAAGGAAGACAGGCAAACAGTGAGGCCGGGCGAGTGGGAACCCTGGGATGATGTCTGGGGTCATTACCTCAAGGAACTAAAGTAAAAGTAAAGTAAAGACATTGTATGATCGTTACTGATATCAGATGGAAAGGGCTCATACCAAACGTGATCATAGATAGAAACTTTAACATAAAGATTACGCAATTGTTATATAAGATCAGTACCTAAAACTTTCGGGCTAGATTACAATTATGCGATCTCTGGATATAAAACATGTATATAAAATATATAATAAGCTTCAACATATAATTGAAACATAAAACAGATTTAGATAATAGTATTATCTTAATGTACTTTGTTTAAATGGTTAAACTAAATAAACTGAAAGTTATACCCAGAAAACATGAATTTCCACACTCAGCATTTGGTGTAATCACCCTGAAAAGTTGAACTGGAGAGTATCGGGTGGGAAGAGAAGTGGCCACTCCCCCACCATGGCGTTAAAAGGCCCTAATAAATCTAACAGAGTACTTCTACATTTCATTTCCCTGCGTGCCACTGAATGCCGATGACTTGGTGTTGATCGCAGACAAAAAGGGAAGAGGCTAACGGGAAATACAAACGATGGAAGGCTAAAATACAGTTGAAGGGATGTAAGGGGAGATCTTTATTTATTTTGTTCATATATTTATTTATGTAATACCATTTTTTAGTTTCCTCCCTAGACCTCCATAAAGCTAGAATAATACCCCCTAGACCCCCCTACGAGATGAATTTGTGTATTTTTGGACGCCTAAATTAAAGGCTTGCTATCGTTCGCCAGGAGAAAATCAACACCAAAATGGCAAGAAAAGTCTTAAAACAACCAAACTAATGAGGGAGAACGGGGGTTTTGAAGCCTCCTCTGCCCTGAAAGTGAGCGTAGGCTAGTCAAAAATAGGTGTTAGAGGAATGTGTGCTGTATGCAGGAAGAAAGTGGGGGGGACATTTCTAGAGGTATTTGCAATTATGACACAGGCCACACAAATTTAATAGGTTGGTTAAAAAGTTTGTATTATTACTATTGCAAATGTAAATTAACCTGCATATGTCCAATCCAAATAAGAACATTGACATGTGGAAGACATCATATATATATATATATATATATATAACGTGCCATCCATGTAATATAGTTTGTGCAAGGACAGGCATGGGAGTAAGGAAACTAATTCCATTGCTAGCTTAGATGTGAAGAAGGTGCTTAGAAAGTTTTAAGAGCTTGTGTCAAAGTAAAACATCTTTCCTGCCACATGAAGGGAAGTTTATTAAACTGTCTGTCGGTTGTTTAAAAAGTGTTAAGCTTGTTGATGAACATTAATGACCAGTAAAGGTAGACTATATCCAGAGACATGAACATTAATGGCCAGTAAAGGTAGACTATATCCAGAGACATGAACATTAATGACCAGTAAAGGTAGACTATATCCAGAGACATGAACATTAATGACCAGTAAAGGAAGACTATATCCAGAGACATGAACATTAATGACCAGTAAAGGAAGACTATATCCAGAGACATGAACATTAATGGCCAGTAAAGGAAGACTATATCCAGAGACATTAACATTAGGAAATAAGAAATATGAATGGTGACATTATTGTATACAGTTACAGTGCAAAACAGTACTAACGAATAAACAAATATCTGAGTTAACGATGAAGTAACTTAAATTAACACAGAACGATTATGGTGACAATTACAAGTTGGTAATTATGTGAAGAGACCATCCAGCATGAATGTCACTTAAGGGAGCCCACCTCGCTTTTTTTTCTCTTTATATCCCTCTCTCTTTGGCTTGTATCCATTCGGCCCCATTCAGCCTACTGTTTTAAGATGCTTACCCCCATCCAGGTGTCAATATTTTCCTGGCGAGCGGTAGCGAGCCAGCATATATATATTTTTGTTTTGACCGCAAGCTAAATTTGTATATTTTTCGATAGAAAAATGTCTCCGGCACAGCCGGATTTCTCCATACAATGCTGCCTCGTTATCGCTCGCTAGGAAGAAATCGACACCTGGATGGGGATAAACATCTTAAAACAGTTGGCTGAATGAGGCCGAATGGATACAAGCCAGGGAAAGAGAGAACAGGAGAGAAATATAAAAAAAGCCGGTGACCCCCCTTTAAGGCAGACAGACAGACAGACCCAGGGTGGGGAGGATGTGTGATGAGGGCTTGTATAATGACTCACACGGAAGGAACTAAACAGAGACATTGCATGAAAGGTGCCCCTAGCAAATGAAAATTACCTACTGAAAAATGAGTCTAGTGAGCAAACTGGCATAATGTAAAAACTCTCACACTCTCTCTCTCTCTCTCTCTCTATATATATATATATATATATATATATATATATATATATAAAGCATCTGAAGCTTTACAACTAGAATAAAAACAGAGTGGAAACGTGTATTTAGCCCAAAATATGAAGACATGTTATATCCCGTAAAAAAACATTCATTAGCAAAGCAGCAAACTAAGAGTGTTTTATTATTACACTTAACATATCCCCTGGTATATGTGCAGTATGTCCCACCTCGCAAAACGTCCTTAACTATCATAATATTGCAATTATTATCTACTTTACAATATGAATAAAATTAAATGTTAGACCCAGAAAACACGCGATATCCTCATTTCAGCGTTTTGTGTAAGCCCCCCTGCAAAGTTGAGCTTGAGAGCAGCTGAGTATCGGGCGGGAACACAAGTGGCACTCCACCACCACCAACACGTGAAAAGGACCCAGTAAAGGCGCTATCACACCACATACCTTTTCCTCAACCTTTTTCAGCAACTTTAATATGGCAGTTGATCTAATTCATATGTTTTTGAGCATTCTCTGACCTATGATAATCTACCTCCAGTTTCTGTTATCAATACCAATGCAAAATTGTTGCAAAATATTCCCAGAATAAAGTAGCGGATGAAAAATTGACGTTAATAGGTCTCGTGTGATACACCTGTAAATCCAATGGAGTGCTTCCACATTGAATGTTATGAGCCTCGCCTATTCCTGGTATAAAGATCGATGTACAGCTGTGCTCACTAATATGTGTTGTAGGGATAGTTTTAAGCCTGTTATCTTATCTCTAATGACAACTATACTAAACAGCCTCACTCCTTTGCTTTGGATAGCAACGTATTTTTGTGCTCTTCGTTTCTGTACTAATAGATAGATAGATAGTTAGACTGATAGATAGATAGATCGATATATAAATCATTAGCAGCTATCTGTCTACGTAAATGTACAGTCAAATTCAATAATATTTTTACAAACTGATAAACATATATACTGCATATATGGAACGGTAAAAGTAAAGCGTAATATTCTGGAAATCTTGAGTCGAAATATATGTAGGCTCAGTTAATGGGCGATTCAAAACCTCTGAAAATTAAAAATGAAGTGATTTAGCTTGATACTAAGCATTTGCTCATTCAGTCTAGTAATTCTTTTGAATTCAAATGTAGTTCACCTTCAGCCCACCAGAGTTGAAAGGCTCGTGGTTACCTCATAGAGCAGTTCCATGCTATAACATTAAATGGATACATCAATAGTATTATATGTAAATGCATTAATGAATTATGTTAGCGGTGGTATTGAAGGTGGTGGTGGTGTTGATGAAGGTGATGTAAGTGGTAGTGGTGGTGAAGGTGATGTAAGTGGTGGTGATAGGGAAGGTAGTACAAGTTGTAGTGGTGAAGTAGATGTGGGTGGTAGTGTGAAAGTGGTTATGGTGGTGGAGTGGGTGGTAGTGGTGGTGAAGGTGATGTAAGTGGTAGTGGTAGTGGTGGTGAAGGTGATGTAGTGGTAGTGGTGGTGAAGGTGGTGTAAGTGGTAGTGGTGGTGAAGGTGGTGTAAGTGGTAGTGGTGGTGAAGGTGATGTAAGTGGTAGTGGTGGCGAAGGTGATGTAAGTGGTAGTGGTGGTGAAGGTGATGTAAGTGGTAGTGGTGGTGTAAGTGGTGGTGGTGGTGAAGGTGATGTAAGTGGTGGTGGTGGTGAAGGTGATGTAAGAGGTAGTGGTGGTGAAGGTGTTGTAAGTGGTGGTGGTGGTGAATGTGATGTAAGTGGTGGTGAAGGTGATGCAAGTGGTAGTGGTGGTGAAGGTGATGTAAGTGGTAGTGGTGGTGAAGGTGATGTAAGTGGTAGTGAAGGTGATGTAGTGGTAGTGGTGGTGAAGGTGGTGTAAGTGGTAGTGGTGGTGAAGGTGATGTTAGTGGTGGTGGTGAAGGTGTTGTAAGTGGTAGTGGTGGTGAAGATGATGTAAGTGGTAGTGGTGGTGAAGATGATGGTAGTGGTGGTGAAGGTGAAGGTGTTGTAAGTGGTAGTGGTGGTGAAGGTGATGTAAGTGGTAGTGGTGGTGAAGGTGATGTAAGTGGTAGTGGTGGTGAAGGTGTTGTAAGTGGTAGTGGTAGTGGTGGTGATGTAAGTGGTAGTGGTGGTGGTGATGTAAGTGGTAGTGGTGGTGAAGTTGTTGTAAGTGGTAGTGGTGGTGAAGGTGATGTAAGTGGTAGTGGTGGTGTAAGTGGTAGTGGTGGTGAAGGTGGTGTAAGTGGTAGTGGTGGTGAAGGTGATGCAAGTGGTAGTGGTGGTGAAGGTGATGTAAGTGGTAGTGGTGGTGAAGGTGATGTAAGTGGTAGTGGTGGTGAAGGTGACATATCGAAAGCCTTCGATAGAGTCTGGCATAAATCTTTAATTTCTAAACTACCCTCCTTCGGTTTCTATCCCTCCATCTGTGCCTTTGTCTCTAATTTCCTTTCCGGCCGTTCCATAGCCGCGGTTGTGGACGGCCATTGTTCACTTCCTCACCCTATAAACTCTGGTGTTCCTCAGGGCTCTGTCCTATCTCCTATTCTCTTTCTAATTTTTATAAATGATCTCCTTAACTGTACCTTAATTCCCATCCATTCATACGCAGACGACTCAACCTTACACTACTCCATTAGTTTTTCAGAACGCCCCAGCCAGCAATCCCTCAACGACAAACGTAATGAAGCCATAGAACTCTTAAATTCTGATCTAAATACTATTTCCAATTGGGGCAGAGAAAATCTTGTTAACTTTAATGCTTCCAAAACCCAATTTCTCCATCTATCTACCCGTCAGGATCTCCCAGCGGACTATCCCTTATTCTTCAACAATACAAAAATCAACCCTTCATCTTCTCTCAATATTCTTGGTGTCTCTTTTTCTTCTGCTCTCATTTGGAAGGACCATATTACCAGTCTTGCTAAGGCAGCCTCCCAGAAGCTGGGTGTGCTCAACCGTCTTAGGGGGTTCTTTTCCCCGGCACAGCTTCTTGCTCTGTACAGGGGCATAGTGCGCCCTTGTATTGAGTATTGTTCACATGTGTGGGGAGGTTCCTCTCACACCGCTCTCCTAGACAAAGTTGAAAGGAAGGCCTTTCGTATCATTAACTCCCGTCCACTCACCAACTCTCTGCAATATCTCTCTCTCCGCCGCAATGTTGCATCTCTCTCGCTTTTCTATCGCTACTATAATAATCAGTGTTCCTCAGAGCTATCCCAGTGCATACCACCTCCTTTACGTAGGGCACGTGGTACCCGTCTTGCAACTCAATCCCACCCCTACTCTGTGCAACTCTCCAACCCAAGAGTGAAACGTTACCCTCAAACTTTCTTCTACTCAACAGCTGAGCTCTGGAACTCTCTCCCAGAATCAGTCTTTCCCTCTTCCTATGACTTAAATTGCTTCATACTCCGTGTGTCCAGGCATTTTGGCTCGAACGTCCCTTGATTTTGGCCCTGTCACTCTTTCAACTATGGGGGGGGGGGGGGGGGCACTCGCTATAGGCAGTTATGCCTTTTGCCTCCCTCAATCACATAGAAAAAAAAAAAAAAAAAAAAAAAAGTGGTAGTGGTGGTGAAGGTGATGTAAGTGGTAGTGGTAGTGAAGGTGATTTAATTGGTAGTGGTGGTGAAGGTGATTTAAGTGGTGAGGTAAAGGAGGTGATACGGATGTCGATGGTGGTGATGAAAGTGGTGGTCGTATCTGTATTATTATTGTTGGTGTATCAAGTGGTAGCATGAGGCGAGTGGTGTTAGTAAATTTAGGGGCTTAAGGGGAGGCAGACCGTTTTTCTGGACCCCCTTCTCCCTAATGTTTAGTCCCACTAGTTTTGAGATTATAAGACGTCGGGCCCATTAGTTTGGCGATTTTAATACCTTTCGCCCCATTTCATTGTCAATTTTAAGACCTTTCGTGCCATTTAGGTGTCGATTATTTCCAGGCGAGCGATACCGAGCCTGCAATTTTAACAGGAACCGTCCCGGCCGAAAAAATTACAAATTTATCTTGAAAGAGGGTCTAGGGGGTGTTTTTCTAAGCTTGAAGGAGGTCTAGGGAGGAAACTAAACAAATGTATGAATAAATGAATTAATAGACCAAACAAACGGTCAGTTTCCCCTTAAGGGGAGGTATTTAGTTTTGTGCCTAGATATCCTTCAAGCTTAAGATTACACCTCCTTGAGCCCCTTTCAAGATAAATTTGTACATTTTTCGGTAGAAAAATGGCTGAAGGCCGGTTCCTCTTAAATTACAGGCTCGCTATCGCTCGCCAGGATAAAATCGACACCTAAATGGCACGAAAGGTCTTAAAATTGACAGAAATGGGTTGAAAGTTCTTAAAATCGTCAAAGTATTGGGGCAAACGTCTTAAAATTAAAAAAACAATGAGGCTAAACATGAGGGAGAAAGGAGTCAGAAAAAAATCCCTCAAGTGAAAATCTCCCCTTAAGTGGTGAGAGAACTGGTAGATATGTTGATGGTGGAAGTGTTGGCGATGGCGAAGATAATGTTGTCTGTTGATATAATGGTGGTTGTAGCAATGGTGGTAGCTGTGATGATGGTGGTAATGGTGGTAGTGGTGTAGAGGATTGTGGTGGTGAAGGAGGTTGTTGTGAAAATGGTGGTTGTGGTGGTGAAGATGGTTGTGCTGGTGTAGATGGTTGTGGTAGCGTGAGTGGCAGTGATGATAGGGTGATGGTGATGGTGTAGATAATGGTGGTGGTGGTGGTGAAGGGGATTGTGGTGGTGAAGGTGGTTGTGGTGGAAATGGTGGTTGTGGTGGTGAAGATGGTTGTGTTGGTGTATATGGTTGTGGTAGCGTGAGTGGCAGTGATGATAGGGTGATGGTGTAGATAATGGTGGTGGTGGTGGTGAAGGGGATTGTGGTGGTGAAGGTGGTTGTGGTGGAAATGGTGGTTGTGGTGGTCAAGATGGTTGTGCTGGTGTATATGGTTGTGGTAGCGTGCGTGGTAATGATGGTAGGGTGATGGTGGTGGTGTAGGTAATGGTGGTAATGGAGTCTTTGGTGATAATGGTGGTGATGGTAAGGTGATGTTGCTGGTGGTGTACGTGTAGAAACCATACATACATACATACATACATACATAGAAACCATACATACATACATACATAGAAACCATACATACAAAATACTAAGCACACTGGATCTAACCACACCAATCTAATCTTATCTAAGCCAATCCAACGCGAGCCTCCGAAACTAATCTAGTATCATTAACCAAATATTGCTTTGCAGTATATGATGCGCAATCCAGCTTGATCACTCGAACTCAAGTGACTGAAATGATTGCATGTACTTATGGAGATCTGGTTCATCTGCTGAGTGTGGGCTTCCCTGAGCTCCTCCTCATTATGATGGCTTAAGGGGGGATGGGTCGTTTTTCTGGCCCCCATTCTCCCTCGTGCTTAGCCCCATTAGCTCTCAGATTTTATGATATTCGGCCCAATATGTTGGCGATTTTATGACCTTTCGCCCCATTTCTTTGTCAATATTAAGACTTTTCGTGTCTTTTAGCTGTCGATTTTTCCTGGCAAGCGATAGCGAGTCTGTAATTCAAGAGGAACCGGCCTTTGACCGGGAAATTTTTCTATCAACAAATTTACAAATTTATCTTGAAGAAGGGTCTTGGGGGAGTTTTTTTTTAAGGCTTGATGGAGGTCTAGGAAGGAAACTAAAAAATATAAATAAAAAGATACATAAATGAGCAAATAATTACCCTCATCCCCCCTTAACCTGGGAAGCCTACCAGGTGAGATACTCCTCTCCCAACAAGTTAAAGATTGTATGTATATCAAACTTATGAGATAAGTGCCAATAAGAACACTTCCACGATATCGTCATATCCAACTATGGGTGATAACACATCCTAGATTCTTTGAAGAGTTGAAAGACAAATAATACCAAAATATCCACCTTTATTGATCCAGCCCACCAATGATCTCTCAGTTCTTCCACCAACGAAGTTGGAGGGATGTTATGTTTTCGTTTTCGTTTATTCGTGTCTCTGTTTATTTGTCTGTAAACAAGATCTTGTGAACCGATTTCACGAAATTTGATGAGCAGATAAGATATACGCCAAGGATGGAGTGATTCGATTTAGAAGACGATCCATAAGTTAAGAACAATATTAACGAAATTTGGTGGGCAGATAGGGTATATATACAACAAGAAAGAAGCAATTCAATTTAAGAGGCAATCTGGATCATATATCACACTGTTGTCATTGTTGTGCATTTACCTATATTATGAAAACAAGCCAGCGTAAGCAGAGGTATGTGCTCTACCGATAACCCCTCTAGTTTCCGAGATTAACACCAGAATCACTCTATAAATATTGTATGAAACCGTTGTTTTAATGTAGAAAAATCACGTACAAGACAGTGTACTATGCATTAAATTATGGTGCTGCAAAACAGTATTATAAATATGGACTGTACCTGGATGTTTGTGCACGAAGTTTCATTTCCTTACTGAAGAAATCCATCACTGTAAATGGAAAAGAAAAACACTATATAATTTCAAGAAATAATAAACAAATAATATGGTCATTTAGAAAGTAAGTAAAGTAAGTTTCCAGTATGCAAGAGCTATGAAAAAAATAAAAAAACAATTAAGTTTGATTTTAAAGAACTCCTGCTAGATACCCAGAACATATGGGTGACTGATGCTGTACAGATGAAAAAAAACAATACGGTTTTCCTCAGTGATTCTTACAGTGTTCCTTGACATGATTCCCTGTGGTACACTCGGATGCCATAGTCTCTAGCCCCTCATATATATTCGTGGACTTCACCTATTTCTAATTATGGAAGTATATCTGTGGAAACGAATTTATGAATACAATTTTCTATACATCAAATACAAAACTATGTATACTATTTATTATAAAGCAAGTGACATCTACAAATTAAACGAGATATTTATAAATGTATAAAGAAAACGCAGGGGTCTACGAATTCTTATGAGTGGGCAAGAGACTATGGCATCCGAGTGTACCATAATGTTTCTCTCTCCCAGACGTATCCAGTTGCGTCGCCCACAAGTCTGTTTTACACCCATGCAGATTCTTTGACTACACTTTGAAGTTTGTTATGCAACGCCAGCCTATGTGTGTTGGTGTGTGTTATATGTGTTTATGTTACGTTAGTCTATGTTACGTTAGTTTATGTTTCGTTGGTCTGTGTTACGTTAGCTTAAGTTACTTTAGTATATGTTACGTTACTTAATGTTGTGTCTGTGTTACATTAGCTTATGTTACGTTAGTTTATGTTGCATTGGTGTGTGTTACGTTAGCTTAAGTTACTTTAGTATATGTTACGTTACTTAATGTTGTGTCTGTGTTACATTAGCTTATGTTACGTTAGTCTATGTTACGTTAGTTTATGTTGCATTGGTGTGTGTTACGTTAGCTTAAGTTACTTTAGTATATGTTAAGTTACTTTATGTTGTGTCTGTGTTACATTAGCTTATGTTACGTTAGTCTATGTTACGTTAGTTTATGTTGCATTGGTGTGTGTTACGTTAGCTTAAGTTACTTTAGTATATGTTAAGTTACTTTATGTTGTGTCTGTGTTACATTAGCTTATGTTACGTTAGTCTAGGTTACGTTAGTTTATGTTGCGTTGGTGTGTGTTATGTTAGCTTATGTTACGTTAGTCTATGTTACGTTAATTTATGTTGTGTCGGTCTGTGTTACGTTACCATATGTTACGTTAGTCTATGTTACGTTAGTTTATGTTGCGTTGGTGTGTGTTACGTTAGCTCATGTTACGTTGGTCTGTTTTACGTTAATTTATGCTGTGTCGGTCTGTGTTACGTTAGCTTATGTTACGTTAGTCTATGTTACGTTAGTTTATGTTGCGTTGTTGTGTGTTACGTTAGCTCATGTTACGTTGGTCTATTTTACGTTAATTTATGTTGTGTCGGTCTGTGTTACGTTACCTTATGTTACGTTAGCCTATGTTACGTTAGTTTATGTCGCGTTGGTGACTTTTATGTTAGCATATTTCATTTTATTTTATGTTTTGTAAGTTTACGTTGTGTTACGTTAGCTTAAGTTACTTAAGTCTATGTTACGTTAGTTTATGCTAAGTTAGTTTATGTTACGTTAATCTATGATAGTTGATAGGTCAATTTATGTTGTGTTGGCCTATGTTACGTTAGCTTATGTTGCGTTGATCTTTGTCATCTAAGTTTATGTTGCGTTAGCCTATGTTACATTAGTTTGTTTTACATTAGCTTATGTAACACTATGCTACATTAGATGAATTTACTGTATATGGACTACAAACAAAATGACTTAAGCCGAGAGACATCAAGATAAACTTCAGTGGGACAAAATTATCACCTCATTCACTTTGAACTATGGACTGTGACAGACTTAGCCTTCTCCCTACTCCTGGTTAATGTATTAAGTCAATATTTATCCTAAGGCTTCTTAAGGGGGGATGGTTAGTTTTTCTGCCCCCCCCCCCCTTCCCCTTCTCTCTCATGCTTAGCCCCATTAGTTTTGAGATTTTAAAACGTTTAGCTCATTAGTTTGTCGATTTACAGATTTTTCGTCCCATTTTGTTGTCAACATTAAGACTTTTCGTGTTATTTAGGTGTTGATATTTACCTGGTGAACGATAGCGAACCTGCAATTTAAAAGAAACTGTCCTTCGGCCCGGACCTTTTTCTTTCGAAAAATGTAAAAATTTATCTTGAAGGAGGGTCTTGGGGGGGTGGGGGGGGGGTGTTTTTAAGCTTGATGGAGGTCCAGAAAGGAAACTAAACTAATAATAAAAATATAAACAAATATGCAAATAAATACGCCCATCCCCCCCTTAAGACCTTCCTTGTCTTTTAGTTCAACTCCGTGGTAAAACATCCAGGCATTTGGTTTGTACTGTAACACTGAGGTCAAAAGTCATGAAACACATCCACAAACCTTGAACTCACGTGAATACAAGTTGTCTATATTTTATTCAGGTGCTTAACCCTTTCACGCACATATGACGCAGAGGTTGCCAGATTAGCAATAAGAAATAGAGTTCTCTCACTCTTATAATTACCTCTCCAAGATTAGTTTTTTGCCCACAGCTAACTCAAAGACAACTGCAGAGGTTGAAGTAACTAAACTAAAGGTTTCTAAATACCCCTGATGGTAACAAAGGCTATAAAGTATCCCAAATAGGCTCAAAATCGTGTCATATGTCAGAGAGGGTTAAGGAGTTATATCATGATTTTGCTTAACCCCTTCTGTACCGGCGACGTCTATGTCATTAATTTCCAGCTCCATTTACACGATTTTATGAAGTTTTGGAAATATATGTGGTAGGTAAAAGGATTGATCGAGAGAGTCTGTAGCCTTTCATTGGGTAGACGTCCCTTCCTAAGCTGAATAAAATCGTCTTATAGTGTCCAGAATATAATGAAAAGTACATCACCGGTACAGAAGGGGTTAATAAACTAAACTGTAAACATTGTGCTTAGTCAGCGTGAGTAAGAGGGCAAATTGTGATATACTTTACCCCTTTCATTAATAGAGGACCTTCCAAAGCTGAATGAAATCATCTAATGTTAGCCAGAATACTATTGAAGGGCGTCCGTCTTCAAATGCGCATGGATGTAATAGGAGTTTTCAGTATCTGGAATAATTTAAGGGAGTAGTATTCGCTTTTTCTGGACCCCCGTCTCCCTCATGTTTAGCATAATTATTAGCTTTGAGGTTTTAAGACGTTCGTTCCGTTAGTTTGGCGATTTTGAAGACCTTTCGCCTAGTTTTGTTTTCAATATTTAGACCTTTCGTGGCCTTTAGGTGTCGATTTTTTCCTGGCGAGCGAAAGCCAGCTTCTAATTTCAGAAGGAACTGGCTTTCGGCCGGGAAATTTTTCTACCGATTTTGTTTTACAAATTTATCTTGAAAGGGGGGTCTATGGGGGAGGGAGGGGGGGGGGGTTCTAAGTTTGATGGAGGTCTAGCGAGGACACTACACAAATAAATAATATATATACATAAATAGACCAAAAACCAATCACTACCCCCTTAAGTTATTTGCATCTTAATTCCCGCACCTCTACCAGTGTACGATCACCGTCGTGCTATTGTATATTAATGGAAAATTAATCAAATATTAATCAAATATTGCATCCTCCTTTCAACACTTCCCTCGTCAATTGCAACCATTTTTCTCTCTACATTTTTCACTTGCATTATTTTTGTTTTTATTTCAATCACCCCATGGCTTTTGTTTTGGTGTGTAATATCCTTTTGTGGTGTTAACATTGTAGTCACTTAAGGGGAGATGGGTAGTTTTTCTGGTTCCCGTTCTTCCTCATGTTTAGCCCCATTAGTTTTGAAATTTTAAGGCGTTCATTAATTTGTTTGGCGATTTTAAGACTTTTCGCCCCATTTCTGTGTCAATATTAGGACTTTTCGTGTCATTTATGTGCCATTTTTTTCCTGGCGAGCGATAGCGACCCTGTAATTTATGAGAAACCGGCAAGGACATTTTTCTACCAAAAAATGTTCAAATTTATCTTGAAATGGGGTCAAAGGGGTATAAATTTAAGCTTGATGGAGGAAACTAATATAATAAATACATAAAAAAAAAAATTGACCAAAAAATTAACCTTTATAGTATACGAACCATGACGCTATCGTTAATTTAATTCTGGCTACTATCAGGCTATTCTATGAAGCTTAGACAAGATCAGTGGAAGGTTAAGGGATAATTGAGATAGATTACACCCCTTTGATTGTTCGAGTTCTTTCTTTAGTTGTATAAAATCGTCTAGGGTTAGCAAGAATGTTATGAACGAAGAAACTGAGGCAGTGGAAGGATTAATGTTTTATCTATTCTTTCTTCTAACTGGCTTTGAGATTCTCATATAGTTTTCTTGGCTGAGTCTTTATGATTTCCTATTATCTTGTGTTACTCTATTGATTTTGTTTATGTTATTATTATTATTATTATTATTTGTACTGTCTTATGTTACTCTATTGTTATTTTGTTATGTTATTATTATTATTATTATTATTATTTTCTTTTTAAAGCATGTTTCATCCCATTATGTCCTATTTCCATGATTCCGATTACAAAATTGTAAGAGTTTCTACATCCCGCGACTTCTTTGTATTACTCTGCAGGTCCTCCCAATCCGTGTTCTCATATAATTCTGTAAAACTCTCACTTAAGGGAGGTCACCGTTTTTTTTTTTTTTATCTTTCTCTCCTTTTCTCTCTTTCCCTGGCTTGTATCCATTCGGCTCCATTCAGCCAAATGTTTTAAGAAGTTTATCCCCATCCAGGTGTCAATTTCTTCCTTGCGAGCGATAGCGAGCCAGCATTGAATGGAGAAATTCGGCTTCGCCGGTGACATTTTTCTATCGAAAAATGTACAAATTTAGCTTGCTGTCAAAACAATAATATATAAAAGCTGGCTCGCTACCGCTCGCCAGGAAAATATTGACACCTGGATGGGGTAAACGTCTTAAAACAGCAGGCTGAATGGGGCCGAATGGATGCAAGCTAAAGAGAGAGGGAAAAAAAGATACAAAAAAAAAAGCGAGGTGGGCTCCCTTAAGCACAAGTCTTTATTACTCAATTATCAGTTTTCTCTTATTGATTTCCTTTCTTGTTCCTGTTTTATGTTCTCATGCGAGGTGAAGCTTCTACGCAATAATTAACCCCTTCTGTACCGGCGACGTCTTTTGTATTATATTCTAGCTATATTTAGACGATTTTATGCAGTTTAAGAAGGATCTGTGGTAGTATAATGGGTGAAGTGAGATAGTTCGAAGCCTGTTAATTGCAGGAAGCCCATTTGAAACAGAATAAAATCGTCAATAATAGCCAGAACAAAGTTAAAAGGACGGCACCGGTAAAGAAAGGGTTAGTATTATTAATAATTGGCTAAAATAAATATATATGATCCTAATACAGCAATGAAAATGTTTAATCATAACTCAAGGACATAATAAAGGCGTGGTAAAACAATTTGATATATATAAAGTAAATTCAAAAGTTTACTTTAATTTCTATATACATGTGTGAAGGTGGGACACTAATACTGAGCATGGAAATGTTAATTAATGGGAGGCAGACCGTTTTTCTGGACCCCCTTCTCCCTAATGTTTAGCCCCACTAGTTTTGAGATTTTAAGACGTTCGGCTCATTAGCTTGGCGATTTTAACACCTTTCGCCCCATTTTTTTGTCAATTTTAAGACCTTTCGTGCCATTAAGGTGTCGATTATTTCCTGGCGAGCGATAGCCAGCCTGCAATTTTATGAGGAACCGGCCTTCGGCCGGGACATTTATCTTGAAGGGGGTGTTTTTCTAAGCTTGATAGAGGTCTAGGGAGGAAACTAAACAAATATAAAAATAAATGAATTAATAGATCAAACAAACGGCCAGCCTCCCCTTAAATGTCTAAACTGTCGACACACTATATAAAAAACACCATTTGAGGAGGAGAACTTTATTGGCAACGTTTCGCAAATAGCTTCTTCAGGTCACTAACCTGAAGAAGCTAATAATTCAATATACAGTTGCGCAAGCATAACGCCGTTTACCCTTTCAAGACGCGATGACGCATTGATTTTCTGTTCTCTGGCTATTGTTAGACGATTTTATTAAGATTCGAAAGGGTATATGGAAGTCAGAGGGTTAATTGAGAGAGTCTTTACCCTATTAATTTCCACAGATCCTTTATAACCTGTGTATAATCGTCTAATGATAGCCAGAATAAAGTGTCAACACGCGAGATAAGCCTCAGAAGGTTAATATATCTCCTATACCCAAATGCTGTTTGTTTTTTATCCAGGATACGAACATTGTAAAAAAATAGGCAGATACAATAATTGGATATATTGATAGAGATATATTTTTTCTATTGATGGACTAAATTACTACCAAAATTTGTACGGATACCTTGATAACCATTTTCATGCCTTAATTAACCTAATATTTTTTGAAAGCGAATTCTATTTTGAATCGTGGAAGTTTGGATTGTAGCCATTCAGGGGTGTGGCTTTTTTGGGTGGGGCCGCTTCTCATCAAACAAATATACCTTCACAGCAAGCGTTCAAAGGAGTACAAAGGAGTACAAAGGAAATAAAGCAACAACAGGTCTAGTGACCCTTCTAGGCTGCTTGTCCTCCAAAACACTGAGGATCAAGTGTCCAAACAGTGGTTTAGAGTGGGTAAGGGAACATTGGAAAGGGAACTACTGCCCTAGAACTAATGTCCGTGGCAGGATTAGGAAGTTAGTAGGGGACAGATGGGCTAGTAACTGAGGGGGGGATAAAATAAAGTTATTCATTTACAAACGCAGTCAGTCGCGGGTTTGATGCGAGATATTTGTCTAAGCGGAGTTTAAATGAATCAACGGTGCTGCAGTCTAGAACGTCTCGGGGAAGCCCATTCCACAAGTTGACAACTCGATTAAAGAAGAAATTCTTAGATTCGTGTGAGTTAAAAGATGTACCAATAATTTTGCAACCGTTTCCCCGCGTGTAATTAGATTGGTCGATAGTGAAGTACTTACTACAGTTCATATTGTCTATGCCTTTGATGATTTTGAACACTTGAATTAAGTCACCTCTTAATCTGCGCTGGGTTAAAGGAAATAGATTTAATTCTCTAAGACGCTCTTCGTATGGTTTGTTCTTTAGGCTAGGTATCATTTTGGTAACTCTACGTTGAACTCGTTCTAGCTTGTTTATATCTTTTTGGTAATAAGGGCACCAGGATTGAACGCAGTATTCTAGAAGAGGGCGGACTAAGGAATTGTAAAGGGTTAGGATAACGTCTTTGGATTTATGCTCAAATGACCTGCCTATAAAGCCAATTATTTTGTTTGCCTTCTTAACAACTTCTGACCATTGTTGACTCGGTTTTAGGTTACTCGATATTGTTACTCCCAGATCGGTTTCTTTGTTTACATTCTTAAGCTGAGTGCCATTCATCGAATAGTTTGCTTTCTCATTTAGGTATCCGATATGTAGTACTTTACATTTATCCGCATTGAAACTCATTTGCCAAATTTGGGCCCAACATGACAATTTATCTAGATTGTGTTGCATATCGTCAACTTGATCTTTTGAGAGTACTATATATGCAATTTTTGTATTGTCAGCAAATTTTGAGATTGTACAGGTGAGACCCTCGTCTATGTCGTTGATGTAAATTAGAAAGAGAATTGGTCCTAGTACCGATCCCTGGGGTACCCCGCTACTTACATTGGTCCATTTAGATGCCTTACCGTTTATGACTACTCTTTGCTTTCTGTCGCTGGGCCAATTTTCTATCCATTTCAACACACCGTCTTGTATTCCATGCGCTTTTAGTTTTAGCAGTAAACGTTTGTGGGGAACTTTGTCAAAGGCCTTTTGAAAATCAAGGTATATAATATCTACAGCTTTACTCTCATCGTAGAGGTTGAGGATATCGTGGAAGAAGTCTAAGAGGTTTGTTAAACAGGAACGTTTTTTACGAAAGCCGTGTTGAGTATCTTTAAGTAAGTTATTTGCCTCTAAGTGATTTACGAGTCTGTCTCTCATGACCGTTTCTAGCATTTTACATACAATTGAGGTTAAGCTAATTGGACGATAGTTACTGGGTAGGGATTTGCTGCCTTTTTTTAATATCGGTGTTACGTTGGCTAGCTTCCACTGATCAGGCATAGTCCCAGACTGCAAGGATTCATTGAATAGCAATGTCAGTGGTTTGGAGAGCTCATCCTTAGCTTCCTTTAGAACTCTAGGTGAGATTGTATCAGGTCCAGGCGTTTTATTTACCTTGAGTTTATCTAAACAATTCAATACTTCTCTCTCTGTAACGGTGATATTGCTTAGAACATCTGAATTATCAATCTGAATCGGCGATGATGTAGGGATATCACTGAGGTCTTCGGTTGTAAAAACTGATGCAAAGAAGGTATTGAGGGCATTACTCATTTGTACTTCGTCTTTGGTGTATTCTCCATTTTCATCGACTAGACTAACGGTCCAACAGTTGAAGTAACTACTTTTTTCTTTCTGATATAACTATAGAATTCTTTCGGGTTTGTTTTACTTTGATTCGCAACATGTAACTCCAGGGCCTTTTTACTTTGCTTAATTAACTTTTTGGCTTTGCGTCGTAGCTCTACAAATTTCACCCGTTCTTCATCATTTTGTGAGGATTTTAATCTATCATTAGCAAATTTTTTAGCAAGCAGACAGTCTGAAATATCTTTATTCCACCATTTGGGCTTATCATTATGGCCTGGACGCCGTATTTTCGATGGTATGCAGTATTGCACTGCCTTAAGGTAAGTGGTTGTGAAACGCTCCCAAGATGTATTTATGTCGTTATTGTTAGTCAGAAAGCTCCAGTCAGTTTCTTTAAGCTTTGATTTAAGTTTATGAAAATTTGCTTTCTTGAAATTAGGGACTTTCTCAATGCTGCGATTTGATTTGTTACTAGTAAACTTTAAAGTGAAAGTTATCGTACGATGGTCGCTGTTACTGAATTCATCACCAACATTCAAATTCTCTATTAATTCTTCTTTTGTTGCGAGTACAAGGTCAAGCACATTATTACCACGGGTCGGAGATTGTACAAATTGAAAAAGTGAACTCTCTTGCAAGTTAGCATAGAGGTCGTGTCCAGAGTGTGAAGTAAGAATATCGCCCCTTTTAGTCACGGGTAAGTTGAAATCGCCAAGAATTACGGTATCTTGTATGTTAGTTATTTCTGCAATTTGTTCATAAATTTCACTGTCAGTTTGCACTGATTGAGCTGGGGGTCTGTATAATAAAGCTAGTGTTATTTTAGTTCCTCGTTTATTATTTAATAGTACGTAAGATATGTCTATATTTGCATATTTGAGGTTTTGACATTAAGACGGGATTAAGACTTTCCTTTATAAAAAACAGAACTCCTCCTCCATTTCTATTGATCCGACTTTTCTCCTCCCCTTCCATTCCGCCAAATTCCACCCTCCTCCTTTCCCATCCATTGCACTAAATTTCTCCCACAACCCTTCCCTTCCATTCCACTAGATTCCACACTCCACCCTCCCCTTCCATTCCACTAAATTCCACCCTCCTCCTTTGCCATCCGTTCCACTAAATTTCTCCCTCCGCCCTTCCCTTCCACTAAATTTCTTCCTCCTCCCTTCCCTTCCACTAAATTCCACCTTCCTCCCTTCCACTAAATTCCATCCTCCACCTTTCCCATCCATTCCGCCAAAGTCCACCCTCCTCCTTTCCCATCCATTCCGCCAAATTCCACCCTCCTCCTTTCCTTTCCCTTCCACTAAATGTTACCCTCCTCCCTTCCCTTCCAATCCATTACATTTCTCCTTCACCCCTTCCCTTCCATTCCACTAAATTCCACCCTCCTCCCTCCCCTTCCCATCCACTAAATTCCACCCTCCTCCCTCCTCTTCCCTTCCACTAAATTCCACCCTCACCCCTTCCCTTCCATTCCGCCAAATTCCACCCTCCTCCCTCCCGCCAAATTCCACCCTCCTCCCTCCCCTTCCCCTTCCCTTCTGCCAAATTCCACCCTCCTCCTTCAACTTCCCTTCCGCCAAATTCCACCCTCCTCCCTCCTCTTCCCTTCCGCCAAATTCCACCCTCCTCCCTCCCCTTCACTTCCGCCAAATTCCACCCTCCTCCTTCCCCTTCCCTTCCGCCAAATTCCACCCTCCTCCCTCCCCTTCCCTTCCGCCAAATTCCACCCTCCTCCTTCCCCTTCCCTTCCGCCAAATTCCACCCTCCTCCCTCCCCTTCACTTCCGCCATATTCCACCCTCCTCCCTCCCCTTCACTTCCGCCAAATTCCACCCTCCTCCCTCCCTTTCCCTTCCACCAAATTCCACCCTCCTCCCTCCCCTTCACTTCCGCCAAATTCCACCCTCCTCCTTCCCCTTCCCTTCCGCCAAATTCCACCCTCCTCCCTCCCCTTCACTTCCGCAATATTCCACCCTCCTCCCTCCCCTTCACTTCCGCTAAATTCCACCCTCCTCCCTCCCTTTCCCTTCCGCCATATTCCACCCTCCTCCCTCCCCTTCACTTCCGCCAAATTCCACCTTCCTCCCTCCCTTTCCCTTCCGCTAAATTCCACCCTCCTCCCTCCCCTTCACTTCCGCCAAATTCCACCCTCCTCCCTTCCCTTCCATTCCACCCTCCTCTCAACGTTTTACTCACTCCACACAGGCATAAAACGCCCGTAACTAATTTGTCCATCAAACGTTTTCTATGTCCCTCTCCATTTGGCCCATTTGCATAGAAACGTACCACTCACCCCACCCTTCACCTCTCCATTTCGCTGCTCTGTTATACGTTTCTTGTTTTGTTTCTGTCCTGCTTCTGACTCACCGATATTGGAAGGTGAGGCAGAAGGGAACAAAGGCTAACATAAAAGACACACAGAAAAAATGACGGGGGCAATATCCTATTTTTAACCCATTCCCCGATTCCAAAAAAAGTCACACGCATTCTTTGTGATTCGGTTCAATTCCATTTTTGTATCTATAGTAAAACATACTGAATACCTATCCAAACACGATATATATATATATATATATATATATATATATATATATATATATATATATATAATTATACTGTATATATAATATATAATTACTTGCAATATATCTTGTGTTACCCATTGCAGTAGCATGATAATTTTTTCATGCTTTTGCTAACAGTTGACGATTTGGGTCAGCTTAAATGAACGTGTAGGAATAAGCAAAGCACAGTTTATCCTAATCATTCCTATAGCTCCCACAAATACTCTTGAAGATGAACAAAATAATTTCTATGGCTCCCACACATACTCTTGAAGATGAACAAAATGATTCAATGATAGCCTGAAGGAAATTAAGAAGGGTATCGTCGCAGTAAAAGGGACAACATAAACAAGAGCACAATCACTGAAACTGACAGACCAATATGTATACATCACGCCTGTTGGGGAAAAAAGAAAAAAAAAAAAAAAAAAAAAATGAGAGAGAGAGAGAGAGAGAGAGAGAGAGAGAGAGAGAGAGAGAGAGAGAGAGAGAGAGAGAGAGAGAGAGAGAGTCAAAGCCTCTACAATATGAAGGTGACATTTTAATAATTGTATTGTGATTACTACTAGGCGATCGTATTCAGCATAGGAATGACGTCTATCAATCAAAGGAGTAAACATGTTTGATTAAGGGGAGTTATTTTCTGGACCCCATTCTCCCTCATGTTCAGCTCCCTTAGTTCTGAGATTATAAGACGTGGGCCCCATTAGTTTGGCGCTATTAAAACCTTTCGCCCTATTTCTATGCCAAATTGAGACCATTTGTGCCATTTAACTGTCGACTATCTTCTGACGAGCGATTTGCAAGCCTGCAGATTATGAAGGAATCGATAAATCTACAAGTTTGTCTCGAAGGGGGGTCTTGGAGGATTTCTTTAAGCTTGATGAAAGTCTAGCGAAGAAAAAACAAATACTTAAACCTTTTGACTGTCATGGGTCCTTCGTAAGTAATCCACAATCGTCTAAGGATAACCAATATGTAATGACAAAAAGATGTCACTGTACTGAAGGGGTTAAACATGATAACAGCCTCATTCCCTTTTCACCCATTGTAATATTATTAAACATTTATAAACATAATAAATACAATAAATAAATACAATAAATAAGTATAAATGTTTCATATTACTGAAGGGGTTACACTCACTTCTCCACCATAAAGAATTTCTGCATATAAAAATTCATTAATCTCCAAACCTACTACTTTCTGGAATTCACTTCCTTGGAGTTGCTTTTCACAAACTGTTACACTCTACAACGATATAAATCCAGTTGTTATGAACCTTTGTGAATGGAGAATGCCTTTAGGCTCATGGACCTTTTTGGTTTTGTCTTTATTTTTCCTTCTTACATTCCTTGTCTAAAAAAAAGAAAAAAAAATAGGCTCGCTTCCTTTCTCACATCGAAAACAACAGGGAAGGAAAGACGCGAGCATTTTCGGATTTGCTCTAACAGAATATATTTGGGTGTCTCGTATATATATATATATATATATATATATATATATATATATATATACTCCAAAAAACTATGACCTACTCTTCAACAACATACAAATTAACCCTTCACCTTCTCTTAATATTCTCGGTGTCTCTTTTTCTTCTGCTCTCTCTTGGAAAGATCATATTACCACTCTTGCTATAACAGCTTCCCAAAGGCTGGGTGTGTTCAACCGCCTCCGGGGGTTCTTTACCCCTGCACAGCTTCTTGCTCTGTACAGGGGCACAGTGCGTCCATGTATTGAGTATTGTTCAGTCGTGTGGGAAGGATCCTCTCACACAGCACTTCTAAAGAAGAAGGCCTTCCGCCTGATTAACTCACGTTCACTCATCAATTCTCTGCAATCTCTCTCTCTTCGCCGTAACGTTGCATCTCTCTCACTATTCTACCGCTATTACAATAATCAGTGTTCCTCAGAGCTCTCTGTGTATATACCACCCCCTCTTCATAGAAAACTAAGCACCCGTCTTGCAACACAATTCCACCCTACCCTATGCAACTCTCCAACCCAAGAGTGAAACATTAATCTCAATTGTTTTCTTCTACTCAACAGCTGAGCTCTGGAACTCTCTCCCAAAATCAGCCTTTCCTTCTTCCTATGACTTAAATGTATTCAAACTCCGTTTGTCCAGGCATTTAGGCTCGAACGTCTCTTGATTTCGACCATGTCACTCGTACAACTCTGGGGGAGGCACTAGCTACAGGCAGTTCTGCCTTTTGTCTCCCTCATTCACATAGAAAAAGAAAATAGGAAAAAAATATAAACAGTATATTCTACAGTATATATATATATATATATATATATATATATATATATATATATATATATATATATATATATAGAGAGAGAGAGAGAGAGAGAGAGAGAGAAAGAAAGAAAGAAAGAGAGAGAGAGAGTGAGAGAGTCTAATGTATGAAGCCTGGTATAATTAATGACATACAGAGCATGACTTCCCAGAACTAGATGCCGCGTCATGTCATTGAGACGTTATCATAATGTGTTGGAAGAGGCCCTAACTAATGTCTATACATCATTATATTAAGGGGGGTGACCTGCTTCTGTTCTCTCCTTTTCTCTCTTTCTCTGGCTTGTATCCATTCAGCCTATTGTTTTAAGACGGTTATCCCTATCCAGGTGTCGATTTCTTCTTGACGATCGATACCGAGTCAGCATTGTACGGAGAAATCCGGCTTCGACGGAGACATGTTTCTATCGAAAAATGTACAAATTTAGCCTGCTGTCAAAAACATTGAAGAAAATATATGCTGGCCAGCGGTAAAAATCGCCACCTGGATGGGGATAAACGTCTTAAAACAGTAGGCTGAATGGGGCCGAATTTATACAACCTAGAGGGAGAGGGAGAGAGAGAAAACAAAAATTAGGTGGGCCCCCTTAATAGCAAACGGTAGCTCGTCGACGTCACGCTCAAATGCCATGATCTGAGTTCACAATTTCAATTTTATTTCAACTAATCAGAGGAAATAGATAAGCATAGTTAACTTGCATAGTTTAATTACTATCATGACCCCCACCACCCCAACCATTCTACCCACCTCCATCACCCAAACCATTCTACCCACCTCACTATACCATAACCATCATTCTCACTAACACCACCATCATCCTCACCACCACCACCATCATGACCCCCACCACTACCATCCCAACCATTCTACCCACCTCCATCACCACCACCACCACCCAACCATTCTACCCACCTCACTATACCACCACCATCATTCTCACTAACACCACCATCATCCTCACTACCACCACCACTATCACCATCATGACCCCCACCACTACCATCCCAACCATTCTACCCTCCTCCATCACCACCACCACCACCCAACCATTCTACCCACCTCACTATACCACCACCACCACCATCATCCTCACTACCACCACCACTATCACCATCATGACCCCCACCACTACCATCCCAACCATTCTACCAACCTCCATCACCACCACTACCACCCCAACTATTCTACCCACCTCACTATGCCACCACCACCACCATCATCCTCACTACCACCGCCACCATCATGACCCCCAGCACTACCACCACCACCACTACTACCACCAACACCATCATGACCCCGAGCACTACCACCCCAACCATTCTACCCACCACCACCACCACTACTACCACCAACACCACCATCACCATCATGACCCCCACCACTACCATCCCAACCATTCTACCCACCTCCATCACCACCACTACCACCCCAACTATTCTACCCACCTCACTATACCACCACCATCATCCTCACTACCACCGCCACCATCATGACCCCCAGCACTACCACCCCATCCATTCTACCCACCAACACCACCATCGCCATCATGACCCCCAGCACTACCACCCCAACCATTCTACCCACCAACACCACCACTACTACCACCATCATGACCCCCAGCACTACCACCCCAACCATTCTACCCACCACCACCACCACCACCATCACCATCATGACCCTCACCACTACCACCCCAACCATTCTACCCACCTCCCCCCACCACCACCGTCTCAAGCACTACACGTTTCTCCCTTATGGCGGTGTCTTCAAGTTTAAGGCGGTCACATCTTCTCCGCCTCACCTCCACTCTCTTCGGTAGTTTTGCACCTTGGAATTTTTATAAAACAAAAAAACTTGGTACTCGGTTCTTACTCTAATTTCTTAAGGGAGCCCACCTCGCTATTTTTATCTTTCTCTCCCTCTCTCTTTGGCTTGTATCCAATCGGCCCCATTCAGCCTACTGTGTTAAGACGTTTACCCCCATCCAGGTGTCAATATTTTCCTGGTGAGTGGTAGCGAGCCAGCATATAAATATATTTTTTGTTTCGACAGCAAGCTAAATTTGTACATTTTTCGATAGAAAAATGTCTCCGGTGAAGCCGGATTTCTCCATACAATGCTGGCTCGCTATCGCTTGCCAGGTAGATAGCGACACCTGGATGGGGATAAACGTCTTAAAACAGTTGGCTGAATGGGGCCGAATGGATACAAGCCAGGGAAAGAGAGAAAAGGAGAGAAAGATAAAAAAAAGCCGGTGATCCCCCTTGATAAATTAATTATTATCATGAACCAGATAGAGTTCTTACATTTTTTCAGAGAACTATTGATTGAAATAATTGTATAGGTAAAATATAAGTAACCCACGAATCGTATAGGAATATCATTTGAGTTAAACAATAGTCGCTTTATTATATCCATTTGCGGTTATAAGTTTGATAGCACAGCCCAAGCAAAGTGCCTTAGTTATATTAAGGGGAGATTATCCACTTGAGGGACTTTTTTCTTGACTCCTTTCTCCCTCATGTCTAGCCCCATTGCTTTTGGGATTTTAAGACGTTCGCCCAATTATTTTGACGATTTTAAGAACTTTCGACCCATTTCTGTCAATTTTAAGACCTTTCGTGCCATTTAGGTGTCGATTTTATCCTGGCGAGCGATAGCGAGCCTGTAATTTAAGAGGAACCGGCCTTCAGCCGGGACATTTTTCTACCGAAAAATGTACAAATTTATCTTGAAAGGGGCTCAAGGGGGTGTAATCTTAAGCTTGATGGATACCTAGAGACCAAACTAAAAACGTCCCCTTAAACACAATCCTCTGCAGATCTCTATAAGATCTGGATAACAACGCAAGTTATGTGTAACGGTTTCATTGGATTGCATTTTATGGAGAGGATATCCATATTCTGTCGAAATTATCTTAACTATTTATATTTATATTAATAATAAATCCTCATTCAGATAATTTAAGAAACAAGTAATCAATTTAAAGATATAAATACATTGAAAAATAACAATCTGAATATAAAGTATAATTTCATATATTTATCTAAATATTTATATGGTGAATGATAAACAGTAATCGATGTAACAATGTTATAGGAGTGTGTCTCTAAGGAAGATGTAAGCCAAATGAATATAGTAATCCTACTTTCAATTTGACTCCCAACACATCACATTGAATAAATATGGTATTAAGGGAAGGTATTTAGTTTGTTCCCTAGACCTCCATCAAGCTTAAAATTACACCCCCTTGAGTCCCTTTCAAGATATATTTGTACATTTTTCGGTAGAAAAATGTCCCGGCCGAAGGCCGGTTCCTCTTAAATTACAGGCTCTCTATCGCTCGCCATGATAAAATTGACACCTGAATGGCACGAAAGGTCTTAATATGGGGTGAAAGTTCTTAAAATCACTAAACTAATGGGGCAAACGTTTTATAATATCAAAAGCAATGGGGCTAAACATGAGGGAGAAAGGGGTCAAGACAAAAATCCCTTAAGTGGAGATCTCCCCTTAAAGTAAACTAAAATAGGCCTACCTGGAAAACCAATTCAAACAACTATTTATCTATTTAATATTATTCATTAGTTTCTTCACAAGACCTTCATCAAGCTTAAATATATACCCCTAAGACACCCTACGAGATAAATGTGTACATTATTCGGTAGACAAATGTCCCACCTATGTTAAAGACTTGGTATCGTTCGCAATGAAAAAATAGACATGTACACGTCTTAAAATCGCCAATCTAATGGTGCGAACGTCTTAAAAACTCAAAACTAATTGGGCTAAATATGAGGAATAAGGGGGTCCAGAAAAAAACAGACCTCTCCCTAAACTTCATCTATATATTTTCATTGACTATCATATCGAGCCCTAAGTTGAGGTAAGCCCCAAACACAACACATCTCAAATTTCATATATATATATATAAAACCTTCATTAACTATTATATCGAGCTATAACTTGAACTTTGGTAAAGCCAAAGAACACCATAGCTCATACTTCATCTATATATCCTCATCGACTAATTATATCGAGCTATAACTTGAACTTAGGTAAGGCCAAACACAACATAACTCATACTTCATATATATATATATATATATATCCTCATTAACTATTGCATTGAGCTATAACTTGAACTGAGATTAAGCCAAAGTACAACACAGCTCATACTTCATCTATTATCCTCATCGAGCTATAACTTGAACTGAGGTAAGGACAAACACAACATAGCTCATACTACATCTATATATAAAACCTTCATTAACTATTATATCGAGCTATAACTTGAACTGAGGTAAGCCCTAAGCACAACATATCTTATACTTCATCTATATTATCCTCATCGAGCTATAACTTGAACTTAGGTAAGGCCAAAGAGCAACATAGTTCATACTTCATCTATATTATCCTCATCAAGGGATAACTTGAACTGAGGTAAGGCCAAAGAACAACATAGCTCTTACTTCATCTATATTATCCTCATTGACTATTATATCCAGCTATAACTTGAACTGAGATAAAGCTAAACACAACATAGCTCATACTGCATCTATATTATCCTCGAGCTATAACTTGAACTTAGGTAAGGCCAAACACAACATAGCTCATACTTCATCTATATTAGCATCATCGAGCTATAACTTAAACTGAGGTAAGCCCTAAGCACAATATAGCTCATACTTCATCTATATATCCTCATTAACAATTACATCGAGCTATAACTTGAACTTCGGTAAGCCCTAAGCACAATACATCTCAGACTTCATTTATATATAACCTTCATTAACTTATGAGGTAAAGCCAAAGCACAATTCTTATACTTCATACTTCATCTATATTATCCTCATCGAGCTATAACTTGAACTTCGGTAAGCCTCAAGCACACCACATCTCAAACTTCCTCCATATACCCTCCTGAGCCAAGCAACTTACTTGATCTATCTATACGCGCCATCACCGACGCCTTCACAGTTAATAGTTAATAGTTAACGAGAGAGAGAGAGAGAGAGAGAGAGAGAGAGAGAGAGAGAGAGAGAGAGAGAGAGAGAGAGAGAGAGAGAGAGAGAGAGACATAGATAGAGAGAGAGAGAGAGGAGAGAGAGAGGAGAGAGAGAGAGAGAGAGAAAGAGGATATGCCAATAAAAATAGACTATCAAGCAAATTAAGTGTGCGTTTGAGGATGTGTGTGTATGTGTGTGTACTGTGTATTGTATGTACCCTCACGCTTATGTGTGTGTGTATGTTTGTTTGTGTGAGTGTTTGTGTGTGTATGAGTGGGAGTGTGTGTGGGGGATAATGCGTCTGTATATGCGTCTATATGTGTGTTTCTGTATGTGTACTTACTCTAGTTGTACTTACTCTAGTTGTATTGCGGGAGTGAGCATGATCGTTATTTCCCGCCTCCTATATGTGTAGGTGTTATATGTATCGTTGGAATGGCTGTGGATGTGTGTGTAGTCTGTATTTTTAGCCAATTGGCGACATCGGAAACGAAGGCTTAGGGTGGATCTGTATGGTACCCACTCACTATAGAAGGTACCGTCTCGCCCGAAGGCTTAGGTAGCCATCAGCTTAGGTGAACCATATGATACCCATCTCGCCTTGTACCATTTTTGCCAACCCCAGATGGGACGTCACAACGTCGTCCACTTATTCCAGGTACCTATTTACAGCTAGGTGAACTGAGGCTAACACATGAAAGGAGACAAGCCCAATTTGTCTCCGCCCGGCCGGGGATTGAACCCCCGACCCCTCGTGTGTGAGACGAGAGCTCTACCTACTAGGCTACGGGCTGTGTGTGTGTGTGTGTGTGTGTGTGTGTGTGTGTGTGTGTGTGTGTGTGTGTGTGTGTGGACAAGCGGTGGTGTGTTTAAAGGTACAACATTCACGAAATATGTAGGTTTGCAGGTACATGAGGTTTAGGGCGACAGTTTAAGTGTACACACCCTTTTAAAATACGTTGAAATGGAGTGTTTTCGGTTAGGTTAGGTAAGTTAGGTTAGGTTAAGTTTTATCTAGATAGTTTTATTTAGGCTTAAACATCGAAAAATGTACTCGAAATCATGCAAAAATAACGTATGTACCGATAAACATACCACCGCTTGGGTGTGTGTGTGTTACTCAGTTACTTGTTCGTCAAGGGGAATCCACGCAATGCGAGCTAAGCTCATTATTATCGCGCCTCCTTAACTGGGAATGTATTGCGTGAAATGCATGTTAAGTGTTTTATGTACTGTTGGAATGGCTGTGGATGTGTGTGTAGTCTGTATTTTAGCCAATTGGCGACATCGGAAACGAAGGCTTTGGGTGGATCTGTATGGTACCATTCTCACTATAGACGGTACCGTCTCGCCCGAAGGCTTAGGTAGCCATCAGCTTAGGTGAACCATATGATACCCATCTCGCCTTGTACCATTTTTGCCAACCCCAGATGGGACGTCACAACGTCGTCCACTTATTCCAGGTACCTATTTACAGCTAGGTGAACTGAGGCTAACACATGAAAGGAGACAAGCCCAATTTGTCTCCGCCCGGCCGGGGATTGAACCCCCGACCTCTCGTGTGTGAGACGAGAGCTCTACCAACTAGGCTACGGGCTGTGTGTGTGTGTGTGTGTGTGTGTGTGTGTGTGTGTGTGTGTGTGTGTGTGTGTGTGTGTGTGTGTGTGTGAGTGAACGTCAGGGAATTGTCGCCGAATAGTCTAATAGTAAAACGTTAAAGTTCTAAACTTTCCGAAATGAGGTTTTTAAGGGGAGAGAGAGAGAGAGAGAGAGAGAGAGAGAGAGAGAGAGAGAGAGAGAGAGAGAGAGAGAGAGTGACTTGAAAATACAGAGCATACAGAAGAGATGAGGAAGTCTGGATTGAATATAGATTGAGTTAGCATACATACGATCTATTATGGAGAACCAAGTGAACAGAAAGGAAACAGAGGCAGTGGAGTACTTTCAACGGAAAGAAAAAATATACAATATATATATATATATATATATATATATATATATATATATATATATATATATATTATATATATTGAATTATAATACTTCTACAATGAAAACACCCAAAACAACAACTAATACTACAACTACTAATACTAATATTATTTATACATAAAGGTATCAAGAAAAACAAATCAACAACAACACCTGAAAATGTATTATATGCATCCAATGGCTTTATCAATTAATATAAAATACTTCCCATTTGGTTACTATCCCACAAGAACAGTAATGTGATATTGTCGATAGTCACCCACACCCCACAACATCCCCACCCACAACCCATGAACCAACTCCCACAGCATACCAATATGTCAATTAATCGCAGTGGGAGGAAATTGATACTGTATTTTGTCTGTTAAAATCTATATTCTCGGGTTCCGAACACTACCCAAACGCTATAATATTTAGTCTCTCCCTCAAGATGTGTCCAACCTTCAATAACATTTAGGAAAAGTTAGAGAAGGGCAAAACATAAATCAAATACTTTGTCACGCCACGAGTTCTAACCAAATAGTCATAGAAGTGTACCTTGGGGTCCGGCCAAAAAACCAAGAACAATAATGCCACGAAAGAGTCGGCAAGTTTTATAGTGGTAGTTAAATGTTAACGATAGTAGTTATAGCCAAGGTTCAATATTAGGACGCTCTTTTTCACTAAAGGGCTAGAGCAAATAAGCTGTAAATGTCCACATCCATTCTCTGGCTACCTCTTGCCAAATGGTAGACATAACAACTCAAATACAGAGGACGTTTTTCGAGTTATGAGAGCTTGGAGTCGGGAATTCTGGCCTACTTATAATGAAAAACGTAATCAATCCTTACTACCTATCAGTCTGTCCTTCTTCCTATGACTTAAATTGCTTTAAATTCCATGTGTTCAGGCATTTTGGCTCGATTTTGGCTCTGTCGCTCTTTCAACTCTGGGGGAGGCACTCGCCACAGGCAATGCTGCCTTTTGTCTCCCTCACTCACATAGAAAAACAAATATATTCCTGTAGAAATTTAAAATATTTCATATGAATGGGGAGAAAAATAAATGACAACAATTAGATAATAGTAGTGGGTAGCTATGCAGTATTTTTCAACTCCGACTATACCGTGCAATATGTAGATTTATTTGCATAAGTTATTTGACGATACAACAAAGAAATATCTAAATTCTATTACCACCACTTCAAATGTTTGGTAGATAGATAGAGAACTTAGGTCTATGTACTGCATATTTCCACGGCGATACAGATATTTGATAGCTGATGTGAAATGCGGAAATATCAAAGGATTCCTGTCCTGGTCAATCTTCAAGGGGATAGTACTCGGTTTTTCTGGACACCCTTCTCCCTCATGTTTAGCATATTAGTTGAGATTTTAAGATTTGTCTTCCGTTACTTTAGCGATTTTGATATCTTTCGCCCCATTTCTTTGTCAATATTTAGACCTATCGTGCCATTTAGGTGTCTATTTTTTTCCTGGCGAGCGATAGCGAGCCAGTAGTGTTAGAAGGAACCGGCATTTGGCCTGGACATTCTTCTACCGAAAAATTTACAAATTTATCTTGAAGAGGGTGTCTAGGGGGTATTTTGTTAAGCTTCATGGAGGTCTAGTGAGGAAACTAAAAAAACAAATTATAAAATATATATATATAGACCAAAAACCAAGCACTACCCCCTTACAAGACATCGGTATCATGGAGATGTCTCTTCAAACACAATCTGCTAACAAGCGAAAACACTGAAAGACAAACAAACAAACAATCCAGAAAATCATTAAGGGGGGTCATTGTTTTTTTGTTTTATCTTTCTCTCCTTTTCTCTCTTTCCCTGGCTTGTATCCATTCGGCCCCATTCAGGCAACTGTTTTAAGACGTTTATCCCCATCCAGGTTCGATTTCTTCCTGGCGAGCGATAGCGAGCCAGCATTGAATGGAGAAATTTGGTTTCGCCGGAGACATTATTCTATCGAAAAATGTACACATTTAGCTTGCTGTCAAAACTAAAATATATATATGCTGGCTCGTTACCGCTCGCCAGGAAAACATTGACACCTGGATGGGGGTAAACGTCTTAAAACAGTAGGATGAATGGGGCCAAATGGGTACAAGACAAAGAGAGAGGGAGAGAAACATAAAACAAAAAAAGCGAGGTGGGCCCCCTTAAGCGAATTGGTTTCACGGTTGTCTGAAAAGAGTTTCCATCAAAATAGACTGTGATCCAGCTTTGTCTCGACAAATAAGATACATGCCTACACATTCGTTCATTCATTCATACACGCACACACACAAACACAAGGATACGCAAATATATACGCCCGTGTACCTTTCACATCTTCCGCCTTTTAATATTACGTAATGTTTCACACAATCTTTCATAAGTTTGTTTTTAATTTGCCTGTCAGTAAATACCATTGTTCATACTGGTTTCAGTATTAAACCCAAAATGTTAAATTTTAAAGTGTTTCGATCATACAATGTCATTTTTTATCTCTCTTACTCCCCCCCCCTTCTCTCTCTCTCTCTATATATATATATATATATATATATATATACTGTATATATATATATTCATTCAGTAACTTCAAACTCCGTGTGTCCAGGCATTTTAGCTCGAACGTCCCTTGATTTCGGCCCTGTCACTCTTTGAAATCTGGGGGAGGCACTCGCTCCAGGCATTTATGCCTTTTGTCTCCCTCATTCAGATAGACAAAAAAATACATTTCCTTTTAGATTGTTCTAACCACTCCTTCAATTTTTGCCTTTCATAACTTTCTTTAACATTGTGTTTCGTTTCCACTATTAGACTATGTTATGCAGTTTAAAAGGGGTCTCCAGTAATTAACAGTAATTAACAGGCTTAGAACTATTTCACTTAACCCTCTTTACTACCACAGATCCTACACAAAATCGTCTAAATATAGCAGGGATAAAGCTAAAAAAAATCCGCCCTGTACAGTTAAGAGCATATACACCGCGTCGCACCCACTTGAAGCAGTATCGAACGCAAACCAAACAACACAATGCTGAAGGGGGAATGGCCGTATTTATTTGCTCATATATGTATTTATGTATTATCTTCTTTATTTGTCTCCCTTGACCTCCATCAACCTTAAAAAAAACACCTCCCAAGACCCTCCTTCAAGATAAATGTGTACATTGTTCGATAGAAAAATTTCCTGGCCAAAGGCCAGTTCCTTTTAAATTGTAGGCTCGCTCTCGTTTGCCATGACAAAAACACTGGCACCTAAATGACACGAACATTCTTAATATTGACAAAGAAATGGGGCGAAAGGGCTTAAAATCGTTAAACAAATGGGTAGAACGTTCTTAAAATCTGAAAACTATTGGGGCTAAACATGAGGAAGAATGGGGACCAGAAAAGCGACCCATCTCCCCTTAATATAGGCTAAATGCTTCAGAACTGGACTACAAATATATATGGTAAATTGTGACCTCATAAGCTGCCAGACTAGTGTTGAGGGAAAAAGCGCTCGTGTGATACCGGCTTTATACAATATAGGGTGAGAACTGGTCCCGAGAGGATAATCGTGCATACATCTTTAAATATTCAAAGTTCGTTCTCCCCTCTCCTCACACTGCTGCACGCTTTACTGCAGTCATTGTTCTATCTCTCCTATTCTGTAACTCTCTCAAACTCTAACTCTAACTCTCTTTCTATTTTTTCTCTCTCGCTCTCTCTCTCTCCAAGGGAGGTGGTCCATATTCATTCAATTGGTACGTTTTAAAAGATCCTGGACGATCATGAGATAGAGATTGGCTTAGTTTAGATGAGTATATTTGTGTGTAAGTGTAAATGTCCTTTCAGACTAGTTTCTTTCTCACCTCTACAAAAGCTATTTCCTTACCCACAAAATTAAATGTTCTTATATGTGTTTAGCCGGAGGGATCGGAGGGTGGGGAGAGAGCCTATTACTGTACTTTGCTGTCACTTTTTTTTTTTTTTTTTTTTTTTTTTTTTTTTTTTTTTTATAAACTGTTCCTGTGTCTACTAGTATTAAGGCCGGACCACCTAATGGGGACCGCAAAATCTGTGTGTGGTCTCAGAGTCTCTCTCTCTCTCTCTCTCTCTCTCTCTCTCTCTCTCTCTCGTTCTATATATATATATATATATATATATATATATATAATATATATATATATAATATATGCCTCTCCTCTCTCTCATCTCTCACCCTTTCGTCCTCATAGTTTTCCGCTCCCCTTCTCCGTCATCTCTTCTCTTCCCTTTCTCTCCGTTCTCTCTCTTTCTTATAAAGGTTTGGCGTGTCCCCTCTCCTCCCTTTTATCATCTTCCATCTCATTTACTCTCTTCACTTTTTCCGCTATCGATCTGAAGGGGAAGTATTAGTTATTTTGTCTGAATCCCCTTCTCTTTCATGTTTAGCCCCATTAGTTTCCAAGTGTTAAGACTTTCTCCCATATCTTTGTCAATATTTAGACCTTTTGTGCCATGTAGGTGTCGATTTTTTCCTGGCGAGCGATAGAGAGCCTACAATATAAGAGGAACCAGGACATTTTTCCACCAAAAATTTACAAATTTGGGATGTATTTTTGTTAAAGCTTGATTGGGAGAAAACACAAACTAATGTATACACCGGTAATAATAAACAAATAAATGTATATACCGGTAATAATAAACAAATAAATGTATATACCGGTAATAATAAACAAATAAATGTATATACCGGTAATAATAAACAAAATGTCTATATCCCGTAATAAAACCAAACAAATGTATATACCGGTATAAAACCACAAACTAATGTATATACCGGTAATAAAACACAAACTAATGTATATACCGGTAATAAAACACAAACAAATGTATATACCGGTAATAAAACACAAACAAATGTATATACCGGTAATAATAAACAAATAAATGTATATACCGGTAATAAACAAATAAATGTATATACCGGTAATAATAAACAAATAAATGTATATACCGGTAATAAAACACAAACAAATGTATATACCGGTAATAATAAACAAATAAATGTATATACCGGTAATAATAAACAAATAAATGTATATACCGGTAATAAAACACAAACAAATGTATATACCGGTAATAAAACACAAACTAATGTATATACCGGTAATAAAACACAAACTAATGTATATACCGGTAATAAAACACAAACAAATGTATATACCGGTAATAAAACACAAACAAATGTATATACCGGTAATAATAAACAAATAAATGTATATACCGGTAATAATAAACAAATAAATGTATATACCGGTAATAATAAACAAATAAATGTATATACCGGTAATAAATGTATATACCGGTAATAAATGTATATACCGGTAATAAATGTATATACCGGTAATAATAAACAAATAAATGTATATACCGGTAATAATAAACAAATAAATGTATATACCGGTAATAATAAACACAAACAAATGTATATACCGGTAATAATAAACACATAAATGTATATACCGGTAATAATAAACACATAAATGTATATACCGGTAATAATAAACAAATAAATGAATAAATAAAATAACGCCCCCTTAAGCCACTATAGTCGGTTCTCTTTCAGCCGACGGTAGACGGAATCTCTTAGCAACTGATTTCTCAATTCATAAGGGGAGGTTTATAATTTGCTTCTTAGACCTCCATCAAGATTAGAAAAGAAAAAAAAAAATATATACATATATATAAATAAATAAAACCACACACACACACACACACAAGACTCCCTTTCTAGATAAATGTGTAGATTTTTGGCGGCAAAACATGTCCCTAAATTTCCTCCTAAATTACAGGCTCGCCAGGAAATAATTGACAACAAAATGGCAGGAAAGGTCTTAAAATTGACAAATGGGGCGAAAAGTCGTAAAATAGTCAAACTAATTAGGTGACTCCTTAAAATATCAGAAGTAATTGAGATAAACATGAGGGAGAAGGGTGACTATACTTTTCACCTTTATTTTATTTTTATTATTTTTAACTTTACCTTTCTCGACCTCTCATACCCCCCCCCCCCTCCAACCCCCCCGGCGTATTTCTCCCAGACTTCAGCATTCTTAGCCCCGTCCAAGTTTCTAAACACCAATCTACGAGCGACGGAGAGGCGAAGGCAGGGTTTTATTAGCAAAAATAGCCGTAAAAGAGGGGTATCATGTGAAGTGGGCATAGTTTACATATTAAGGGAGCACACCTCTCGCTTTTTTCTTTTTCTCTCCCTCTCTCTTTGTCTTGTATCCATTCGGCCCCATTCAGCCTACTGTTGTAAGACGTTTACCCCCATCCATGTGTCAATAGTTCCTAGCGAGCGGTAGCGAGCTAGCATATATATATATTTTTGTTTTGACAGCAAGCTAAATTTGTACATTTTTCGATAGAAAAATTTCTCCGGCGAAGCCGGATTTCTCCATACAATGTTGGCTCGCTATAGCTCGCCAGGAAGAAATCGACACCTGGATAGGGATACACGTCTTATAACAGTTGGCTGAATGGGGCCGAATGGATAGAAGCCAGGGAAAGAGAGAAAAGGAGAGAAAGATAACAAAAAATGCCGGTGACACCCCTTATCCGTAGTGAATCTTGAGGGGTATATTGGAGAAGTATGGAGCGGAGGGTAAACTATGATCCGTAGATGGTTACTTGCTGTTAGTTAGCAATACGTGTTATAGTTCGGTAGTAGTATAGTAGTTTGAGAAGATAGATAAATAAACAAATATACATATACATATTATACAAGCATATGTTAGAGATAGCTAGACAGAATATATATATATATATAGGCCTATAATAACAAAATTAATGAACAAATCGTATAATTTTTGTGTATGCTATGAGCAACCATGAAGCTGACTTATTAGGTGGTTTCAAGTTTCAGACACTAAGCTTGGAGAAATAAGAGAAGCTGGAGTTCAGAAAATAATTAATGCTTCCCCTTAAGGAAGCCCACCTCGCTTTTTTATATTTATCTCCCTCTCTCTTTGGCTTGTATCCATTCGGCCCCATTCAGCCAACTGTTTTAAAACGTTTATCCCCATCCAGGTGTCAATATTTTCCTGGTGAGTGGTAGCGAGCCAGCATAGGCCTATATATATATTTTTGTTTTGACAGCAAGCTAAAATTGTACATTTTTCGATAGAAAAATGTCTCCGGCGCAGCCGGATTTCTCAATACAATGCTGGCTCGCTATCGCTCGCCAGGAAGAAATCGACACCTGGATTGGGATAAACGTCTTAAAACAGTTGGCTGAATTTGGCCGAATGGATACAAACCAGGGAAAGAGAGAAAAGGAGATAAAGATAAAACAAAAACGGTGACTCCCTTAAAGACCAATAGTGGAAAAAGTGAAGAGAGGAAATGAGATGGAAGACGATAAAAGGGGAGGAGAGGGGACACGCCAAACTTTGATAACAAGACCAAAGGGAGAACGGAGAGAAAGACGAGGGAAGGGAGAGACGGAGATGACGACAATGAAAAAGAAGGGGAGCCGAAAACTATGAGAACGAAAGGAGGAGGTGAGAGAGAGAGAGAGAGAGAGAGAGAGAGAGAGAGAGAGAGAGAGAGAGAGAGAGAGAGAGAGAGAGAGAGAGAGAGAGAGACAGAGAGAGGCAGAGAGAAAGAGAGAGAGAGAAAGAGAGAGAGAGAGAGAGAGAGAGAGAGAGAGACAGACAGACAGACAGCCAGTGAGAGAGAGGGAGAGACAGACAGCCAGACAGAGAGAGAGACAGACAGACAGACAGACAGACAGCCAGACAGAGAGAGAGACAGACAGACAGACAGACAGATAGACAAACAGAGACAGACAGAGAGAGAGAGAGACAGAGAGAGAGATTGAGAGAGACAGAGAGAGAGAGAGAGAGAGATATATGAAGGAAAAAAGGAACAATTTGTTAAACGAATGGAGAAGAGAGGAAAAGAAAACAAATATCGAGTATAATATATAAATAAATTACACACATTTTCTAAAACGAAATACACAAAGGAAAAACGTAAGAAAAATTAAGAGAATGGTAAAAAATAAGAACAATAAAAGAGGACAACGAACGAAGGAAACAATGAAAAAATGAAAATCGAGTTCAAATTGAGAAAAGTAAACATGGCAGGGAAACGATGAACGAAACAATATAAAATAAAAATAAAACAGGGAGGGAAGCGAAAGGTAATGACACAGTAAAAATATAATCCGATATATATTGGATGAATAATACAAAATAAATCTATACACTCACACACGCATTCACATTCTCATTCACACACAAACAGACGCAGATTGCCATACAAACTCACTCTCAATATCTCTCTCTCTCTCTCTCTCATCAGTAAACATATACAATTTTCAGTCGCTTCTATTCAAATGTTTTTCGAATTCCCCTTCATGCATGAATTTATGACAGTATCCCCCCCCCCCACACACACATGCACACAAAGACACTTACTTTTATATTTCTCTACCAATTTTATATGGTGAGATTGTAAGCACCTATCGAGCAGGGCTGTACCAGGGAGGCCACATAGGCATAATGATAAGGAGTTGCTGGAACTCATGTTTCATTTGCTTGGCTTCCCCCTTTGTTTCCATTTGTGCATCACCTACACATGCAGAGAATAAGCCAGCAAACTCTCACAAACACTTCTTCCTCACTACACTTAAGGGGGGGGTCACCGTTTTTTTTTTTTTTTATCTTTCTCTCTCTCTCTCTTTCCCTGGCTTGTATCCATTCGGCCCTATTCAGATAACTGTTTTAAGACGTTTATCCCCATCTAGGTGCCGATTTCTTCCTGGCGAGCGATAGCGAGCCAGCATTGTATGGAGAAACCCGGCTTCGCCGGAGACATTATATTATAGAGCAATTGCTGAGTAATGGCAAACAAATTATACAGACTTAAGGGGACACTGACTGCTTTTTTGGCCTATAAATTAATTCATTAATAAATTCTTAGTTTCCTCGCTAGACATCCCTCAAACTTAGACAAACATCCCCTAGACCCCCCTCAAGATAAATTTGTACTTACTTCGGTAGAAAAAAAATCCCGGCCGAAGGCCGGTTTCTCTTACAATTACAGGCTCGCTATCGCTCGCCAGAAAAAAAATCGACTCCTAAATGACACGATAGGTCTAAAAATGTATAACGAAATGGGACGAAAGGTCTTAAAATCCCCAAACTAATGGGCCGAACGTCTTATAATCTCACTAGTGGGGCTAAACATTAGGGAGAAGGGGGTCTAGAAAAACGGTCTGCCTCCCCTTAACCTAACCACTGGTTTGTACAATTCTGTCTATTGCATTATTCAATTTTTTGTAAATAGCGTAAGGCCAGTTTTGTTTTTATTATAATTATTACTTTTTTGTCTTGCACTCATTCTCCCTGATGTCCTATTGCCCTATTGTGTTTGAGATTGTAATACTCGTCCCATTAGTTGGGGGTAAATTTTAAACTTCTCCACTAATTTCTTTGCTAATACTAAGACCGTTCGTGCCATTTAGGTGTCGACATTATCCTGGCGAGACATTTTTCTACCGAAGAAGGTACACATTCATCTCGAAGGGGTGTGTGTGTGCGTGTGTGTATGTGTGTTTTTTGTTTTTGTTTTTTTTAAGCTTATTCTAGGGAGCACATAGGGAGCTGAAAGGGGTGTGGGTGGGCATTATGTTTAGTTTGACGAAAGTCTTCAACGGACAACTTTGCTTTGGTATCCTTCACACAGATATAAGAATATGTAAGCTATATTCATAAATTAGAACCTGGATAATTATGATAGTAACTATTATACGACAGAGAAGAATAAATTGTTTTTGTTAGCTGTGCAAGACGGAAATTTTGTTTGTCAGCTGTACAAAAAAACTGATAATGTACAGTGGCGCTAATAAGTCATGTCTCAACTATCAATACGTATGGCTCACTCTGTGCTGCATTAATGTCTGTTAGATGTTGAATACGGTGGGTAAGTGTAGAAACATGGCTGTACATCTCACTCAAATATAAGAAATCATGTGTAAATATTGTTGATACCAATTATTGATCAAAACATAATTAGTGCCGAGACATCACTTATTAGGCCGACTGTACAAAGCATCCTACTAGAAAATAATGTAAAATAGGCATAAAATGGTACGGTATCAAAAGGTAAGGGGGTCACCGGCTTTTTTTTTTATCTTTCTCTCTTTTTCTCTCTTTCCCTGGCTTTTATCTATTCGGCCCCATTCAGCCAACTGTTTTAAGATGTTTATCCCCATCCAGGTGTCGATTTCTTCCTGGCGAGCAATTGCGAGCCAACATTATATATAGAGAAATCCGGCTTCACCGGAGACATTTTTCAATCGAAAAATGTACAAATTTAGCCAGCTGTGTAACTCATTATCCAAAATATGATGGCTCGCTATCGGTCGCCAAGCATAAATCGACACGTGGATGGGGATAAACGTCTTAAAACAGTAGGCTGAATGGGGCCGAATGAATACAACCCAGAGAGAGAGGGAGAGAAAGAGAAAAAAAGCGAGGTGGGCTCCCTTAAGTGGATGGTGAAGGTTACTGTTGAGGAGACACGAGGAGGAGGAGGGCGATGTGATAACGGGGAGGACAGAGACAGATGGTGACACAGTGCTGGCTGATAACGGAGAGAGAGAGAGAGAGAGAGAGAGAGAGAGAGAGAGAGAGAGAGAGAGAGAGAGAGAGAGAGAGAGAGATACAGGTTACTAATATGGTAAACAAATGTCCACATTGACAAATACATAGTGCTCCATATAGGACACAATAATACATAGTGCTCCATATAGGACACAATAATACATAGTGCTCCATATAGGACACAATAATACATAGTGCTCCATATAGGACACAATAATACATAGTGCTCCATATAGGACACAATAATACATAGTGCTCCATATAGGACACAATAATACATAGTGCTCCATATAGGACACAATAATACATAGTGCTCCATATAGGACACAATAATACATAGTGCTCCATATAGGACACAATAATACATAGTGCTCCATATAGGACACAATAATACATAGTGCTCCATATAGGACACAATAATACATAGTGCTCCATATAGGACACAATAATACATAGTGCTCCATATAGGACACAATAATACATAGTGCTCCATATAGGACACAATAATACATAGTGCTCCATATAGGACACAATAATACATAGTGCTCCATATAGGACACAATAATACATAGTGCTCCATATAGGACACAATAATACATAGTGCTCCATATAGGACACAATAATACATAGTGCTCCATATAGGACACAATAATACATAGTGCTCCATATAGGACACAATAATACATAGTGCTCCATATAGGACACAATAATACATAGTGCTCCATATAGGACACAATAATACATAGTGCTCCATATAGGACACAATAATACATAGTGCTCCATATAGGACACAATAATACATAGTGCTCCATATAGGACACATAATACATAGTGCTCCATATAGGACACAATAATACATAGTGCTCCATATAGGACACAATAATACATAGTGCTCCATATAGGACACAATAATACATAGTGCTCCATATAGGACACAATAATACATAGTGCTCCATATAGGACACAATAATGAAAATGCAAACCATTCAATGAATGATCTCCAGCTTAGAATAGAGTAAGGTATTGTAAAGATAATAACTTTGACATTACTATATCATTTTTAACGTCAGTCAACAGTGCCATGAGCTAAATGATACGCCAAGTGAAACAATTCCATGAGCCTTGCTTAGAACAATTTAACCTATTTATCTTTACAGAACGCATAATGAAAAGGATCTAATTCTTGTGTGTAAAACTATTAAAAACGTCGGCAATTTCAAAGCTAATAAGTTTCATGTATTTGTTGATAATTCGGATTACATGGGAAATGGTTATGTGCTTATACGAAAACCCTTCCATTTTCACAAGGCAAAGGGTTTCTGTGATCAATGATGGTCCATAAAATACTAACCTTGATTATATCGATCGAAAGTAATACGAAATTGTATCGCTATCAAAGTGAAAAAAGAAACAAAGGCAAATAAACACTTACAAATTGAATGAAGAGCCTGGATTTATTCTGAATATGAACACCAAAAAACGCCTGCATACAATGTTTACATGGAACACAAAATGTATCAGCCAAACTGAGGGTAAAGACTCGTACAAATGTACCCGCTTCTGAATTCAAATTTTCGAAAAATCAGCTAGTTAGAATAATGTATTTTCAGCCTAGCTCCAGATACCAATACCAATAACCCTGAAATACACCCAGACAAACTATATAATAGAAAATTGACGACAAAGCGATCGTGTAACTCAGCCTTAACCCTCTCAATACCATGGTATGTATGTATGTGTGTATATACTCAGGTATATATATACCCAATTGCTGGGGGTGGTCGAGACGAGACAGAGCCAGAACAGATGCAACATTTATAGTTCCTATTCTCAGGGTCCGGGACCACTTTCACGTTCCTCTCCCCTTTCTCTGTATTGTTGATGGTACCATGAAACCATGGTACGAATCTTAATATTACTCTGGAAATGTTATACAGATATGGAAAAAAAAACTCGTAGTCAGGGGATTTAAAATCACCTCCAGTAACTCTGTCAATCAACGCTAACTTTAAGACAAGTTTAGCAAGCCCAGAAAAGCGTCTGGCAGTCGAAGGGTTTACGTATTCTTGTTTACCGTCGTCTTGGGCGAGTGGAGGCCACGACTGCCGCCCTTTGAGACAAGTTGTGTGGCCACATTTTTTTTGGGGGGAGTATAAGTCTTCGGGGAATGTTTATATTGGGGCAACAAGTTCGTCTTCTGTTGCTGTTGCTGCGGCTTCAAGAGACAGGAGGAGGGAGGAAGGAGATGGAGGAGAGAGTGGAATTAAAAAGAGAAGAAGGATGAGGAGGAGGAGAAAGAGAAGGAGAAGGGCAAAAGGAAGAGAAGATAAGAGGAGGAGAATGAAAAGAACGAGTAGAAGGAGAGAATAAACAAGGAGACTGAAGAAGGATGAGGAGTAAGATCGACAGTCAAGGAGGACTAGGAGAAAGTACAGGGAGAAGAGTAAGAGACACTCAAGGAGAAGGAGACTCGAATGGAGGAGGATAGAGTGGAGGAAGAGCAGGACAGGGAAGAGGAGGGTACAGTGAAGAAAGAGGAGGAGGAGTATACTGTGAAGGAGGAGGAGGAGCATACAGTGAAGGAGGAGGAGGAGGAGCATACAGTGAAGGAGGAGGAGGAGCATACAATGATGAAGGAGGGAGAGGAGCCTACAGTGAAAGAGGAGGGCGATGAGCATATTATAGTGAAGGAAGAGGAGGAACATACAGTGAAGGAGGAGGGAGAGGAGAATACAGTGCATGAGGAAATGAAGGAGGAGGAGAATACAGTGAAGGGGCAGAAGAGGAGCATGCAATGAAAGAGGAGGGAGAGGAGTGAAGGAGGAGGAGGAGTCAAGAATACGAAGGAATATATAGGATTTACAAACTGCAACACACCTATTAATCCTTACGGGGCAGTTTGTATATCTTTACTACCAAGCTACTAAACTAGTAGGTAGAAACAAAAATAGTAAAGTAGAAGGCTCCTCCCTACCCACCACTCCCTCCGGTATGAAAACAAAATAAAAAATTACCTGCTAAATTTGCTCTTGTGTCTCGGTATTCCTCCATAATTTCCTCGGATATGGTGTGTAGTTTAGGTACAAGCAGCCTCGCAAGGAGCAATAGATATGTTGCGGCTTCTTTCCTTGTGTACTCCTGTGTCACATCGTTGGAACCTGCATGAATGATCAATAGGGTATGCTATCTTCCGCATCATTGGTGACGTCATCGAAGGCTACCATGATTTGATGTCGTCCAGAACAGCTCCCGTATTGCAAAGAGTGGAGGAAGAGGAGGAGGCCGAGGAACAAAGAGTGGAGAACGAGGAGGAGGAGTGAATGAAATAATAAGAGAACGAGGAGAGGTAAAACAAAGAGTGGAGAAGGAGTGAAGGAAAAATAAGAGGAGGAGGAGCGAAGAGACATATGAGGAGGAAGAGGGAATAAAGTGGAGGAGTGAAGAACAGTGTGGAGGAGGAATGAAGGACAGTGTGGAGGAGGAGTGAAGGACAGTGTGGAGGAGGAGTGAAGGACAGTGTGGAGGAGGAGTGAAGAACAGTGTGGAGGAGGAGTGAAGGACAGTGTGGAGGAAGAGTGAAGGACAGTGTGGAGGAGGAGTGAATGATAGTGTGGAGGAGGAGTGAAGAACAGTGTGGAGGAGGAGTGAAGAACAGTGTGGAGGAGCAGTGAAGGATAGTGTGGAGGAGGATTGAAGGACAGTGTGGAGGAGGATTGAAGGACAGTGTGGAGGAGGATTGAAGGACAGTGTGGAGGAGGAGTGAAGAACAGTGTGGAGGAGGAGTGAAGAACAGTGAAGGAGGAGTGAAGAACAGTGTGGAGGAAGAGGAGTGAAGAACAGTGTGGAGGAGGAGTGAAGGACAGTGTGGAGGATGAGTGGAGAACAGTGTGGAGGAGGAGTGAAGGACAGTGTGGAGGAGGAGTGAAGAACAGTGTGGAGGAGGAGTGATGGATAGTGTGGAGGAGGATTGAAGGACAGTGGAAGAGGAGTGAAGAACAATGTGGAGGAGGAGTGAAGAACAGTGTGGAGGAGGAGTGAAGAACAGTGTGAAGGAGGAGTGAAGGACAGTGTGGAGGAGGATTGAAGGACAGTGTGGAGGAGAAGTGAAGGACAGTGTGGAGGAGGAGGAGTGAAGAACAGTGTGAAGGAAGAGTGAAGAACAGTGTGGAGGAGGAGGGCTGAAGAACAGTGTGGAGGAGGAGTGAAGGACAGTGTGGAGGAGAGGTGAAGGACAGTGTGGAGGAGGAGTGAAGAACAGTGTGGAGGAGGAGTGAAGGACAGTGTGGAGGAGGAGTGAAGAACAGTGTGGAGGAGGAGGAGTGAAGAACAGTGTGGAGGTGGAGGAGTGAAGAACAGTGTGGAAGAGGAGGAGTGGAGAACAGTGTGGAGGAGGAGTGAAGAACAGTGTGGAGGAGGAGGAGTGAAGAACAGTGTGGAGAAGGAGTGAAGAACAGTGTGGAGGAGGAGGAGTGAAGAACAGTGTGGAAGAGGAGGAGTGAAGAACAGTGTGGAGGAGGAGGAGTGAAGAACAGTGTGGAGGAGGAGTGAAGAACAGTGTGGAAGAGGAGGAGTGAAGAACAATGTGGAGGAGGAGGAGTGAAGAACAGTGTGGAGGAGGAGGAGTGAAGAACAGTGTGGAGGAAGAAGATTGAACAACAGTGGAGGAGTACAAAGTACAAAGGAAATCAAGCAACAACAGGTCTAGTGACCCTTCTAGGTTGCTTGTCCTCCAAAACACTGAGGATCAAGTGTCCAAACAGTGGTTTAGAGTGGGTAAGGGAACATTGGAAAGGGAATTACTGCCCTGGAACTAATGTCCGTGGCAGGACTAGGAAGTTAGTAGAGGACAGATGGGTTAGTAACTGAGGGGGGGATAAAATAAAGTTATTCATTTACAAACGCAGTCAGTCGCGGGTTTGATGAGATATTTGTCTAGGCGGGTTTAAATGAATCAACGGTGATGCAGTCTATAACGTTTCGGGGAAGCCCATTCCACAAGTTGACAACTCGATTGAAGAAGAAATTCTTAGATTCGTGCGAGTTAAAAGATTTACCAATAATTTTGCAACCGTTTCCCCCGTGTAATTAGATTGGTCGATAGTGAAGTACTTACTACAGTTCATATTGTCGATGCCTTTGATGATTTTGAACACTTGAATTAAGTCACCTCTTAATCTGCGCTGGGTTAAAGGAAATAGATTTAATTCTCTAAGACGCTCTTCGTATGGTTTGTTCTTTAGGCTAGGTATCATTTTGGTAACTCTACGTTGAACTCGTTCTAGCTTGTTTATATCTTTTTGGTAATAAGGACACCAGGATTGAACGCAGTATTCCAGAAGAGGGCGGACTAAGGAATTGTAAAGGGTTAGGATAACTTCTTTGGATTTATGCTCAAATGACCTGCCTATAAAGCCAATTATTTTGTTTGCCTTCTTAACAACTTCTGAACATTGTTGACTCGGTTTTAGGTTACTCGATATTGTTACTCCCAGATCGGTTTCTCTGTTTACATTCTTAAGCTGAGTGCCATTCATCGAATAGTTTGCTTTCTCATTTAGGTATCCGACATGTAGTACTTTACATTTATCCGCATTGAAACTCATTTGCCAAATTTGGGCCCAACATGACAATTTATCTAGATTGTGTTGCATATCGTCAACTTGTTCTTTTGAGAGTACGCTATTTGCAATTTTTGTATCGTCAGCAAATTTTGAGATTGTACAGGTGAGACCCTCATCTATGTCGTTGATGTAAATTAGAAAGAGAATTGGTCCTAGTACCGATCCCTGGGGTACCCCGCTACTTACATTGGTCCATTTAGATGCCTTACCGTTTATGACTACCCTTTGCTTTCTGTTGCTGAGCCAATTTTCTATCCATTTCAACACACCGTCTTGTATTCCATGCGCTTTTAGTTTTAGCAGTAAACGTTTGTGGGGAACTTTGTCAAAGGCCTTTTGAAAATCAAGGTATATAATATCTACAGCTTTACTCTCATCGTAGAGGTTGAGGATATCGTGGAAGAAGTCTAAGAGGTTTGTTAAACACGAACGTTTTTTACGAAAGCCGTGTTGAGTATCTTTAAGTATGTTATTTTCCTCTAAGTGATTTACGAGTCTGTCTCGTATGACCGTTTCTAGCATTTTACATACAACTGAGGTTAAGCTAATTGGACGATAGTTACTGGGTAGGGATTTGCTGCCTTTTTTTAATATCGGTGTTACGTTGGCTAGCTTCCACTGATCAGGCATAGTTCCAGACTGCAAGGATTTATTGAATAGTAATGTCAGTGGTTTGGAGTAATGTCAGTGTCAGAGGAGGAGGAGTGAAGACAAAAGTTGAAGAGAAGGAGGAGGAGTGAAGAAAAAGAGAAGACAAACAAAATAGACGGGAGGATTGAGTGTGGGAGGAGAGGAGGACGAAGGAAGGCAAGGAAAAGAGAGACATAAAGTAACTTGGGCCATTAGAGAAGGGGAGAACAAGAAAATAGGTGAGGGAGAAGCCGAGATTCAGATGTAAATAGAGAGAAGGCTAGATAAATGAAGATAAAAAGAGTATTGAGATTGGTTGATATAATGAGGAAAAATAAAAGACAACAGTGCGGGACTCATCTCCGTCTCATCGCTCTTGTTAGAACCAAGGCTTTCTTGATACTGTATCAATATCAAGAAGGCCTTGGTACTGCTCGCTTTTTCTGGATCCCTTTCTACCTCATGTTTAGCATATTTGTTTTGAGGTTTTAAGACGTTGGTTTCGTTAGTTAGGCGATTTTGAGACCTTTCGCCTCATATTTATGCCTATATTAAGACCTTTCGTGCCCTTTAGGTTTCGATTTTTCATGGCGACCGAAAGCGAGCCTCTAATTTTAGATGGAACCGGCCGAATTTTCTACCGAAAAATTTACACATTTGTCTTGAAAGGGGGTCTAGGGGGGTGTTTTTTAAGGTTGATGGTGATCTAACGAGGAAACTCAACAAGTTCAGAGACATAGGGTAAAACAGTGCAGCGCTCATCACTCAGTGCAGCGCTCATCACTCAGTCTCATTACCCTTTGGAGCCTGCGGTTATTAAGAGAGGTGACCTGCTATTTATCTCTCTCTCTCCCTATGTCTCTCTGGGTTGTATTCATTCCGCCCCATTCAGCCGACTGTTTTAAGACGTTTATCCCCATCCAGGTGTCGATTTTTTTCCTGGCGAGCGGTAGCGCGCCATTATATATTTTTATAACGTTTTTGTCAGCAGGCTAAATTTGTACATTTTTCGATAGAAAAACGTCTCAGGCGAAACCGAATTTCTCCATACAATGCTGGCTCGCTATCGATCGCCAGGAATAAATTGACACTTGGATGGGGATAAGCGTCTTAAAGCAGTAGGCTGAAAGGGGCCGAATGGAAACAAGCCAGAGAAAGAGAGAAGGTAGAGAATAAAAGCAGGTGACCCCCCCCCTTAACCCAATTCACCCATCTGTCCCCTACTAACTTCCTAATCCTGCCACGGACATTAGTTCCTGGGCAGTAGTTCCCTTTCCAATGTTCCCTTACCCACTCTAGACCACTGTTTGGACACTTGATCCTCAGTGTTTTGGAGGACAAGCAGCCTGGAAGGGTCACTGGACCTGTTGTTGCTTGATTTCTCTTGTACAGGGGCTACTGCATTTTTGTGAGTTACCTCAGTTTACTTCCCTAGAAGGAACATGACAGCTGTCTACTAACACTAGGTACGGTCGCGCTAATAAGTCATTTCGCAGCTGTCATTTCGTTTGGCTTGCTCTGTGCTGTGTTAATGTCTGTCAGATGTTGAATAGGGTGGGTAAGTGTAGGAAAATGTTTGTATATCTCACTCGATATGGAGAAATGAAACTTAGATATTGCTGATACCAATTATTGATCGAAACATACTTGGTGCCGAGATATCACTTATTAGCGCGACTGTACCTAATCAGTTGTTTAGGTGAACAGAGGCACTGGGTGTTAGGAGACTGCCCATCCGTTTTGCTATGCCAGGGAATGGAACCCAGGGCCTCTCGGTTGTCTAATGATAGCCAGAATAAACAGTCAAAATGCGGCATAATCTTCAAAGGCTTCAAATAAGTGCAACAGACTCGAGTGGGAAAAGAGAAAAACTCTATAGATTGGTCGATGCATTCCCATAGGCACCCGAAAAGAAAACAATATATTTAACCCTATTTGGATGAGGGAGGACTTTTTGGACCGCCCCGGTTTCGCTTCATTAGCTTGGATATTTCAAGATATTTCACCCCATTAGTTTGGCGATAATAAGACGCTTCACCTCATTCAGGTGTTGAATATTATCTGGGTGAGTGATTGCAAGCCACTAACTTCGAAGAAATCGGCCTTTGCTCGGGAGATTTTTTGTATTGAAATGTGTACAAATTGACCTCGAAGGGGGAGTGGGTTGGCACTTTTTCTAGCTTAAAGAAAGTCTGGGAAGGCGTTTTTGTTAGCCTAGGCCCTAGGGGACAAACTTAAAAACATTGCTGGAAAATCGCAAAAACAAGCAAAATCTTCGATCATAATTAAACTAAAATCTCACTTTAACCCAAGAGACTGCGATCATCATGGGCATTTTGACAGTATATTTTGGGTATTATTAGACGATTTTATACAGCTTAGAAAGGGTCTGGGGGAAATATAAGGGTAAACACAATCTCAATTAACCCTCTCACTTTCATATACCCTTCCTGATCTGAATAAAATCGTCTAATGAAGCCAGAAAACAGGAAAAGGAATGCGTAATCGGATCGTGAAAGGGATAACCCAGTTTGGTAATGAGCGAGAGACGACAAACGGGAGGGGGCCTAGCTTCTTTCTCGTTGACTAAATGGAGAGAGAGAGAGAGAGAGAGAGAGAGAGAGAGAGAGAGAGAGAGAGAGAGAGAGAGAGAGAGAGAGAGAGAGAGAGAAGAGATAGAGAGAGAGAGAGAGAGAGAGAGAGAGAGAGAGAGATATAGAGAGAGATAGAGAGAGATAGATAGATAGATAGATAGATAGATAGATAGATAGATAGATAGATAGATAGATAGATAGATAGATAGATAGATAGATAGATAGATAGATAGATAGATAGATAGATAGATAGATAGATAGATAGATAGAGAGAGATAGGCAGAGAGATAGGCAGATAGATAGATAGATAGAGAGAGAGAGAGTATTAAAGTTAATATCCCACAGATAATACGCTAGAATAAAGATATGCATATGAAAGCAATAACAGATACACACACGAAGACTACTCAATCTAAAACTCCATATTACAAAACTATCAAAATAAGTGTATCCCCATTTCTTGAACTGCAAAATGTAAAGAATATAACAACTTTAATTATTGTTGTGCCATGTAGCAAATTTTGTTTATATACGGAAATGCATCCACGCAGGATAATGTCATGACGTCCATAACAGCAACTTCAAAACATAGCCAAGTTCATTCCTTATAAGTAGGACAGAGATTGTGGCAAATAACCTCTGTAACGCAAAAAGGACTGGAACAAATGGGCTGTATATTTCCACACCTATTCCCTGGCTGACTCTTCCCAAATGTCAGAAATATTATCTTGATTACTCTAGCCGTCTTTGAGTTATAGAGGATGGTGGTAAAGATGTTTGGCCTGATTATAATGAACGGACTGTAGTTGCGTGTTGGATTCATTTTTCAATATATCAAACTACAAGCACTTCAAGGGGGGTCACCTGCTTTTTTTTCTCTCTTTCTCAGGGTTGTATCCATTCTGCCCCATTCAGCCTACTGTTTTAAGACTTTTATCCCCATCCAGGTGTCGATTATTTCCTGGCGAGCGATAGCGAGCCATCATTGTATGAACAAATCCGGCTTTGCCGGAGACATGTTTCTATCGAAAAATGTACAAATTTAGCCTGGTGTCAAAAATGTTTTAAAATAATATGCTGGGTCGCTACCGCTCGCCAGGAAGAAATCGACACCTGGATGGGGATAAAAGTCTTAAAACAGTAGGTTGAATGGGTCAGAATGGATACAAGCCAGAGAGAGAGAAAAAGAGATAACAAAAGCAGGTAACCCCCCTTAAATAATATAAGTGATACGACTTTCTGAAATAGAAGCCTATGACTTTCTTAAACCATTATGTACCAGCGACGTCTGTTATATTTTCTTCTAGCTAGATTTAGACAATTTTATGCAGCTTAGGAAGGATTTGTGATAGTTATAAGGGTTGAGTGAGATATTTGGAAGCCTTAACATTGCTAGAGATCCTTCCTAAACTGAATAAAATCGATTAGTAGTAGCCAGAATACAATAAAAAGAATGTCGATGGTACAGCATGGGTTAAGAAAAGAGACACAGGGATATCAAACGATACAGTTAGCTCACAGTTATAATTGAGTGAATACATTAGATGAGATGGTTAAGCTATTACTTCTAAAGGTTCTGTCTCTGTACCTGCTGCAGGATGTGAAAGCAAAACAGGATTTACTGGATTTTAGAAAACATCAAGCGTGCAAGAGACGCAAGGAAAATGGAAATGTGTAAAAGCCCGGTAGGCTATATACCGTCACGAAAAACAAAACAAAAAACAAATATAGATATAGAAAAAATAAACACGTGTCCAACCTTCGAAACTTCACCTATATTTCCTCTCTTGGTATAAGACAAACATATCTTCTAGCAAAACTGAGGAAAGCTGGGATATAAAGGCTTTACTTTGTTCATGTCTGCTATATAATTTTTCTTCTTCGCTAGAAAGTTTGTCGAAGTTGAAATTGTGGAGGTAGGGAACGATTTTGCAAGTGACTAATATGCTTGAACAGGGCTTTCATGTTCAAACAATATTCAGTTTTGTCAAACAGGTTTCCTTTCAGTATTGCGAGGCTTAACCAAAATAATCTGGCTAGCATTATGCGATTTTACTCAGTTTTTGGCAAGCTGTCTAAGAATGGATGGGGTATTGTTTATCTTAGTTAAGGGGAGGCAGACCGTTTGTTTGGTCTATTAATTCATTTATTCATATATTTTTTTAGTTTCCTCCCTAGACCTTCATCAAGCTTAGAAAAACACACCCTAGACCCCTCTTCAAGGTAAATTTGTAAATTTTTCGGTAGAAAAATTCCCGGCCGAAGGCCGGTTCCTCTTAAAATTAAAGGCTCGCTCTCGCTCGCCAGGAAAAAATAGACACCTAAATGGCACGAAAGGTCTTAAAATTGACAACGAAATGGAGCGAAAGGTGTTATAATCGTCAAACTAATGGGCCGAACGTTTTATAATCTCAAAACTAGTGGGGCTAAACAGTAGGGAGAAAGGGGTCCAGAAAAACGGCCTGCCTCCCATTAACCCTTAGACTCCTATAATCTCTTTCTTAGCTGAATACATCCGTGTAGTAATAGCTAAACTTGAGGACAGAATGCGTTTTACTATACTGTCTTACTCAAAAGACGCCAATAAAAACAAAAAATAATTATAATAATAATAATAATAAATATATATATATATATATATATATATATATGATAATTATACAAAATAAATATATACAAATAAAGCTGTTCTCATTAATTGGATATATTTGTCTTGTATTTAGATATAAAGGTAAAGATGAGATTCTGGCGATTAGCAACTTTGAGTGAGAGTGTACAGGAGCACCGCCATCGACATATAGCCAGGGTTATCAAAGAGAATGTGTGTGTGTGTGTGTGTGTGTGTGTGTGTGTGTGTGTGTGTGTAAGTGAGGTGGGGTCGGGTATGTCTGTGTGTGGGTGTGGGTGTGTGTAAGTGAGGTGGGGTCGGGTATGTGTGTGTGTGTGTGTGTGTCAGTGAGATGGGGTAAGGTCTGTGAGTGTGTGTTTGTGACAGGTGTGTGTGTGTGTGTGTGTGTATGTGTCAGTGAGATGGGGTAAGGTCTGTGAGTGTGTGTTTGTGACAGGTGTGTGTGTGTGTGTATGTATGTGACAGGTGTGTGTGTGTGTGAGAGAGTGTATTTGTGTGTGTGCGCGTGGAACATCTATTCTCAAACTAGTTTATGCCTGATGTTATATGTAAAGTGGTTCACGATATGTTGTCTGTTTATCTTTAATATTTGGTAATGTGCATGTAATAATATGAAAGTTTTTACCTTTAATGATTTGATAATTATGTTATAAATAAATAACGATATTAATCTTATGTTGGACTACAGTTGTAGTTTAAAATTCTAAAGTTCTATATTCTATATTCGAACTTTATAAAGTGTTTGTATTATATAATAATGTAAAAATGTAAGCTGTGGTCAATAAACTATCTATCTATCTATCTATCTATCTGTGTGAATAAAGGTGTGCCTGAACTTGTGAGTATAAGTGTACAGGAACCGCACCATCGACATAGAACCAGTATTGTCAAAGAGAATGTCTGTTACCCGGGAACCAAGGGAGAGGGTACACAAAGAGAACGTGTGTGTGTGTGTGTGTGTGCGTGTGTGTGTGTGTGTCTGTGTGTGTGTGTGTGTGTGTGTGTGTGTGTGTGTGTGTGTGTGTGTGTGTGTGTCAGTGAGGTGGGGGAGGTTTTGTGTATGTGTGTGTGTGTGTCAGTGAAGTAGGGAGGGTTTGTGTATGTGTGTGTGTCAGTGAGGTGGGGAGGGTTTGTGTATGTGTGTGTGTCAGTGAGGTGGGGAGGGTTTCTGTGTGTGTGTGTGTGTGTGTGTGTGTGTGTGTGTGTGTGCGTACGTGTGTGTGTGTGTGATGGGCCAGACATACCCACACTAACTGTATGTGATGTTCCAATAACCAAACTCTCTGTTAAGCGTATGAGGGTGACATTCCTTGCTTTAAAGAGACTAATGGAACAGCTTAACTTGGATGCAAATACACCTAAACCACACACATATATACAGTATATATATATATATATATATATATATATATATAATAAAAGAGTAAGAGCAGGCCTACTTACATAAAAAACATCAAATTATTTCTGCATAATAATGAGAAAAATAAAATTATGCCCGATTCAGAATTCCTCTGTATTATATAATTTAAATTTACACTGTGGAATGTGAACAAAACATTACCATAACATTATATATATCCTTTTGTTCACTTTGATTTGATTATTATATTCAGCAACAGCAGATAGTTATATTTAGGTTTGGTTAATTTTCCAGAATCAATTGCATATGCAGTATTTTTTCCAGCTGATGTAAATTGCTATCCCCATATTGATAACTCAGCGATTGCTAAGCTTTTTTGCAACGAAATATGCTGATAACTATGAAAACTTGACATTATTATAAAGCATACAAGTCTCATAATTTCAGTAAAGTACAGAAAAATAAGTTATTTATGCGTCAATTTACAATGTGTTGAATAAAACCGACTATAGTTGTCAAGTAAGCCTCCCTCTTGTGCAAAGGGATAAATGTAATATTGTTATCAGACGGAAACACTGCGGGAATTCTAAATGTATTATGAAGTTTGTTATTCCATCATCATTATCGTGCTATTGTTTTTTGTTTATAAAGAAACAAACATGATATGCAATTAAATCTATGCATTAATAATATGTATAGCGAAAAACATATAATAATAGAAAGTGCGTAGACAATATTTACTCCCTAATAAGATTAAACATACAGAACTAACAACACGCTTTTTACCCTAGATAGAACCAGTAATGGAAATTTTCAAAATAGTTATCACATCTTTTTATTAAAGAAAGGATTTAGCAAATTCGTATATTCCATGAAAGCCATCAAAGAAATGCACAACATATTGAATTAAAGTCTATAAATAGTTGTTTTTGCATTTCAGTAAGAATATATAGCATTTGTTTATACTTTTGTATAAATCTGCCTTGAGCTATTTGATTTTGTTTTTAATTTCATCCGAGAGTTTCATTGACTTTGCTTATTAACTTACATATTAAACACAGGTCCTACATAAAAGAAAACAATACATTATCAAGTAACTGATGAATATATAGTGCTCAGAGTTCGAACGATCATTTATCAGTCCAGAGAGTAAATAAATTATCCTCGTCCAGGATTCTTACGGGCAGAACTACATTATTTTGCAATTTATAAAACAAAATGCAATTAATACAGTAAGCATGGAGAACAAGTGACATAATAATCAAAATACAGTAGATACAGTAATTATAGACAACATGTGACACAATAAACAAAGTACAATAAATACAGTAAATATAAACATGTGCCATAATTAACAATATACAATAAATACAGTATTTATAGACACCATGTTACATAATAATCAATATACAATAAATACACTAATTATAGACATGTTACAAAATAAACAAATACAATAAATACAGTAATTATAGACATTTGACATAATTAACAAAATACAGTAAATACAGTAGATAGAGACAACAAGTGACAAACAAAATACAATAAATACAGAAATTATTAATATGTGACAAAATAAACAATATACAATATAGTAATTATAGGCAAGTGACATAATAAACATAATATAACAATGCAGTAATTATAGACAACACGTGACATAATAAACAAAATATATTAATACAGTGGTCATAATTATATAGACTACAAAACAAAATAAATACATGTGGCACACTAACAAGATACAATATATTCACCAACGATAGAGAACACACAACATAATAAACCACATACAATAAATTTTATACATTGATTGTAGACAGCACGTGACATAATAAACAAACTACAATAATACAGTAGTCATATATAAACGACAACAAAATAAGATGAATACATGTGACATAATTACAAAATAAAATAAATCAACCAATCGTAGAAAACGTGGTCAAATAAACAAAATACAATAAATACGTAAATCACATTATGACGCAATATACTAACTACAGTACATACAGCAATCATACGACATACTATACGAAATACAATAATTACATCAGACATATGACATGATACATCAAATACAATAAATACAGTAATTATATACAACAATAAAATAAAATACATACACTAATTATATAAAACACTTGGTATCCAATATAACACACAACATAACACAGATACAACAAAAAACAACAAGTACACCAATCATAGAGAACACTTGACACAACAAAAAGACACGAAAAACAAAACAAAAACTCAGAGAAAAGGACTAAAAGTTTTCAGGAGATCGAGTATCCGCTGCCATGGAAAATCGAGAGACCACCAGAAAAATCGTAGCTAGAATGCCAAAGTCCCCCTCCCACCTTGCGCCCCCCCCTCCCCCCCTTTGACCGTCCCCCTGTGTGAACCCCGGGACTGGCAAGTAGGGGACGACACTTGAGATCCACTGTAGTAAGGGTGAGCGGCCATCTTGGGACGCCATTTTGATGCCCTAGTTATCCAGCAACGGGGTGTTTTATTTATTTTAGATTGTGAAGACTTTAATCCCCCCTCCCCCCCAGACCAAAGTGCACATCTTGCACCAGTATTACCGAATATTTATTATGGGTGTGGAAATAGACGATTTTATGCAGTTTAAGAGGGATTTGTGTAAGTAAAATGGGGTAAGAGAGATAGTTCGAAACCTGTTAATTGCTGGAGGCTCTTTTAAAACTGAATACAATCGTCTAACAGTAGCCATACTAAAGTTAAACAGACGTCTCCGGTACAGAAGGAGTTAAAAAAGAACAATGACAACACCAGTGGCACCAAAATGGTGGAGTTTGGAAGATCTCGGATACTATAGGGTCTCTAGCCACACTCTCTTTTATGTAAGAAGAGAATAAGTTGGGGACAGTTTAGCGTTTTTAGAGATAACTACACTAAAAATGTGCAAACATCAGAGCTTTGAAAAGTTATATCAAAGCTATATATAAGTAAGCTATCAAATCAAGCTATTCTATAATGTATTAGGATAGATTAAGTTGGGGCACTTTTTTTTTTTATATCACTACACTAAAAAATCAGAGCTGATAAAAACTGACAAATCAAAGCTATATAAGTACGCTATAGAAGTAAGATTTTCTAATTTATACAGAGGGAATAAGTTGACGCCAGTTTAGGGATTATAGACATCAAAACACTGTACAAAAATCAGAGCTATAAACAACTGCAAACTCAGACCTATATAAGTATTTAGTTACGGCAGTAAAGCTATAAAAAATATATAAATTTAAGCTATAAAAACTAAATTGAGAGCGGTTAATGTGCTTTTAATTTTATGTTGTCACGAAAAGTTTGAGGGATGGAGCTAAATATTTGTGTTTACTTTTCATGACCCTCTTCTCCCTCATATTTAGGCCCATTAGTTTTGAGACTTTAAGATATTCACATGATCAGTTTAGCGATTTTAAGAGCTTTCGTACCAGTTAGGTGTCGATTTATATTCTGATGTTAGACACCAGCGAGAAAATATAATTGAATTGATAATAATTTACTATTCGTACTTTTTACTTTATATATTGCAAAGTGTAGAATATAACAAGCGCAACATATAATTGTAAAAGTGACCTGAGAAATGTGAAACTGTAGGAGGTTGAGTGATAGAAATATACTGTAGGAGGTTGAGTGTTAGAAATATACTGTAGGAGGTTGAGTGTTAGAAATATACTGTAGGAGGTTGAGTGATAGAAATATACTGTAGGAGGTTGAGTGATAGAAATATACTGTAGGAGGTTGAGTGATAGAAATATACTGTAGGAGGTTGAGTGATAGAAATATACTGTAGGAGGTTGAGTGTTAGAAATATACTGTAGGAGGTTGAGTGATAGAAATATACTGTAGGAGGTTGAGTGATAGAAATATACTGTAGGAGGTTGAGTGATAGAAATATACTGTAGGAGGTTGAGTGATAGAAATATACTGTAGGAGGTTGAGTGATAGAAATATACTGTAGGAGGTGAGTGATAGAAATATACTGTAGGAGGTTGAGTGATAGAAATATACTGTAGGAGGTTGAGTGTTAGAAATATACTGTAGGAGGTTGAGTGATAGAAATATACTGTAGGAGGTTCAGTGATAGAAATATACTGTAGGAGGTTGAGTTATAGAAATATACTGTAGGAGGTTGAGTGATAGAAATACTGTAGGAGGTTGAGATAGAAATATACTGTAGGAGGTTGAGTGATAGAATATACTGTAGGAGGTTGAGAGATAAATATACTGTAGGTTCAGTGATAGAAATATCCTGTGGGAGGTTGAGTGCTAGAAATATATACTGTAAGAGGTTGAGTGATAGAAATATACTGTAGGAGGTTGAGTGATAGAAATATACTGTAGGAGGTTGAGTGATAGAAATATACTGTAGGAGGTTGAGTGATAGAAATATACTGTAGGAGGTTGAGTGATAGAAATATCCTGTGGGAGGTTGAGTGCTAGAAATATATACTGTAAGAGGTTGAGTGATAGATAATTATACTGTTGGAGGTTCAGTGATAGAAATATACTGTAGGAGGTTGAGTGATAGATATATACTGTAGGAGGTTGAGTGGTAGAAATATACTGTAGGAGGTTGAGTGATAGAATATACTGTAGGAGGTTGAGTGATAGAAATATACTATGAGTGATAGAAATATACTGTAGGAGGTTGAGTGATAGAAATATACTGTAGGAGGTTGAGTGATAGAAATATACTGTAGGAGGTTGAGTGATAGATATATACTGTAGGAGGATGAGTGTTAGAAATATACTGTAGGAGGATGAGTGTTAGAAATATACTGTAGGAGGTTGAGTGATAGAAATATGCTGTAGGAGGTAGAGTGATAGATATATACTGTAGGAGGATGAGTGTTAGAAATATACTGTAGGAGGTTGAGTGTTAGAAATATGCTGTAGGAGGTTGAGTGATAGAAATATACTGTAGGAGGTTGAGTGATAGAAATATACTGTAGGAGGTTGAGTGATAGATATATACTATTGGAGGTTCAGTGATAGAAATATCCTGTGGGAGGTTGAGTGCTAGAAATATATACTGTATGAGGTTCAGTGATGGAAATATACTGTAGGAGGTTGAGTGATAGAAATATACTCAGAAAAGTTGACAGAATGAATATTATATAGTACACACCATAGGTATGAGGAGGAGCATTGTAAGGGGATAGTTCTCGCTTTTTCTGGACCCCCTTCTCCCTCATGTTTAGCATATTAGTTTTGAGGTTTTAAGGCGTTCGTTCTGCTAGTTTGGCGATTTTGAGACCTTTCGCCTCATTATGTTGTCAATATTAAGACCTTTCGTGCCCTTTAGGTGTCGATTTTTTCCTGGCGAGCGATAGCGAGCCTCTAAATTTAGAAGGAACCGGCCTTAGGCCGGGAAATTTACCGAAAAATTTCCAAAATTATCTTGATAGGGGGTCTAGGTGGTGTTTTTCTAAGCTTGATGTAGGTCTGGCGAGGAAACTAAAAAATATATTAATAAATAAATATAGAGACCGAAAACCATAACCCCCATAATAGCAACGTTTCGCATATAAGCATTGGCCTGATGAAGCTATATGTGAAACATTGTCATAATAAGTGCTCCTCCTCATATGGTGTTTAATATAATTATATTCATTCAGGAGGTTGACAGTTTTATCTGGACACCGTTTTGTGTAGATATAAGTAACATCCCGTTCTTAACATTACAAACTCCAATGTACTTGAATAAACTAATGAAAACATATGGTCCTCCCGGGATTCGAACTCGGGACACCTCACCCAGAACATAAACATCTAAACCATTACACCACCATAACGAACAAAACAAAACACAAGAGACTGCACAAGAGGAGGGAGATAGGAGAGCTTCACTGGATTCTGAAAGGAGCAACTTCCAGTAAAGAGAGCAAAAAATCGCAGAGTAACAATGCATTTTTCCAATAGGTGGTGTCACTCGAACGCTTTATCCGGCAATTTTTGATAAGTAAGTGTTTCGTACTATTTTGAGACTCGTTTTGCATTGAATCGGTAACAAGAATGAAGGAAGATTAGGTTATATAGTTAAATTCTTACGGAACTTAACCTTTGAAGCTGCCATATTAGAATTACCGATTAAAAATGCTGGAAAATCGCTCGTGTGACACCGATTTAGTACTCTATATAGTAGTAAGACTTTTCCATGAAGAGGGAGGTGGTGAACAATAACTTATGAGGATAATACATGTAGAATAGCCGTTAAAAATGGAGGGTCAACATACAGTATATATATATAAAGTATATATAATCAATGAATAAATAATAATCAAGTATGTGGGCTTTGGATATACATTACTAAGCTGCAGTAGTAAACTCCTGTTCAGCTAATTGATGTTGAACATACCATACACATGAACTGTGACCCAGAAAGATGCCGTCAGTAGTATTACAGCAATACAGACGCACTTTAATCCATCCAGTACCAGTGACGTATTTTTGTTATATATTTCATCTACACTTAGACGATGTTATGAAGCTTAGGAAGAGTATATGGTAGCTAAAAGGATTAATTAAGATAGCATGTAGTCTTTAATTGGAAGACATTCTTCCTAAGCTGAATAAAATCGTCTAATAGTTGCTAGAATATATTGAAAGGGACCGGTACTGCATGGGTTAAGGGGAGATTTTTATGTACTTGTTTAACTATATATTTATCTATTTATCTATTAAATGTTATCAATTTAATATTGGTTGTATTTTCTTCCCTAGACCTTCATTAAGCTTCACAAAGTACCCCTAAGACCCCCCCCCCCCCTTCGACATTAATTTGTGTATTTTTCGGTAGAACAATCGACACCTACATGGCACGAAAGGTCTTAAAATTGACAAAGAAATGGGACGAAAAGTCTTAAAATTGACAAACTAATGGGGCGAACGTATAACAAAAATTACCTAATGGAGATAATCATGAGGGAGAAGGGTGTCCAGAAAGAACATCCCTTTAAGTTCTCAGCTTCAATAATTCCAAACTATGAACACTATTTTCTTCTCCTGGTTGTCTGTCTACATTTGTGGAAGCTTGTTACTTTCGAATATGATACCAGCTTAATTAACACACATACTACAGAACTTGCAATATCCCACGGTTGCAATATTCCACGGTTGCAATATTCCACGGTTGTAATATTCCACGGTCGTAATATCCAACGATTGCAATATCCCACGGTTGTAATATTCCACGGTTGTAATATCCCACGGTTGTAATATTCCACGGTTGTAATATTCCACGGTTGTAATATTCCACGGTTGTAATATTCCACGGTTGTAATATCCCACGGTTGTAATATCCCACGGTTGTAATATTCCACGGTTGTAATATTCCACAGTTGTAATATTCCACGGTTGTAATATTCCACGGTTGCAATATCCCACGATTGCAATATCCCACGATTGCAATATCCCACGGTTGCAATATTCCACGGTTGTAATATCCCACGATTGCAATATCCCACGGTTGTAATATCCCACGGTTGTAATATTCCACGGTTGTAATATTCCACGGTTGTAATATTCCACGGTTGCAATATTCCACGGTTACAATATTCCACGCTTGCAATATTCCACGGTTACAATATTCCACGGTTACAATATTCCACGGTTACAATATTCCACGGTTACAATATTCCACAGTTACAATATTCCACGGTTGCAATATTCCACGGTTGCAATATTCCACGGTTGCAATATTCCACGGATCTAATATTCCACGGTTGCAATATTCAACGGATCTAATATTCCACGGTTGCAACATTCCACGGTTGCAATATTCCACGGTTGCAATATTACACGGTTGTAATATTCCACGGTTGCAATATTCCACGGTTGTAATTTTCCACGGTTGCAATATCCACGGTTGCAATATTCCACGGTTGCAATATTCCACGGTTGTAATATTCCACGGTTGTAATATTCCACGGTTGCAATATTCCACGGTTGCAATATTCCACGGTTGCAATATTCCACGGTTGTAATATTCCACGGTTGCAATATTCCACGGTTGTAATATTCCACGGTTGCAATATTCCACGGTTGTAATATTCCACGGTTGTAATATTCCACGGTTCTAATATTCCACGGTAGCAATTAATATTCCACGGTAACAATATTCCACAGTGGCAATATTCCTGTCTCCAATTTACCTAAACTTCGACGGAAATATATTTCCGTAAATATATAATATTAAATCATATACAATTTTGGCACCATGGTAAAATAATCAGGCATGGGAATATGTGAGATTTGTGTGTATGTGTATGTGTGTCTCGGTGTGTGAGTGTGATTGTGTGTTTCGGTGTATGTGTGTGCACTTATATATATATATATATATATATATATATATGTATAATTGTATATATATATATATATATATATATATATATATATATATATATATATATATATTTGACTTTCTAAACTCTACAGTGGAACACATTCTATCCATTTCTCCTTTCTCAGAAATCTCCATCTTAGGAGATTTCAACGTTCACCACCGCCATTGGCTCTCCTCTCACACTAATGATCCACCTGGTGAACAAGCCTACGTCTTTTCTATCCTAAATGACCTAGAGCAGTTAGTTCAGCAACCCACCCGTATCCCAGATCGCATTGGAGATCGGCCCAACATTCTTGACTGGTTTCTAACTTCTAACCCTTCTTCTTATACTGTCGATCTTTTCTCTCCTCTGGGCTCCTCCGACCATAAACTTATCTCTGTCACCTGTCCTATCTCTCCAGTACAGCCACCCGATCCTCCTAGCCGGCGGCGCTTGTGGCACTTTGGCGCTGCCGACTGGGAGGCTCTTCGGCAGTACTTCTTTGATTTCCCATGGAATGATTTCTGCTTCCATGGCCGAGGACCCTCGGAGAGTGCTGAACGAATTACCGAGGTAATCCTATCGGGCATGGAAGCATACATTCTATTCTCTTTCTCTCAGACTAATGCTAAAAAATCTTGGTTTACTCACGCCTGTTCTACTGCTGTCCGCAATAAGGAGGAAGCATTCAAACGGTACCGACGCCTTAAAACTCAAGACTCTCATTCTTCATATGTTTCTGCCCGGAATCAAGCCAAATCTGTTCTTCGACTTGCCAAACACTCTTTCATCAATAATAAATGCACTGAACTATCCAACTCTAGCTCTTCCCAAGCTTTCTGGCATCTAGCCAAAAACCTATCCAACAATTTCTCTTCCTCGTCTTTCCCTCCCCTTTCCCACTCTGATGGCACAACCATCACTTCTTCCTCTGACAAAGCTAAACTCTTCACTCAAACTTTTGCTAGAAACTCCACCTTGGATGATTCCGGTGCTATTCCTCCCTCTCCGCCCTCCTCTCTCTTACTTATGCCTAATATCCTAATCTCTTCTAAAGATGTACTTTCTATCCTCTCTGGGCTTAACACTAATAAGGCGTACGGTCCGGACGGTGTTCCTCCTCCTGTTCTCAAAAACTGTGCTTCCGTGCTGACTCCCTGCCTAGGCAAACTCTTTCGTCTCTTGTCTATCCTCTAACGTCTTCCCTTCATGCTGGAAGTTTGCTCACATTCAACCTGTCCCAAAGAAGGGTGACCGCTCTCAACCCTCCAACTATCGTCCAATTGCTCTTATCTCTTGTCTTTCTAAAGTTTTTGAAACTATTCTTGCTTCCAAATTTCTTAAGCATTTCTCTTCTCATAATCTGCTCTCAGATCGCCAGTATGGCTTCCTTAAGGGTCGCTCTACTGGTGATCTTCTTTCATATCTTACTAACTATTGGTCATCCTCCTTTCGGGACTTCGGCGAGACTTTTTCTATTGCACTAGACATATCGAAAGCCTTCGATAGAGTCTGGCATAAATCTTTAATTTCTAAACTACCCTCCTTCGGTTTCTATCCCTCCATCTGTGCCTTTGTCTCTAATTTCCTTTCCGGCCGTTCCATAGCCGCGGTTGTGGACGGCCATTGTTCACTTCCTCACCCTATAAACTCCGGTGTTCCTCAGGGCTCTGTCCTATCTCCTATTCTCTTTCTAATTTTTATAAATGATCTCCTTAACTGTACCTTAATTCCCATCCATTCATACGCAGACGACTCAACCTTACACTACTCCATTAGTTTTTCAGAACACCCCAGCCAGCAATCCCTCAACGACAAACGTAATGAAGCCATAGAACTCTTAAATTCTGATCTAAATACTATTTCCAATTGGGGCAGAGAAAACCTTGTTAACTTTAATGCTTCCAAAACCCAATTTCTCCATCTATCTACCCGTCAGGATCTCCCAGCGGACTATCCCTTATTCTTCAACAATACAAAAATCAACCCTTCATCTTCTCTCAATATTCTTGGTGTCTCTTTTTCTTCTGCTCTCATTTGGAAGGACCATATTACCAGTCTTGCTAAGGCAGCCTCCCAGAAGCTGGGTGTGCTCAACCGCCTTAGGGGGTTCTTTTCCCCTGCACAGCTTCTTGCTCTGTACAGGGGCATAGTGTGCCCTTGTATTGAGTATTGTTCACATGTGTGGGGAGGTTCCTCTCACACCGCTCTCCTAGACAAAGTTGAAAGGAAGGCCTTTCGTATAATTAACTCCCGTCCACTCACCAACTCTCTGCAATCTCTCTCTCTCTCCGCCGCAATGTTGCATCTCTCTCGCTATTCTATCGCTACTATAATAATCAGTGTTCCTCAGAGCTATCCCAGTGCATACCACCTCCTTTACGTAGGGCACGTGGTACCCGTCTTGCAACTCAATCCCACCCCTACTCTGTGCAACTCTCCAACCCAAGAGTGAAAAGTTACTCTCAAACTTTCTTCTACTCAACAGCTGAGCTCTGGAACTCTCTCCCAGAATCAGTCTTTCCCTCTTCCTATGACTTAAATTGCTTCAAACTCCGTGTGTCCAGGCATTTTGGCTCGAACGTCCCTTGATTTTGGCCCTGTCACTCTTTCAACTATGGGGGAGGCACTCGCTATAGGCAGTTATGCCTTTTGCCTCCCTCAATCACATAGAAAAAAAACAAAAAAACAAAAAAAATATATATGGATGGGTTGGTGTGTGTGTGTGTCTCGGTCTGTGTGTTTGTAGACGGGTACGTGTGTGTGTTTGTGTGTGTGTGGTTGGTTAGTTGGGTAAGTGCATGAGTGCGTGCGTATGTGTGTGTGAAATTATGTGTCTGTGTATGTTTGCATGTGTGTATATACTGCATACTGTTTGTCAATCAGTGTGTCTCAGTATTCGTCCATCCATCTGTGTGTGTTTGTTCCCGTCGCGTTTGTGTCTGTTTCTGTGTTTGTGATTTTTACGTACCTACCCAAGTTTCGAACAGTTCAAAATCAAGTGAGAGAGTGAGTCTGAGAAATATACTCTGTGCTGAAGCGAATTTCCCTTAGTCAACTTCGATACAAGTTTAAGTTTACTCGTCAGTGTGTAAAGCCTTTCTCCGTTCAGTTCTGTCTGTCTGTCTGTCTGTCGTACACACACAGGGAGATGGGTGAAAGTGACACAGATAGCATAGAGACTGACACTTCAACCGTCTCTGATTTTCTCTCTCTTCCTCTCTCTCTCTATATATATATATATATATATATATATATATATATATATATATATATATATATATATATACAGTACATACTGTATATATAGATATAACTATATATATACAGTATACTGTATATATAGATATAACTATATATACTGTATATATATACATTTTGAGTATATATCACAAATACACGTGAGCCACTAAATGTTTCTAATATCTCAGTGGGGTTCGAACCGCCGACCGTCAGGACGATAGCCGACGCTTTAATCAACTACACCACGGCAGTCTATATATATATACTGTATATATATATATATATATATATATATATATATATATATATATATATATATATATAAAATAGACTCACACTTCAACTCTCTCTCTCACACAAACACAGACATACACACATACATACTCTCTCTCTCTCTCTCTCTCTCTCTCTCTCTCTCTCTCTCTCAAGCTGGGGACATCTGGGGGGTGGTAGTAAAGTTTTTCTTTCTTCTCAACTCTTTTTGGCCCTCGGTTCATTTCCTCCTTTATTATAGATTTTGTGTGTTCCAGATTTATTTACAGTTTAATTTCCTTTCTTATCTTCATAGTTTTTTTTTTCTTCTTTCTTTTGTCTGCATATCCAATTAAACTTACTGTACCCATATTAACAAAAAGAAATTCACATATGAATATACAAACACTGACATGCAAAATGCATTGCACCACACACACACACACACACACTCTCTATCTTTTACACACACACACACACTACACACATATAAACACACACACACACTATCTGGTTTTCCAGATAGAATGGTTGAGAAGTGGAATAAGTTACCAAACGACCTAGTGTGTGCACAAAGTATTCAAGCTTTTAAAGTAAATTATGATAAGTTAAAGGCTAACTGGACACTACGAGAGTAATCTCAATCCTGTAAAATACAATTAGGTAAATACAATTAGGTAAATACACACACACACACACACACACACACACACACACACACACACACACACACACACACACACACATACCGTACTAAACAGAATGACTGATCTATCATTCACTCTATGCATGAGAAGCAGCCGAGGGAAAAATGTAAATGAGATGTTGACTGGCGGGGGTCCTGAAGAAGTGGATTATATTGACTGACGATGGGACGGATCACGGGGAGGAAACGGAAAGGGATAATTTGGGGATGGACGAATGAAGAGAGGAAGAAATAGGCATGAATAAAAAATGAATATGACGAAATATATAGGAAGACATAGAAATTTAACCCTCTCAGCATTAGGAAACTATTCTTCATTCTATTCTGGCTAACATTCGACGATTTAACTTTGTTTTGGAAGGCCTACACATTTGTTTATGGATGGGGGTGGGGGGTCTTGTGTGTGTGTATGTGTGTTTGTTTGTATTTTGTAAAGCTTAAATAGAGGTCTAGGGAGCAATTACTAACCCATCCCTCCGTCCCCCTATAATATCTGTCCCTTTGATTTTGAGTGCTTCTAGCTCCGACCTATTTCAAGTATCCCACTCTGAACGATTTTGTTACAGAGGATCAGACAATTGGGAATACAACTAAACAATACCTTGACTATAGCACCTGCGAGAGCTCCAAGATTAAGTATCCCGAAAATCAGGTACCTTGGATTTTCGCGAAGAATGGTTTTTGGCACCAACGCACCTGGTGTTCCAGTGGGTGTATCTTTTAGGCCTTGGAGGTGTCGTTTAAGGGGAGATTTTTTTTTCTGGATCACCTTCTCCCTCAAGTTTAGCCCCATTAGTTTTGTTGTTTTAAGGAGTTGTTGTTGTTGTTGTTTTTCCCCAAGCTGCCTGGCCGAACAGCCCCAAGGCCCCGAGCAAGGCCAAGGCCATAACCGAGCGCCCCCACAGAACCCTCCCTGCCGACCACAATAAAGCCTGGGTGACCGAAGCCACTCCATGGCGGGGAGCTGAGGAGGGTGCAGAAACGCCCGGGAAACCAAAGCCCCACCCAGGGCCCTGTGCCCCTCAGCAATTATGAAGAGAAAGTTGAGGGGCAAAGGAAAGATGTGACGCTTTGGCTTCCAATCTTGGTAGATTAGGAGGTCAATCCACGCAAGAGACGCCGTCACTCGAGATCTAGAAAATATATAAGTAAAAGGAACAGTCAGAGTAAGCTATGGGTATGGCAGAGATCGCTCAGTTCTCACTCTGATAGACCAGCCCATCACCAGGAGTTTTAAGGAGTTTTCCCCATTAGTTTGGCGATTTTACGACTTTTCACCCAAGTTTTGACAATTTTAAGGCTGTTCGTGCTATTTTGGTGTCAATCTTTTCCTGGCGAGCGATAGCCAGCCTGTATTTTAGGAGGGACCGGTCTTTGACCGGGACAATTTTCTACCAAAAAAAATACATAAATTCATCTCGGAATGAATATCCCAATATCTTGGGATATTATTATAAGCTTGATGGAGGTCTAGGGAGTAATTTAAAAAAATCCTCGTGAGTGTATAAGTTAGTCAATTCACTATAAATAAGCCATCTGTCGTGACCCCTTAGCCTATTGGAACTAGAAAAACCTGAACAATTGACCTGGTAATTCTATCATTACGGAGGAAAGAATCAACCAGACAATAAGTGTGGATATTTACAGCCCATTTGCTCTACCTTTCTTTGAATTACAAGCAGTTATTGGTCAAACTCATCAGAGGTGACGTGAGGATCAACAGGAAATTTAGCAGCTTCTGTTATTTTGTGCCGAGCGCGAGCTTTGGTGAGTTTCTGACATTCACTTTACACATTTTTTTTTTTTTTTTTTTTTTTTTTTTTTTCTATATTCCAACTTACTTCCTCTCGGGCATAGGCTGAGAGCCTTAACATTCACCGCTTTACAATGAACAGTGAAGCCCGTGAGGTCTTGTTCCAGTCTAGGGAGTGAGACACGTGAAGCACGTAGAGCACAACGAGCACCTGCCATCTTGCCTTCACATGAGGCACGGTGCTCACTCATGACCCGAAACGACCCCATCTCTGAAGCCATCTCGTTCCCGTGCTTCACTGTCTCACCCACTACACTCGGACTCTCACACTTACACACACACAACGCCACCTGTTGAGCAGATAACTCACCATGGTGATCATAACGCCTGATTCTATAGATCCAAACTCATTTGGCTGAGAGCGATCTGAAAGCCGAACAGACATGTTGGCTACATTTATCTACCTATTTTGGTGTACAAAGCTTTCATCACGGCGATGGTTTTCATAGTAGTATGGTTTAAAATTATGACAAGTAAATGCACAGTAGAAATTAATTAACGCCATTAGATATAACATTTAATCCCTAATGTTTGACAATTGGTTTATGGTTATACTCTATGTATCAATGTTTACTGCATGTGGTCATGGGATTTTGCCTTTCTTGTTCCCTGGAAATAGACTTAAATTACATTGAATTTACAAGAGACATATCAGAGTATTGACATGACTCGATGTATATTGCAATATATATTAATGTGACCATGTAAGGATTTCTGTAATTGTACGTAATGTGTTACTACAGTCGTAGTCATTAATTTGGATCCATTTTGAAGCCTCAAGCCAATAAAACGAACCTCTGAAATGTAAATTTCTGGTAAAGTATTGAGGAGATTGAATTCAACCCAAGATGCCTTCGTAAAATTATAGACAGGAATTGTACATGTACACATGAACGTACAGTAGGTTGTTGTGTGCGTACCGTGGACCAACCACACCGCCGTCTTTTCCCTCCGAGTAATCCCCGACAATATTGGCCCAAGTCCGACAACTCCGGACATTATGGCAGTAAACAGAAGGGCAAAAAACTTGGTGGAGTTCGTAATGTCGCTTCCAGTTATACAAGTGTTCCGTATAGACGCTAGTATGGGGTTTTTCTTTCTACATGTGTTTAGTTCTTCGGGTAAGTATTCCTATGCTGCTTTGAATTATATTTAGTATATACATATGGACACAAAATTAAGGAAATGTTATATATAAATTAGTATATATATATATATATATATATACCTGGTATATATATATATATATATATATATTCTTCAACAATACAAAAATCAATCCTTTATCTTCTCTCAATATTCTTGGTGTCTCTTTTTCTTCTGCTCTCAGTTGGAAGGACCATATTACCAGTCTTGCAAAGGCAGCCTCCCAGAAGCTGGGTGTGCTAAACCGCCTTATGGGGTTCTTTACCCCTGCACAGCTTCTTGCTCTGTACAGGGGCATAGTGCATCCTTGTATTGAGTATTGTTCACATGTGTGGGAAGGTTCCTCTCACACCGCTCTCCTAGACAAATTTGAAAGGAAGGCCTTTCGTACCATTAACTCCCGTCCAATCACCAACTCTCTGCAATGTCTCTCTCTTCGCCGCAATGTTGCATCTCTCTCGCTATTCTATGGCTACTATAATAATCAGTGTTCCTCAGAGCTTTCCCAGTGTATACCACCTCCTTTACGTAGGGCACGTGGCACCCGTCTTGCAACACAATCCCACCCCTACTCTGTGCAACTCTCCAACCCTAGAGTGAAATGTTACTCTCAGAATTTCTTCTATTCAACAGCTGAGCTCTGGAACTCTCTCCCAGAATCAGTATTTCCCTCTTCCTGTGACTTAAATTGCTTCAAACTCCGTGTGTCCAGGCATTTTGGCTCGAACGTCCCTTGATTTTGGCCATGTCATTCTTTCAACTATGGGGGAGGCACTCACTATAGGCAGTTCTGCCTTTTGCCTCCCTCACTCGCATAGAAAAACAATAACATATATATATATATATATATATATATATATATATATATATATATATATATATATATATAATATATATATATATATATATATATTCAACTTTCCCATCAAACAAATATTGTCAATAACCTGCAAAGTCGATCATTGGACACAACGAAGTCTGGAGGTGTTATTTCAGACGATGGGTTTGTAACCTGTGCGACGTAAGTGTGACCTGTGCGACATAACCTGTGCGACGTAAGTGTGACCTGTGCAACATAACCTGCACGACGTAAGTGTGACCTGTGCAACGTAAGTGTGACCTGTGCGACGTGTGACCTGTGCGACGTAACCTGTGCGACGTAAGTGTGACCTGTGCGACGTAAGCGTAACCTGTGCGACATAACCTGCGTGACATAAGTGTGACCTCACAAGAAAATAGTGCTTAGTTGCCCAACAATGAGCTCGGTGTTGGCTTGGCTTCCCAAATCCGAATTGTCACTGGAGTTGTTATCTCAGACCCACATACTCTCACGCCACCTATTGAGGGGGTAGTGCTTGGTTTTTGGTCTATATATTTATTTAGTAATTTGTGTTTTAGTTTTCTCACTAGACTTCTATGAAACTTAAGAAAATACCCCCTAGACCCCATTTCAAGATAAATGTGTAAATTTTTCGGTAAAAGTATGTCCAGGCCGAAATCCGGTTTCTTCTAAAACTACAGGCACATTATCGCTCGCCAGGAAAAAATCGACACCTAAAGGGCACGAAAGGTCTAAATATTGACAAAGAAATGGGACGAAAGTTATCAAAATCAACAAATTAACGGAAGGCAATTAAGTCTTTAAATCTGAAAACTAATATGCTAAACATGAGGGAGAAGTGGGTCCAGAAAAACCGAGTACGACCTCCTTAAGGTTTCTGTGAAGTACTGTGTCCCTCGGCATATACTTTTGTTATGGGAATTTGAATTCTAATTTTCTATGGTGTATCCGTGGGCTTTGTGATAAGGTATTAAGGGGAGACGGTCATTTTTCTGGTCCCCTTTCTCCCTAATGTTTAGTCCCATTAGTTTTGAGATTTTTTAGACGTTCGGCACATTTGTTTGGCGATTTTAAGACCTTTCGTCCCATTTCGTTATACATTTTAAGACCTATCGTGCCCTTTAGGTGTCGAGTTTTTTCCTGGCGGGCGATAGGGAGCCTGTAATTGTAAGAGGAACCGGCCTTCGGCCGGGAAAATTGTCTATAAACAAATTTACAAATTTATCTTGAGGGGGGTCTAAGGGATATTTTTCCAAGTTTGAGGGATGCCTAGCGAGGAAACTAAGAATTTATCAATGAATTAATTTATAGGCCAAAAAAGCAGTCATTGTCTCCTTAAAGCTAAGTGCAACACTAAATTTGTCCCATTTACATTTATTCTTGACACATCAGCATTTGAATACGGGATTTTAGGATTACCCGTTCAGTAGAAAGACTGTTCTACCATTATATCACTCATTATAATTCTTAGAATGCAGTTCCAGGCTACATGCAAAATGGTAGGAAATATATTGCTTTGCGTTGATAAATGCGAGTAATATGGTTAGGGCATGCGCACACATACACACACACACACCACACAAACACATTCACGATCTTTCCCGTTTACGTGAATGACATTTACAGAAATACTGATTTGTTATTTTACAAAATAGTTTACACATATTAAGAAGGGTAAACAAATAGGAGATGTTGAATGCCACGCAATAAGAGGCAACAACAATTAGAGGAAAAAAACAAAAATATGCTTACAAACAATTCTGTAAACACAAACTGATGCCGAAATACGACACCAACCCAAAGTTAAGCAAACACATATGATGCAAACACCAAATGATGCAAACACCAAATGATGCAAACACAAATTATGCAAACGCAAAGTTATACCAAGTATGATACAAACTCAAAATTATGCCAAAAAACGATACAAACACAAATTGATGCCAAACAATGACACGAACACACAATGATACAAACACAAAACAATACTAAACAATGATACAAACACATAATTATACCAAACAATAATACAAACACAAAATTATGCCAAACATTGATACAAACACAGTGATACTAAATAATGATACAAACACAAAATGATACCAAACAACGATACAAACACAAAATTATATTAAACAACGATGCAAACACAAAATGACACTAAACAATGATACAAACACAAAATTATACCAAACAATGATACAAACACATAATGATACCAAACAATAATACAAACACAAAATTATGCCAAACATTGATACAAACACAAAATATACCAAACAATAATACAAACACAAAATATACCAAACAATGATACAAACACAAAATAATACCAAACAACCATACAAACACAACATTATACCAACGATACAAACACAAAATTATACCAACCATACAAACACAAAATTATACCAACGATACAAACACAAAATAATACCAAACAACCATACAAACACAAAATAATACCAAACAATGATACAAACACAAAATTATACCAACGATACAAACACAAAATAATACCAAACAACCATACAAACACAAAATAATACCAAACAACCATACAAACACAAAATAATACCAAACAACCATACAAACACAAAATAATACCAAACAATGATACAAACTCAAAATAATACCAACGATACAAACACAAAATAATACCAAACAACCATACAACCACAAAATAATACCAAACAACCATACAAACACAAAATAATACCAAACAACCATACAAACACAAAATAATACCAAACAACCATACAAACACAAAATAATACCAAACAACCATACAACCACAAAATAATACCAACGATACAAACACAAAATAATACCAAACAACCATACAACCACAAAATAATACCAAACAACCATACAAACACAAAATAATACCAAACAACCATACAAACACAAAATAATACCAAACAACCATACAACCACAAAATAATACCAAACAACCATACAAACACAAAATAATACCAAACAACCATACAAACACAAAATAATACCAAACAACCATACAAACACAAAATAATACCAAACAACCATACAAACACATAATGATGACAAAAGTAAACAAACACATACTATGATACCAAACAACGATACAAACACATAATGATGCCAAACAATGATACAAACACAAAATGATGACAACAATAAACAAACACTAATGGATAAACCAAAAGCGAAACTAAATGATGCCAAACAACTATATAATACACAAAACAATGCTAACTATGATATAAACTAGGGATGGATGAATATAAATTTTTGAAATGTGCAAATGCGGGATATGAATATTTGGATTCAATATTCACGCATGCAAATAGAACCATTTTCATTATACATGAATGTATGTATTTGTTTAGTGGAATATGGGTGTTTTTCCGACGCTAAACGTAGTCCAAAAAAAGTTTGAGTTAAGGGAGCCCACCTCGTTTTTTTTCTCTTTCTCTCCCTCTCTCTGGCTTCTATCCATTCGGCCCCATTCAGCCTACTGTTTTAAGAAGTTTACCCCCATCCAGGTGTCAATATTTTCCTGGCGAGCGGTAGCGAGCCAGCATATATATATTTTTGTTTTGACAGCAAGTTAAATTTGTAAATTTTTTGATAGAAAAATTTCTCCGGCGAAGCCGGATTTCTCCATACAAAGCTGGCTCGCTATCGCTCGCCAGGAAGAAATCGACACCTGGATTGGGATAAGCGTCTTAAAACAGTTGGCTGAATGGGGCCGAATGGATACAAGCCAGGGAAAGAGAGAAAAGGAGAAAAAGATAAAAAAAAAGCCGGTGACCCCCTTTAATCTAATCTAATCGTTTTGGCCTCTAGTTTATACTGGCACGCGACCAATGCAAAACCTTCAAATTAGGTGAACACAAACCTAGTCCTATTAATGGAGGAAACTATATATATATATATTATTTTGTTTATGTTATTGAGTATTGGAGCGTAATATTATAATACTAATAATATCGATATTGTTGAATCTGCTATAAGTACACCGTAATCTACCTTTTCCATCCAGGCTCTCATGATTTTAGCATCATACTATTAATAATGATACAATAATAATAATGCGAATCTTGAAAAATGACTCGCGTATTTGCATTTGCGAATATGAAGTCCAACTCTATTTAAAAAAAAAAAAAAAAAAAAAACTTGGCGCAGACATAAAAGATACCAACATATATACAAGCACAAAGGGATGCAAACACAAAATTATGCTCACACAAAATAGTGCAAACAAAATATGAAAGCAGTTAATTAAGCCACTTTATGAACACAAACGCAAGAAAGAGACCAAAATTGCACAAACGAAAGGATGTAAGCACAAACATATGCAAGCAGATAATAATGCAAACAAATATAATACTAAAAATTATGCAAACACGAAAAATAAGCATTTGAGGAAAACACATAATTATCCCAATATAATGATTAACCCGTTCAATACCAGTGTCGTCCTTTTAACATTATTATGGCTATTACTAGACGATTTTATTCAGCTTGGGGAGGACCTCTAGCAATAATAAGGCTTCAAACTATCTCAAACAACTCTTTTAACTACGGTACCACAGATCCTTCCCAAGCTGCCTCTTATCGTCTAAATATAGCTAGAATATAATATAGCACACGTCGCTGGTACTCAAAGGGTTAAATAACAAAAGGATGCAACCACAACATTATACAGACCCAAACTAATGCCAACACTCGATGAAAACACAAAACGATGCCCTTCTATTTTGTTTGTTGGGATGTAACAAGCAAGCAAACATTCGGCGCATCGTTATTTGTAATTACATGACGAAACAATGACCCCCATCCGGATTTCTACACAGTGCATTGTAAAGCGTATTGTAGTTAACTGTAGTAATCCGAGAACTAGTCGGAGTGTTCAGAATATGTATTCTTTGTTTTACTATGTGAATGAGGGAGACAAAAGGCAGAACTGCCTGCAGCGAGTGCCTCCCCCAGAGTTGAAAGAGTGACAGGGCCAAAATCAAGGGACGTTCGAGCTAAAATGACGACACACGGAGTTTGAATACATTTAAGTCATAGGAAGAGGAAAAGACTGATTCTGGGAGAGAGTACCAGCACTCAGCAGTGGAATAGAAGAAAGTCTGAGAATAGCATTTCACTCTTGGGTTAGAGAGTTGCACAGAGTAAGGGTGGGATTGTGTTGCAAGACGGGTACTACATACCCTATGTAGAAGAGGTGGTATACACTGGGAAAGCTCCGAGGAACACTGATTATTGCAATAGCGATAGAATAGCAAGAGAGATGCAACATTGCAGCGAATAGAGAGTGCAGAGAGCTGGTGAGTGGACGGGAGTTAATGGTACGAAAGGCTTTCCTTTCTACTTTGTCTAGGAATGCGATGTGAGAGGATCTGTGCTCCTGTACAGAGCAAAAAGCTGTGCAGGGGTAAAGAACTCCTTGAGGCGGTTGAGCACACCCAGTTTCTGGGAGGCTGCCTTAGCATGATTGGTAATATGGTCCTTCAAAGTGAAAATCCGTCAAACGGTCTAGGAGTTTCTCGGACAGACACAGACAGACAGACATTTCGGTTAGCATGTACCACTATACGGGGGACGATACCACTCTGCTTACGCAGAGTTGTTAATCAAGGGTAAATAATCAAAAATTTATCACTGTCTAGATCATTGTATAGTACACCTATTGTTGTGTTTTTCTAGTTCAACTGCCAGGTTATCCTCTGCGGGGGCTGCTGTAAAGTCGTTCACGTCCGCACGGGTTTGTGGTTCTCCAGTGACGGCAGCGGGTTATCTGGCAGGCTCATCTTGTTATTTGTTACCGTTAACTCTCAGTTAATCGGCTCCATTACCGACGCCCTCAGTATTTTCGGCGGCTGTCGTGCCCAACCCAGAAGTAGGGTCTTGGTACACGATGAGCGCCATGCCAGCCAGGAGGAGATATAAGATAATGAAGATTGTAAATGTCAGCAGGAACGTGGTTTAGGCTGAGGGGCACGAACAGTGGGAGTCGGCAAGGAGGCTCCAACATCGTCCTCCTCTAAACTATTATCGAACTTCGTTCTTGTGATTTTACCTATTGCCACTAGATCCGGGGTGGCAGGTTGGGGGGAGAGCTTTAAGAGCACTGAGTGGGAGGGTTCCACTCAGATTTTCCAGGTTATAATCGAAATCCTAGCTATTGATGGTAGTAAGAGGATTATAGTCAATGGGATCTTGCGTAGGTGGAGCCCCCCTACCCCACCGCTTGGGGTTTACTGACTCTCAGTGGCAGTCTAGACTGTTAGATTCGAAGAGTCAGGCTTCAAAACAGGATGAGGATACATAGGGGAGGAGTACTCAAAGGGTGAAGGTGTCACTGGAACGTCCTTGTTTGTGGTCCTACTGAGTTAATAGTTTAAGCAGGCGGCACGGCAGGCAAACTATGTGTTGTATCCAGTGGCAGACTAGATGAGTACCAAGCTGCTCAGAACCCCAGCACCCATCACCAGGGGCAGCATCCACCGACGTAGGTCCCACATCCAAGAGGACGACAAGTACACCAAGAGGGGCCCCAGTTCCACCTCAAAGGTCCCCACCGACACCACCGACACCAGCGCCACCATCAACGATACAGACCAGGCATTTGTCATCCTCATAATTTTGGAAGTGAATGTGATTAGACGATGTTTAGAAACATAATGATGAAAAAATGCTGATGGCGATTGCTTGTCTATTAACCCCTTCTGTACCGGCGACGTCGTTTTCATTTAATTTCAGCTACTTTTAGATGATTTTATGAGGTTTAGGAAGGATATGTGGCAGGTAAAAGGATTCATTGCGATAGTTTGTAGCCTTTGATTGGTATAAGTCTTTCCTAAGCTCAATAAAATCGTCTAATAATTGCCAGAATACAATGAAAAGTACATCACCGGTAAAGAAGGGGTTAGTAAGTTAATTAGTTTATAATTTACTGTATACTTATTACTATATACTGGTACTTATAAACTTATAATGTACTTATATTATATGTTTATAAGTATATCCATTAACGTATTACAGTATAAGTTTATCTATCTATCTATTGCCGGACGCCTTACTCCCCTTAAGGGGGGTGACCTGTTTTTGTTCTGTCCTTTTCTATCTTTCTCTGGCTTGTATCCATTTGGCCCCATTCAGCCTACTGTTTTAAACTTTTATCCCCAGCCAGGTGTCAATTTTTTACTGGTGAGCGGTAGCAAGCAAGCATATTTTATATTTTTGTTTGACAACAGGCTAAATTTGTACATTTTTTGATAAAAATATATCTCCGGCGAAGCCGGATTTCTTCATATAATGCTGGCTCGCTATCGCTCGCCAGGAAGAAATCGACACCTAGATGTGGATAAACGTCTTAAAATAGTTGGCTGAATGGGGCCGAATGGATAAAAGCCAGATAAAAGGACAGAAATAACAAAAAGCAGGTCACCCCCCTTAATGAGGGTGGTCCTACACAAAATGCCCCAAGCACACCTATCCCCTGTAAGAGGGACAACCCATGCCAGTTTACTGAAGGACCTACAGGATTGACCTCTCAATTTAGGGTCCGTCCGACTCCGAGGCCTTCTATGTATCTTTTTAGCACTATTTTTCTACAGTGGTGAGTATCTAGTCCATCCACTAACCTACTTCACCCTTAGGTAAGCAGGATGGACAGGTTGCCGACCTAAGCTGATGAGTCCGAAGCATTATATGAGTCCGAAGCATTATATGAAGAAATCCGGCTTCGCCGGAGATATATTTTTATCAAAAAATTTACAAATTTAGCCTGTTGTCAAACAAAAATATAAAATATGCTTGCTTGCTACCGCTCACCAGTAAAAAATTGACACCTGGCTGGGGATAAAAGTTTAAAACAGTAGGCTGAATGGGGCCAAATGGATACAAGCCAGAGAAAGATAGAAAAGGACAGAACAAAAACAGGTCACCCCCCTTAAGGGGAGTAAGGCGTCCGGCAATAGATAGATAGATAAACTTATACTGTAATACGGATTTTGATAAGGTTGTCTCCCCTAGATGGGTTGTCGACCAAGGCTAACGAGTTCCATCCACCCGGATGTTTAATAGTTTAATAGTTCAGAAGAAAGTTATTAGTATAATATTAGTTTATTATTATGTGTATTATCATAATTTTAGTTTGTTTATTGGATGATCTCTCTATGTATATCTATCGTAAATACCACATTTTATCAAACTCCATAATGAAGAAAGAGAGAGGGAGGGTAACATAACATGGATTTATCATCATGGCTTCATTACGTGGACAAAGAGGTAGTTATATAAATTTAGATGCATTAACTTTCTGCACCGACCACGTCCTTTTACATTCAATTTTGTTCTGGCTATTATTAGACGATATTATTTATTTTAAAAAGGACCTCCAACAATAAGAAAAGGCTTCGAACTTTTTTTTTTCTATGTGAATGAGGGAGACAAAAGGCATAACTGCCTGCAGCGAGTGCCTCCCCCAGATTTCTAAGAGTGACAGGGCCGAAATCAAGGGACGTTCGAGCTAAAATGCCTGGACACACGGAGTTTGAAGCAATTTAAGTCATAGGAAGAGGGAAAGACTGATTCTGGGAGAGTTCCAGAGCTCAGCAATTGAATAGAAGAAAGTCTGAGAATAGCGTTTCACTCTTGGGTTGGAGAGTCTCACTTAACCCTTTTTACTACCAGAGATCCTTCTTAAGATACATAAAATCGTCCAGATATAGCTATATGATTATATAGACGTCGACGGTATTATAAGGGGTTAAGAGTGAGAGTGAGCTATATGAAAGTCATATAACAATAAATATACAATAACATATGGCAAGAGAAAGAGAGAGAGAGAGAACATCTAATTATAAAGTAGACTTGCAGTTTTGCCCAAAATCAAAACGGCATACCCAACTCTGCGAAGGGTTACCATCATCACTAGTATTACCACCATCACCACTACTACTATCATCACTACAATTGTCACCATCATCACTACTACTATCATCATCACCATTACTATAATCATCACTACTACTATTACAATCATCACTACTACTCTCACCACTGTCATCATCATCACCATTGTCATCATTATCACCAAATCTACAACCATCATCACTGCTATTATCACCATCATCACTACTATCAACATTATCCCCACTATTGCTACCATCTCTCTCGCTATTCTATCGCTACTACAATAATAAGTGTTCCTCCGAGCTTTCCCAGTGTATACCACCTCCTCTACGTAGGGTACGTAGTACCCGTCTTGCAACACAATCCCACCCCTACTCTGTGCAACTCTCCAACCCAAGAGTGAAACGCTATTCTCAATCTTTCTTCTATTCAATTGCTGAGCTCTGGAACTCTCTCCCAGAATCAGTCTTTCCCTCTTCCTATGACTTAAATTGCTTCTAACTCAGTGTGTCCAAGCATTTTGGCTCGAACGTCCTTGATTATGGCCCTGTCACTCTTTCAACTCTGGGGGAGGCACTGCTACATGCAGTTTTGCCTTTTGTCTCCCTCACTCACTTAGAAAAATTTACAAATATATGTTGAAAGGGGGTCTAGAGAATGTGTTTTAAGTGTGATGGAGGTATGTCGAGGTTAGTATAAATAAATAAATACATAAATAAAGTAGACGTGCCGTTTCGCCCAAAATCAAAACGGCATACCCAACTCTGCGATCGGTCACCATCATCACTACTAGTCACTATCATCATTAATATCATCAACACTACTACTATTATAATCATCACTACTACTCTCACCATCATCACTACTACTCTCATCATCACTACTACTCTCATCATTACTACAACTTTCACCATCATCACTAATACTTACCAACATCACTCATACTGTCACCATCATCTTACAATCATTACTAATGTCACCATCATGAATACTATTATGACCATCATCACTACTACTAGTATTCACCATCTTATCTACTACTGTTATCATCACTAACATCTTCATCACTACTGTCATCATTATCACTAAATCTACAACCATTATCACTGCTATTATCACCATCATCACTACTATCAGCATTATCCCCACTATTACTACCATCACTTCTAATGTCAACTAAACTAACTTAACCTAACAAATGCGGTCACCATCATCACTACTAGTCACTATCATCATTAATATCATCAGCACTACTACTATTATAATCATCACTACTACTCTCACCATCATCACTACTACTCTCATCATCACTACTACTCTCATCATTACTACAACTTTCACCATCATCACTACTACTTACCAACATCACTAATACTGTCACCATCATCTTACAATCATCATTACTAATGTCACCATCATGCAAAACATGTTTTTGGACCTAAGATTATAACTATTGCACAATTTTTTATTTTATTTTTTAATTACCGTCGCATTCACGCACCGAAGGTTCGTGTGAAGTTTGGTGAAAATCCGTCAAACGGTCTAGGAGGAGTTCTCGGACAGACAGACAGACAGACAGACAGTCATTTCGGTTTGCATGTACCACTATACGGGGGGCGATACCACTCTGCTTACGCAGAGTTGATAAAAGGACGCACTGTGCCCCTGTACAGAGCAAGAAGCTGTGCAGGGGTAAAGAACCCCTTGAGGCGGTTGAGCACACCCAGTTTCTGGGAGGCTGCCTTAGCATGATTGGTAATATGGTCCTTCCAAGTGAAAGCAGAAGAAAAAGAGACACCGAAAATATTGAGAGAAGATGAAGGATTGATTTTTATATTGTTGAAGAATAAGGGATAGTCCTCTGGAGGTTCAGGATGGACGGGTAGTAAGATGGAGAAATTGGGTCTTGGAAGCATAAATTAAATGCAACAAGGTTTTCTCTACCCCAATTTGGAAATAATAGCTAGATCAGAAGATAAGTGTTCTATGGCTTCATTATGTTTGTTTTTGAGGGACTGCTGGCTGGGGCGTTCTGGAAAACTAATTGAGTAGTGTAAGGTAGAGTCCTCTGTGTATGAATGGATGGGACTGGATGTACAGTTGAGAAGATCATATATGAAAATTAGAAACAGAATAGGAGATAGGACAGAACCCTGAGAAACACCGGAGTTGATAGGATGAGGAAGTGAGCGATGGCCATCCACAACCGCAGCTATGGAATGGTCGGAAAGGATCTATTCTATCTATTCTATCGCTACTATAATAATCAGTGTTCCTCAGAGCTATCCCAGTGCATACCACCTCCTTTACGTAGGGCACGTGGTACCCGTCTTGCAACTCAATCCCACCCCTACTCTGTGCAACTCTCCAACCCAAGAGTGAAACGTTACTCTCAAACTTTCTTCTACTCAACAGCTGAGCTCTGGAACTCTCTCCCAGAATCAGTCTTTCCCTCTTCCTATGATTTAAATTGCTTCAAACTCCGTGTGTCCAGGCATTTTGGCTCGAACGTCCCTTGATTTTGGCCCTGTCACTCTTTCAACTATGGGGGAGGCACTCGCTATAGGCAGTTATGCCTTTTGCCTCCCTCAATCACATAGAAAAAAAAAAAAAAAAAAAAAAAAGACAAAAGCACAGATGGAGGGATAGAAACCGAAGGAGGGTAGTTTAGAAATTAAAGATTTGTGCCAGACTCTATCAAAGGCCTTCGATATGTCTAGTGCAACAGAAAAAGTCTCACCAAAGTCCCGAAAGGAGGATGACCAAGAGTTAGTAAGATATGAAAGAAGATCACCAGTAGAGCGACCCTTAAGGAAGCCATACTGGCGACCTGAGAGCAGATTATGAGAAGAGAAATTCTTAAGAAATTTGGAAGCAAGAATAGTTTCAAAAACTTTAGAGATACAACAGATGAGAGCAACTGGACGATAGTTGGAGGGTTGAGAGCAGTCACCCTTTTTTGGAACAGGTTGAATGAGAGCAAACTTCCAGCAAGAAGGGTAGACGTTAGAGGAGAGACAGAGACGAAAGAGTTTGCCTAGGCAGGGGGTCGGCACGGAAGCACAGTTTTTGAGTACAACAGGAGGAACACTGTCCGGACAGTACACCTTCTTAGTATTAAGCCCAGAGAGGGTAGAGAGTACATCTTTAGAAGAGATTAGGATAATAGGCATAAGTAGGAGAGGGAGGAATAGCACCGGAATAATCCAAGGTGGAGTTTCTAGGAAAAGTTTGAGCGAAGAGTTCAGCTTTGTCAGAGGAAGAAGTGATGGTTGTGCCATCAGAGTGGAAAAGGGGAGGGAAAGACGAGGAAAAAAAAATGTTGGAGAGGTTTTTGGCTAGATGCCAGAAAGCTTGGGAAGAACTAGAGTTGGATAGTTCAGTGTATTTATTATTGATGAAAGAGTGCTTGGCAAGTCGAAGAACAAATTTGGCTTGATTCCGGGCAGAAACATAGAAAGAATGAGATTCTTGAGTTTTAAGGCATCAGTACCGTTTGAATGCTTCCTCCTTGTTGTGGACAGCAGTAGAACAAGCGTGAGTAAACCAAAATTTATTTGCATTAGACTGAGAGAAAGAAAATGGAATGTACACTTCCATGCCCAAGAGGATTGCCTCGGTAATGCTCTCAGCCTCTCCGAGGGTCCTCGGCCACGGAAGCAGAAGTCATTCCATGGGAAATCAAAGAAGTACTGCCGGAGAGCCTCCCAGTCGGCAGCGCCAAAGTGCTACAAGCGCCCCTGCTGGGAGGATCGGGTGGCCGTACTGAAGAGATAGGACAGGTGACAGAGAAAAGTTTATGGTCGGAAGAGCTCAAAGGAGAGAAAAGATTGACAGTATAAGAAGAAGGGTTAGAAGTCAGAAATAAGTCAAGAATGTTGGGCCGATCTCCGAAGCGATCCGGGATACGGGTGGGTTGCTGGACCAGCTGCTCTAGGTCATTTCACCAGGTTGGTCAGTAGTGTGAGAGGAGAGCCATTGGTGGTGGTGAACGTTGTAATCTCCTAAAATGAAGATTTCAGAGAAGGGAGAGATGGATAGAATGTGTTCCACTTTAGAGTTTAGATAGTCAAAGAATTTGGGAAAAGTCGGTAGAGTTAAGGGAAAGATAGGTAGCACAGAAATATTTAGTATGAGGATGACAGGATAGTTTGAGCCATAAAGTTGACAATTCAGAGGAGTCGAAATCGGGAACACAAGAGCAAGTGAGTTTGTTGTGCATGTATGCACAACATCCGCCTTTGGCTTTGAAACTTTGAAACTTCTCCTTTACAGAGAAGGGGCTGCTGGCAGTTGTCTCAGATATCTGGCTTTCGGTGAGGAAAAGTAGATCAGGTTTGTAGGAGGAGAGATGGTGTTTGACCGAGTGAAAATTAGAGTAAAGGCCGCAAATAATGCGAAAGTTGATAGTAAGAGTGACCGGCCGTGGTCCAGAGCATTTAGAGGGGTCGTCAGGGGAAGGTCAGGCAGGTGTTGGGGCATTTATGGTCCCACCCCCCCTGGGGACTCCGAGGCTGGGCCTGTGTTCATCATCATTGAATAATTTTGTTGTGGAAGGAGGAAGTGTGGTGTGCATGTTAAGTGTATTGAAGTAGATAGGAGGAGGAGGTGTTTGTGAGAGCAGGCTTGACTACTCTCAGTGTAAGTGAGGCACAAAGGGAATCAGTAAGAGAGGCCAAGCAAATGAAACAGGAGTTCCAGTGACTCCTTATCAAATGCCTACAGCCTCTCCTGGGGATAGCCCTGTTCGATTGGTGCCTACAATCTACCCCCATTCCCCCTATTATTCGCCTTGTACGACACACGCAGTAGGACGCGTGGGGCATATTCTTGTTTTCCTCCACCATAAGATGGAGGCCCCCTTACCCCCTGGGGGGGGGGGGGATATCTATAAGTTTGCTTGTTTCCAATTGACGGTAACTGTAGTCGCTTAGCAGCTAATTATTCCATACTAATGGAAAATATGTAATTACGCTCGAATGCTATGGTCTGTAGCCCACTCATAGATATTCGTGAACTTCACCTTTTTCGATTTATGGAAGTATATCTCTGGAAACAAATGTATGTTATTTTCTATACATCAACTACAAAACTATAATTAAATACTATTTCTTGAGAAGCATGTTCTATCCAAAATTCAAGTCAGATGGATGCAATTGCTTAAAGAAAAACATAGGGGGTTCACGAATTCTTATGAGTGGGCTAGAGCCTATGGCATCCACTTGTACAGTCACTAATGAAATTCGTGGACCCCACCTATTTCTAATTATGGAAGTATATCTCTGGAAACGAACTGATGAATATAATTTAATTTACATCACTTACAAAACTATATATTCTAACCATTAACCCCTTCTGTATCGGTGACGTCTTTTAAAATTTTATTCTAGCTATAATGAGACGAATGTGTGCAGCTGAGAAACATCTATGGCAGTAAAAACGAGTTAAGTGAGATAGTTCGAAGCCTGTTAGTTACTGGAGGCCCTTTTTGAAACTCAACGAAATCGTCTAATAGTAGCCAGAATAAAGTTAAAGAGACGTCGCCGGTACAGAAGGGGTTAACAAGCAATTTCCACCCAAAAATCAATCCAGATAGTTATATTTGCATAATAAAAAACATAGGGGGTACACACATTTTTATAAGTGTTGTATAAGTGTATGTATGTATGTATGTATGTATGTATGTATGTATGTATGTATGTATGTATATATGTATGTATGTATGTATGTATGCATGTACTGTACCTTGACTCACATCACGTACAGTCAATTCGTGTAATCCGCAGTCTCATAATATTAAAGGCTTATTGGAAGCTTGAACTGTAATATATAAAATACATTTGCAATATATATAATGGAAAAGGAATGAATCAAGAAATATAAAAACGATACTATTTCCTTACAGGAATCTGAAACAAATATAATTGCATAACTACAATTTCTGAGACTCCGCGGATTAAGGGGAGATTTCCACTTGAGGGATTTTTTTCTGGACCCCTTTCTCCCTCATGTTTAGCCCCATTGCTTTTGAGATTTTAAGACGTTCGCCCTAGTAGTTTGGACATTTTAAGACATTTTGCCCGATTTCTGTCAACTTGAAGACCTTTCGTGCCATTAAGGTGTCGCTATCCTCGCCAGCGAAAGCGAGCCTGTAGTATAAGAGCAACCAATGGTCTTAGCCAAATGGGACATTTTTCTACCAAAAATGTACAAATTTAAATCTTGCAAGCAATGGGCTAGGGGGTGTAATTTTAAGCTTGATGAAAAGTAGGTCAGAAAAAATCCTCCAGGTGGAAATCTCCCCTTAAACGAGTTGACTACAATGTACATACTAAGTTTTCATCACTACCAACATGTTTCGGTACAAAATCTTCGCAATAGCCGAGTCATTAAGAGGAGAACATGACAATTTACCATCAGCTGAACTAAAGTCTCACTCATTATTCGATTTTAGGCAGTTTAAGAAGGACCTCTAGGAATTGATGAGCCGTAAGCTACACATATTTATCAAATAACTCCCACAATTCCTTAGTTAACTAAGCATATCGTCTAATGATAGCCAGAACAAACAGCCGTGAATAAGAGAAAACAAATGTGTGAGGTCTGATGTCATTACCTTCAGATTAGCCCAAGGTTTATATAATTATTTGAGATATAATTATGTTTCACAAGGTATATAATTATTTGAGATATAATTATGTTTCACAAGGTATATATAATTATTTGAGATATAATTATGTTTCACAAGGTATATAATTATTTGAGATATAATTATGTTTCACAAGGTATATAATTATTTTGAGATATAATTATGTTTCACAAGGTATATAATTATTTTGAGATATAATTATGTTTCACAAGGTATATAATTATTTGAGATATAATTATGTTTCACAAGGTATATAATTATTTTGAGATATAATTATGTTTCACAAGGTATATAATTATTTGAGATATAATTATGTTTCACAAGGTATATAATTATTTGAGATATAATTATGTTTCACAAGGTATATAATTATTTGAGATATAATTATGTTTCACAAGGTATATAATTATTTGAGATATAATTATGTTTCACAAGGTATATATAAATTTGAGATATAATTATGTTTCACAAGGTATATATAATTATTTTGAGATATAATTATGTTTCACAAGGTATATAATTATTTTGAGATATAATTATGTTTCACAAGGTATATAATTATTTGAGATATAATTATGTTTGCTAAGTACACCGACCAGGCAATTAACAAGCCCAAGCCTAACGAGCTCACAATGTCAACGAGATGATTATGCAAAGTAAACATGCGTGTATGTGTGTTTCAATAACGTTAATTTAATTGGGTAGATAATAACCGCGTCACTCTTCCCTAATGCTAAGCTTACCACCACATGATTTGTCTAACTTAAGGGGGGTGACCTGCTTTTTGTTATTTATGTCCTTTTCTCTCTTTCTCTGGCTTGTATCCATTCGGCCCCATTCAGCCAACTATTTTAAGACGTTTATCCCCATCTAGGTGTCGATTTTTTCCTGGCGAGCGATAGCGAGCCAGTATTATATGAAGAAATCCGGCTTCGGAGAAATTTTTCGATAGAAAAATGTACAAATTTAGCCTGCTGTCATACAAAAATACAAAATATGCTGGCTACCGCTCACCAGCAAAAAATTGACACCTGAATGGGGATAAACGTCTTGAAACAGTAGGCTGAATGGGGCCAAATGGATACAAGCCAGAGAAAGATAGAAAAGAACAGAACAAAAACAGGTCACCCCCCTTAAGACGGGCCTTTCGAATTAATAGGGTTAGAATCAAGTCTGACTATACAAAATTATATTACATCCAAGGAATTTTGACTGGAGAGCATAGAACCCCTTAATTTTGACTGGAGAGCATAGAACCCCTTAATTTTGACTGGAGAGCATAGAACCCCTTAATTTTGACTGGAGAGCATAGAACCCCTTAATTTTGACTGAGAGCATAGAACCCCTTAATTTTGACTGGAGAGCATAGAACCCCTTAATTTTGACTGGAGAGCATAGAACCCCTAATTTTGACTGGAGAGCATAGAACCCCTTAATTTTGACTGGAGAGCATAGAACCCCTTAATTTTGACTGGAGAGCATAGAACCCCTTAATTTTGACTGGAGAGCATAGAACCCCTTAATTTTGATTGGAGAGCATAGAACCCCTTAATTTTGATTGGAGAGCATAGAACCCCTTAATTTTGACTGGAGAGCATAGAACCCCTTAATTTTGACTGGAGAGCATAGAACCCCTTAATTTTGACTGGAGAGCATAGAACCCCTTAATTTTGATTGGAGAGCATAGAACCCCTTAATTTTGACTGAGAGCTGGAGGAGAGCATAGAACCCCTTAATTTTGACTGGAGAGCATAGAACCCCTTAATTTTGATTGGAGAGCATAGAACCCCTTAATTTTGACTGGAGAGCATAGAACCCCTTAATTTTGACTGGAGAGCATAGAACCCCTTAATTTCAAAATAAATACTTCCTCTGTTGTGATTTGAAGCGCATGTATCATATATGTACTTTTAAATAATAACAACACTACTGTCATTCATCCTGGCAACTTTATAACTAGAGGTATTGCATTTTAACAATATACGATAGAAATGCGAATAAAGAACCTTGATACAATGAAAACACAAAACTAAGAACACACACACACACAGATTAGATAACGAAATCATAACAATACCGACAACACAGGCTACACAAAATAATAATGTGAACATATCGAAAGTACCAGCATATTCAAATAACAGAAAATATGAAACGAGGCTACATCTCAAAATCAGAGGGCTTAACAAGAGAGTTAGTGAGTAAACCAGGCTGAGTCCCTTTGTTGATCTGATTATACTGTTTTCAGGGGAGAGAGAGAGAGAGAGAGAGAGAGAGAGAGAGAGAGAGAGAGAGAGAGAGAGAGAGAGAGAGAGAGAGAGAGAGAGAGAGAGAGATTGGATGTGGGCACAATTCAGTTTATGGACAACATCAGAAGGCTTCTTGTTATCGTTAGTGTGTGTGTGTGTGTGCGTGTGCGTGTTTTTGTTTTTTGTTGTTTAGAGGGCGTGAACGGTGACCTAGGTTCAGTATGCTTGTGTGTGTGTGTGCGTGTGTGTATGTGTGTGTAAATATTTATATAATTAAACTCTCATATATATTTTCGAACGAAGGTACGGTATTATATGTTTGTCGGTTATTATGATATTGTGTTTAAATATTATTGAGGATATTTCTTGTTTTTGTAATTGTCTAGCAATGAATTGTAGTTTGTCGCCTAGGCTAACAAAAACGCCGTCGTAAACTTCCTTAAAAAAAAAAAAAATGTGCACCCAGACTACCTTCAAACTAATTCTGATATTTTGTTTTTTCAATAAACAAATATCCCGGCCGAAGGCCGTTTTATTCTCAATACTTCAGTGTGGTGAAACATCTTATTATTCGCAAACTGATGAGGTGAACCGTCTTAAAATCTCCAAACTAATAGATCGAAACAGGAGAGAACTAAAAAGACCTCCCTCGGACTCATTATGGTTAAGAAACTAATTTATGAGAACACAGTGGGGCGAGAACTTATACGCCGATTTCCTTGCAGTTAAGTGTAGAAGTAGAGGGGCACTAGGTTGAGCGGATACCTCTGCCTACGCTGGCTATCTGCCCACCAAGTTTCATGAAAATCTCCGGATCGCCTCCCTATCGAATACAAATTTACTTGGCGCATATCCGGTCTGTACAGCGAATTTCATGAAAATCAGTTCATAGCGCATAATCTATCTATCCACCAAATTTCGTGAAAATCTCCTGATCACCTCCTAAATTGATTAACATCTTTCTTGGCACATATCCTATTTGCCAATCAAGTTTTGTGAACATCTATTAATATCTATATCCTATCTGCCCACTATATATCCTATCTATATATCCTATCTATATCCTATCTGCCCACTATATATCCTATCTATATATCCTATCTATATCCTATCTGCCCACTATATATCCTATCTATATATCCTATCTATATCCTATCTGCCCACTATATATCCTATCTATATATCCTATCTATATCCTATCTGCCCACTATATATCCTATCTATATATCCTATCTATATCCTATCTGCCCACTCAAATTTGCACAAGTCTACGGATTACCTCATAACCCCTTCTGTACCGGCTACGTCTTTTTATATTTGATTTCAGCTTCATTTAAACGATTTTGTTTAGCTTAGGAGGGATATATGGTAGCTAAATTGATACCTTGAGATAGTCTGTAGCTATTCAATCGGTAGACGTCCTTCCTAAGCTGAATAAAAGCGTCTAATAGTAGCCAAAATACAATGAAAAGGACGTCGCCGGTACAGAAGGGGTTAATAGGATATACGTCACTTCTCCCTTGCCTATATTCTATCTGTCCACCAAATATTGTGATCATTGGTTCATAACTTTGTGGGATATCTTGTTTACAGACAAACAAACCGACAAACGGAGGCGAAAACATAACCTTCGTTGGCGGAGGTAATAAGAAATACTATATGTCTACTTAATAAACTAGATTGTTCCTAACATATACAATATATGCTATTGTTACAATAAAGTCACAGTTCGGTGATCTTATTGTAGATTAGTATATGAGCATTTCTCTTATGGTTAAGGAAGCCCAGCTCGCTTTTTTTCATTTTCTCTCCCTCTCTCTTTGGCTTTTATCCATTCGGCCCCATTCAGCCTACTGTTTTAAGACGCTTACCCATCCAGGTGTCAATATTTTCCTGGCGAGCGGTAGCGAGCCAGCATATGTATATTTTTGTTTTGACAGCAAGTTAAATTTGTACATTGTATCCGGCGAAGCCGGATTTCTCCATACAATGCTGGCTAGCTATCGCTCGCCAGGAAGAAATCGACACCTGGATGGGGATAAACGTCTTAAAACAGTTGGCTGAATGGGGCCGAATGGATACAAGCCAGAGAAAGAGAGAAAAGGAGAGAAAGATAAAAAAAAAAACCGGTGACCCCCCTTAATATGCACTGCGTATACTGTAGTGTTTTGTAACTACTGTATTATAATGTGTTCATGTATATAATCTGCACTACCTACACACAAATCTGCACTACCTACACACAAATCTGCACTACCTACACACAAATTGACGTAATCAGTGTTTGAATAAAATTAACTTTGTAATAGCATGTACGGTATTTTGCATACTTTGCAGTAAACTATTTGTATTAATTAACCCATACCCTACCAGGGGCGTCCTTTTCATCCTATTCTGGCAACTAAAAGACGATTTAATTCAGCTTAGGAAGGACCTCTAGCAATAATGAGGCTTCAAACTATCTCCAGCAACCCTTTTAACTATTACAAATCCTTCGTTAGCTGCATAATATCGTCTAAATATAGCTAGACTAAAATGCAACACACGTCGCTGGTACTCAATGGCTTAAGGGTTTCTCCCTTAATCCAATTTGGTGCGAGGGATGTCTTTTGGGACCTCCCTTGTTTCGCTTCATTATCTTGGAGATTTTAAGATGCTTCACCGAATTAGTTTGGCGATAATAAGTAGGTTCATGTGTCGAGGTACATTTTTCTATTAAAAAATGTACATATTTAGTTTGGAGGAGATTTGGGTGGTCATATTTTACTTTGAAGGAAGTCTGGTAAGGCATATTTGTTAGCCTCGGGGACAAATTAGAATACAGTTCTCGAAAGTGGCAGAATCGAACAAAATCCTAAATAATAATATTAAACAAAATATCATAATAACCAACAGGACGCCGGATAGATAGTATATCTCAAAGTCTATCTACCAGTAACTATTCTAAGCAAGATATTGAAACACTCTTTTCCTTCTCTTTTCTCTCCCCTTTCCCTCTCACTCATTCAATCACTCACACACACACACACACACTCTCGTTCTCTCTCTCTCTCTCTCTCTCTGTGGGTGGAGGTTAATGAGGTGATAGTGGCAATATCGGAGGGCTTAGTTTGATGTAGAGTTATATGGTCGGGCCTGGCGGGATGATTTATATGATTTATATGATTCATATGAGTCCGGTCACCCCTCCTCCTCCCAAAAAAAAAAAAAAAAAAATATATATATATACTGTATATATATATACAGTATATATAGGAAAAGTGGGGATTGAGCCTGAGTATATAGATAGATAGATAGATAGAAGGTTTCGGAAGGCTGATGGAGGCAGTTTTTTGGTACCTTAGTTTTTAGTGGTTTTCATTCATGCGTGGGTGAAATGATACCGGTGATAGTTATAATAATGTATATTCAAAAGTGTTTTTAATAAGAGTGGTACTAAAATCAATTATAATAATACTAATAAAATTAGATATAATGATTTTTATTGTTATTAATAATAATAATAATAATAATAATAATAATGAATAATAATACTAATAATACTAATACCAATAATAAAACAAATAATAATGAGAATAATAATAGATTATAATAACGACAAATAAAATGATAACCTGATACAACTGCCGACAAATATTATATACCGGTATATACGATAGAAAACACTTACTATAGTCTATTTATTACAGTTAGGGCAAATATCTTGACCACTAACCTCATTAACTCAAAAGGGACTAGAGTAACAGAGCTATTATGTCTTCCATTTGGGATGAGTCAGCCAGGGAATAGATATTGAAATGTTTGTTCAAGCCCTTTTTGATTCACAGAGATTAAAGGTGAGATTTTCTGGCCTACCTATAATTAATGGACTATAATAAAACACACTATGTAAATCATAAAAGTAAAATGCGCAATCGCCTGTAGTGAAAGGTGATATTAATGTGAAAGGTGATATCAATCGCCTGTAGTGAAAGGTGATATGAATGTGAAAGGTGATATCAATCGCCTGTAGTGAAAGGTGATATTAATGTGAAAGGTGATATCAATCGCCTGTAGTGAAAGGTGATATTAATGTGAAAGGTGATATCAATCGCCTGTAGTGAAAGGTGATATTAATGTGAAAGGTGATATCAATCGCCTGTAGTGAAAGGTGATATTAATGTGAAAGGTGATATCAATCGCCTGTAGTGAAAGGTGATATTAATGTGAAAGGTGATATCAATCGCCTGTAGTGAAAGGTGATATTAATGTGAAAGGTGATATCAATCGCCTGTAGTGAAAGGTGATATTAATGTGAAAGGTGATATCAATCGCCTGTAGTGAAAGGTGATATTAGTGTTTTTGAAAATTGTTAACACTTTGATGAAATATTTTGAAACGTTCCCTTTCAGCACATGCCCTATTCAGTTATATTCCTCATTTAATGTTGACTGTTTAAAGCTTAACATACTGTATAATCGATTATTAACTACTTGGGCAGGCGACTGTACACTCTAGGACAAAAATTGTTGTCTTAGGGTTTCGAAGCACACTCAAACTATATTGAATCATCTCATTAATTATTTACCTGATATTTACATTTCGGAGGTTCATTTTACAGTTCGAGGGTTCAAATAGGCCAGGATTATGTCTTAGAGTGTAGACTGTAGAGTACACTTTAGGACATTATGTCATGGTTCATTCCGACTCCTCAAAATGCACTTACAGGGTAAAGGATTACAGTATATAGAACATTCGATTCTGTCCCAAAATAGCTTTGGAATTTAAATGCTACCATTTATGTCTCTGAGTGTACTTGACTTTACGTGCAACCACGAACCAAAGTAAAGGGAATAAATAATAGTCAATTAAAAAAAAAAAAAGGAAGAAGGCTAAATTCCAGGTAAGATGAGCTAATGGCCAACAAAGGTGAGCCTGGAGGGGGAGGCACGGAAAAGTATGCGGAGAGTAAATTGAGGGCAGAAAAAGTAAGGGGGTGAGCGAGATAGGAATTGAGCTGGATTCACACGAGCCTTTTTTACGGCAACTCGTCATCAGCAACTTTATTTCTGGCAAGATTTTAAGACAATTTTGCACTGATCTCGGCAACAAAATTGAAGGGAGCTTATATTAGGTGGCATGAGTCTTACAAAAGGTCAATTCACGAGCTGTCAGAGTGGAGTTGCCGTAAATAATTGCCGGGAATATAGTTGGTGTGAATCAGGCCTCAGGCGAAGGTGAGGGAAGACAGTGAAAAAGATAGTTCCCTTGATTCGGGAGGCCAGCAATGGGAGAAAGAGAGAGAGAGAGAGAGAGAGTATATGTATGTGTGTGTGTGTGTGTGTATGATCTAAATATGAAAGGGATGGGTAATCTAGGTAATGCATTAGCGTTATGGTTTTTGACACTCCACAATTATGAGAGAGAGAGAGAGAGAGAGAGCAGCAACAGCAATTGGTAGATGAAAGGAGAAGGGTTGGCTTAGGAGGGTGGCGTGAAGGCAGTGAAATAATGTTGATGTTCACACGAGACATATATAGTCATGTTGCTAGTAGTTACAAGGATTAGTTTGTAACTTGAGAAATGCGCTGTTTGTCCATAGTGATATTCTAGTTGAAGGATAGAGATTAAGAAGTGCTATGCAATCATTAAGAAGTGCTATGCAATCATTAAGAAGTGCTATGCAATCATTGTATAGTAATCGTGTAAAATACTTGTATTCTAGTCCTAGCATCAAGTCTTTCTATGTGCACAGCCATAATTTATCAAACATCACAAATAGTTGGGAAGTTGCAGGATTTGATGATGCATAGCAATGAGAGAGAGAGCGTTACAAGGAGTGTATAGTATCTCAGAGACCTTGCGGTCCATTCCGAGGAGATACTCGAATTGGAAGGAGAGAGACTGTTTAGTGCACTACACTCTTTACACTTTACAGAGTGTGCAAAATACTATCTACTCTCTTTTTGAACTGCTCTACTGAAGAACTATTTACAACTTCAGAGGGAAGTTTGTTCCAGGTAGAACAGATCTTATATGTGAAAAAAGTGTCCACAAATACTAGTGCTGAACCTTTTAAATTCTAATTTCCAGCCATGGTTGCGTGTTGTATTCATATTGAGGCTAAACATTTTGCTACAATCCACATTGTCAAACCCATTAAGTATCGTAAAAACTTCAATGAGCTGACCTGGTAGTCTGCGTGTCATAAACGGGAAGAGATCAAGAGCTCTCAACCGGTCCTCATAGCTCAGTCTTCTAAGCGATGGAATAAGCTTTGTAGCTCTAGCTTGTACTATTTCCAGTCGCTCTATATCTTTCCTGAATGCTCTGGGGACCAGAATTGAACAACATACTCCAGGAGAGGCCGTATCAGAGCGTTATACAGTGTGAGGACTATTTCTTTATTTCTATACTTAAATTGCCTCTTAATATAGCCCAATAATTGCTGACCTTTCTTCTCTACTTCAATGGACTGCTTGGAAAACTTTAGGTCACTGCTAATCAGAACGCTCAAATCCTTTTCCAAGTCAGTCACTTCCGGAGGCATTCCCAATAGCGAATAGCCTGGCTTGGGGTCTGCTTGGCCGATATGCACACCTTGCATTTTTTCCCCAGAGTAGAGAGAGGTAGAGAGAGAGAGAGAGAGAGAGAGAGAGAGAGAGAGAGAGAGAGAGAGAGAGAGTAAAAAAATTACAATTATGATACAAGAAACATTTTAGCAATGGAAAATTCCGTTACCCTCCACTACCACACATCCACAAGAGAGCCGTTCCATATTGGCTCCAAATTGAGGGAGGGGTAACTCTAATGACTATATCTATCTATCTATCTATCTATATGCTCAGGCCCAATCCCCATTTTGGGGGTAGCCGAGCAAGAACAGGGAAAACACAAAAACAACATAAAACAAAAAATAAACACAGATACAAAAACACAAACTCACACACATCCAGGTCACCCAGGAGAAGACCCAGAGACCAGGGTTACCAAGGTCGCTCCAGCACTCCCCCGGCCCCTGACCACCCGGAGAGGTTCCGATCTCGGCAGGCAGACATGCAGCGGAGCCAAAGCCACAAGCCCTCCCACCACACTTCCAGGCACACCCTTCATATTAATCGTCTCCCCGGGCCAGGCGCCTAATGGACTATTATCTAGTCCAACTTGCGCCGCCCGACCCCTTACTCCAAATGACCACGTGTTCACTCAACTATTCACAAGCATTCTCCATTCACTCCTGTCCACCACCACTTCCCCTGCCTGATCTATAGTCATTCCTCTATCATCCAAAGCCTTTCTTACACAGTCTCTCCATCTCAATGGGGGTCTTCCTGCCCTTCTATCTCCCCTTGTACCTGACTCGCATATTCTCTTTGTAAGCCTTTCATCTCCCATTCGTTCAACAATATATATATGACTATATAATCTGTTTACTTTCATCTGACTGGTAAACTGCCACGGTCCCTTATTGATTATTAAGGGAGCCCACCTCGCTTTTTTTCTCTTTCTCTCCCTCTCTCTTTGGCTTGTATCCATTCGGCCCTATTCAGCCTACTGTTTTAAGACGTTTAACCCCATCCAGGTGTCAATATTTTCTTGGCGAGCAGTAGCGAGCCAACATATCTATATTTTTGTTTTGACAGCAAGCTAAATTTGTACATTTTTCGATAGATAAATGTCGCCGGCGAAGCCGGATTTCTCCATAAAATGCTGGCTCGCTATCGCTCGCCAGGCAGAAATCGACATCTGGATGAAGATAAACGTCTTAAAACAGTTGGCTGAATGGGGCCGAATGGATACAAGCCAGGAAAAGAGAAAAACACAGAAAGACAAACAAATCCGGTGACCCCCTAAGGTGGGACGAGATGTATTCTATTCAAATCTTATACCAATACTTTACCTTCATATAATGCAGACACTTAGTAATTTCATATCATCTTGTTGAAATCATTTGCTAAGGGATTTAATGTTCCACTAGGTGCATAAATAAAACAGTGGGGCCTACCAAGTGGTTTCAGGCTACAGGCCCCCTAAAGGGTACCATGGAAAAAGAGTCCAACGCTTAATGGGGCTTAAGGGGGCACTGACTGGTTTTTTTTTTTGGCCTATAAATTAATTCATTCATATATGCTTAGTTTCCTCGCTAGACATCCCTCAAATTTAGAAAAAACATCCCCTAGGGCCTAGACCCCCCCTTCAAGATAAATTTGTACATTTTTCGGTAGAAAAATGTTCCGGCCGAAGACTGGTTCCTCTTACAATTTCAGACTCGCTATCGCTCGCTATGAAAATATTGACACCTAAATGGCACGATAGGTCTTAAAATTTATAACGATATGGAACGAAAGGTCTTCATATCGCCAAACAAATGGGCCGAACGTCTAAAAAATAAAAACAAACAATGGGACTAAACACGAGGGAGAAGGGAGCCCAGAAAAACGGTCTGTCTCCCCTTAACCGCACAGACTCTTTGCTAGGAGACTGGCTTGGGCGTCGTCGGAAACTCTGAAGGGGGGTCACCGACTGTTTTTTTATGTTTCTCTCCTTTTCTCTCTTTCACTGGCTTGTATCCATTCGGCCCCATTCAGCCAACTGTTTTAAGAAGTTTATCCCTATCCAGGTATCGACATCCTCCTGGCGAGTGATAGCGAGCTAGCATTGTATGGAGAAAACCGGCTTCGCCGGAGACATTTTTCTATCGAAAAATGTACAAATTTACCTTGCTGTCAAAACAAAAATATATATATATGCTGGCTCGCTACCGCTCACCAGGAAAATATTGACACCTGGATGGGGGTAAACTTCTTAAAACAGTAGGCTGAATGGGGCCAAATGGATACAAGCCAAAGCGAGAGGGATAGAAAGAGAAAAAAAGCGAGATGGGCTCCCTTAAGGGTGTTCGTATAGTTGCCTACACGACCGACTGTTACAGAGCTACTTTGATTATTTCTAGGGTTGTTATTTATCCCTTTGAGTACCAGCGACGTGTTATATTTTATGCTAGCTATATTTAGACGATACTATGCAGCTTAGGAAGGATCTGGGGTAGTTAAAAGGGTTGGTTGGGATAGTTTGAAGCCTTATTATTGCTAGAGGTCCTTCCTAAGCTGAATCAAATCGTCTAATAGTTGCCAGAATATGATGAAAAGGACGTCACCGTACTTGATGGGTTAAGAGTAGATCGAGTAAAACATAGAACCGTAACACATTTCTTGCATTGTTTAAAACTGACTGAGTTTTCCTTTCATATACAGATTTTATAGCAAAATGAGCACAATTAAATGTATCTCTGTGACACCTGGATGTATGATGAGCTGTACCTGAGAGCGAAATGACCAGTAAATGTATATCTGTGACACCTGGATGTATGATGAGCTCTACCTGAGAGCGAAATGACCAGTAAATGTATCTCTGTGACACCTGGATGTATGAGGAGCTGTACCTGAGAGCGAAATGACCAGTAAATGTATCTCTGTGACACCTGGATGTATGAGGAGCTGTACCTGAGAGCGAAATGACCAGTAAATGTATCTCTGTGACACCTGGATGTATGAGGAGCTGTACCTGAGAGCGAAATGACCAGTAAATGTATCTCTGTGACACCTGGATGTATGATGAGCTATACCTGAGAGCGAAATGACCAGTAAATGTATATCTGTGACACCTGGATGTATGAGGAACTGTACCTGAGAGCGAAATGACCAGTAACCTCTCCTCCCCTCGCCCTTGGTGTGATCCGTCTCCCCTGGGCGATTAAGCACATTACTTCCACCACTAGCTCCCCACATTAAGGACCCTCTCTACAAGGATAGTCTTGGCCTAATTCTTCAAACTTGTCCTATCATACTCTATACGCTTTCTGTTCAATATGTAGCTGTTAAGGGGAGACAGACCTTTTTTTCTATTAATTAATTTATTCCTTTATTTCTTAGTTTTCTCGTTAGACCTCCATCAAGCTTAAAACAAACCTAGGCCCCCCTTCAAAATAAATAAATTACATTTTTCGGTAGAAAAATGTCCCGGCCGAAGGCCGGTTCCTCTTAACATTTCAGGCTCGCTATCGGTTGCCAGGAAATAATAGACACCTAAATGGCACGAAAGGTCTAACATTTGACAACGAAATGAGGCGAAAAGTGTTAAAATTGCCAAACTAATGGGCCGAATGTCTTATAATCTCAAAACAAATGGGGCTTAACACGAGGGAGAAAGGGGACCAGAAAATGACCCATCTCCCCTTAACCTCAACAGTCCATCAGCCTCCCCTTAACTGTTCTGTGTTTTTTATTATATATTTCTCACAATATTTCTTCTGTGGGTAGGGGATGTTGATGAAGTACCGGTGTACTCTCGGCCACCACACAGACTATTCACAACAATTAAAGCACTACAAGGAAAGCCATATCCGTGCTATGAACTTTATTGTGAACCCTGAATTATACACCAAGCAAGTACATACATACATAATTACATACATAGATTTAAGCCCGAGTGCACCTCACGAAGTGCAGTTCCAGTCTCATGTCCCAATGGCGGCTCTCCAGGCAACCCTGTTCAGAGCTGCCTCACTTGTCAGGTTTTTTATGCAAGGTCAGACCTTACAGTCTGACCATACATCTTTCTTGGTCTTCCCCTTGGTGCAGCTCCCTCCACGTTTACGAACTTGTATCTTTTCACCCAACTAAGCTCATTCATCCTCTTTACATGTCCAAAAGTAGAGTAGAATAATGGTTCTTAACCCATGCAAGGCGGCTCCCATAATATTACTGGGTGGGTGATTCTGTGGAGAGAGGCGGGCCCTGCAATGTTACTGGCTGTATTTTCTGTGCTACAAAATGTTCCTAGTGTGACGTGGTAGTACCGAGATTACACCAGAGTTACCAGATGCCATAGGCTAGCCCACCAACGCGAGCTGAGAGGTCAGTAGTCGACGAGCCTTGCGTGCGAGTGTATGCAAGGCTCAAGCCCTTGATAGCTTCACCCTGGACTCCCGCGAAAAAAAAAAAAAAAAAAAACACCTTCACTTCCTCGCATGACTGTTTATGCCACAGACCAGCTAGGAACAAGGTTGTGGTGTCTATGTACAGGTCAGAGCACACATTTTCTACCATGCAGTTCTTTTTCCCATAACCATTTGCTTTACAGAGTTACGGCGAGTTGAAAAACTGTGAATATTGCCTGCTCACGGGGCATGTATAATAAATAACAGCTCAGCTACTGAGGGCTGCGGTTTCATAATTTTATGGTGTAGTGGATAGTGTAGCTGAGACGTCAAAGCTAGCATTCTAAGTTCAAACCCTGGTCGGGGCATACAAATTCATACGTATATGCATGTTTATTTGCATGAATAAATATATAATAGTCATCCCTGATATTGTCCAGAATATATTACATATGATTCCGATACCGTGTTGGGTTGATATCTGTTGTGCGTACTCTGGAATATTGGTCTACAAATGCAAGATGGCTTGAAATAATATCCTCATGCTGGACATGTATAGATTCAACAATAAATAATGATTCCTAAGGATATTTAACCTCATGGTGTAGTGATGTAGTAGCTGAAATGTCAACCTTGATGTTTTAAGTTCAAACCCTGGTTTGGGCATAAATATTAATTTATATACGTAGGTGTATTAACATGAATCACACACACACACACACACACACACACACACACACACACACACACACACACACACACACAGACAGACAGACAGACAGACAGACAGACAGACAGACAGAGAGAGCTACATAGACACAGAGAGAGAGAGGCTTATATTCACACAAATACATACACATATGTATAGAAATATTTTACCCTGACCAAGAATCGAACTTTAAACATCAGGATTGACGTCTCGACAACGATAACTACCACAACATTAGGTTACGAATGTTCTAGGTATGCTGGTCAGGGAAACAGATCTCCATGTATGGGTAGATATGGAGGAGTGTGCGGATGGAAACCCTGTCTCAAGCAAATCCTTTTCCACGACAGAAAAACAGCTGGGAGCGGAAATAATCAGCAAAGCTAGTCGTTTTGTGCAGTTGTGGTCCGCCTTCATCTTGTGAGACACACGACTAGTGTATACAATACAAAAAAAAATAAAAATAAACAAAATAAAGAAATGTTTATAATAAGAAAAGACAAAAATCTATGTAATTGAAGTTGATAATATGTATATCTACAGTATACTATTGTATTGAGTATTGTTCACATGTGTGGGGAGGTTCCTCTCACACCGCTCTCCTAGACAAAGTTGAAAGGAAGGCCTTTCGTATCATTAACTCCCGTCCACTCACCAACTCTCTGCAATCTCTCTCTCTCCGCCGCAATGTTGCATCTCTCTCGCTATTCTATCGCTACTATAATAATCAGTGTTCCTCAGAGCTATCCCAGTGCATACCACCTCCTTTACGTAGGGCACGTGGTACCCGTCTTGCAACTCAATCCCACCCCTACTCTGTGCAACTCTCCAACCCAAGAGTGAAACGTTACTCTCAAACTTTCTTCTACTCAACATCTGAGCTCTGGAACTCTCTCCCAGAATCAGTCTTTCCCTCTTCCTATGACTTAAATTGCTTCAAACTCCGTGTGTCCAGGCATTTTGGGTCGAACGTCCCTTGATTTTGGCCCTGTCACTCTTTCAACTATGGGGGAGGCACTCGCTATAGGCAGTTATGCCTTTTGCCTCCCTCAATCACATAGAAAAAAAAAAAAAAAAAAACTATGCTGAATGAATGTAGTAAATAATAGCTCAATACATCCATTCTGGAAATTTTATTTCTCTACCAGCATTTTGTGAAATTAATGTCAGCTATTTCCGCAAGATTTCATTTAATTACGGGTTGACTTTTGGTACTCAGTGGGTTAAAAGCCCTTCTCAATTACGGCTGCAGTGCGATAACTCTTTGCCCTCCCCTCTTCCTCTAGCTATTTTCATTTATTCGTCTGCACATAAAACTTTCCTAACCCTTTACAGTTTGTTAATATTATTGGAGTCTTATCTCTCTCTCTCTCTCACACACACACACACACAATGTCAAAGTAACTAATAACGAGATAAATCATACACATACATTCAAATACAGGTAGATATGGGGAATTATCACAGAAAAACATACACCACAGAATATAAACAAAGATTATAACACACACACTCACACAAACAAACACACACACACACACACACACATGATAAAGGTAATATGGCAGAAACAAGAGTCAAGATCACTCCATCGTTATTTCCTCTGTGACATCTGAGCACCAGCATCATCAGATCAACCACACACTCTCTCTTTCTCTCCCCCTTCTCCTTCCTCTTCTTCTTCCTCTCTCTCTCTCTCGCTGTACCTCAAGGATCAGTGCTGGGGCCAGTCCTTTTCCTAATTTACATTAACAACATACAGTAGAGGAGGGTCTCACCTGTACAATCTCAAAGTTTGCAGATGACACAAAAATCGCAAATACTGTACTGACAAATGAACATGTAGATATGCAAAACAATCTAAACAAGCTTTCACAATGGGCTAAAATCTGGCAAATGTTTTTCAATGAAGATAAGCGTAAAGTACTTCATATCGGATACCGCAATGAAAAAGCAGACTACTCGATGAATGGCACCAAGCTAAAGAGTGTAGACAGAGAAACCGATTTAGGAGTAACAATATCCAGTAACTTAAAATTAAGTCAACATTGTGCTGAAGTTGTTAAAAAGGCAAACAAAATGATAGGTTTGAACATAAATAAAAATAAATTTTCCTCACCCTTTACAATTCATTAGTCCGCCCATTTTTGGAATACTGCGTTCAGTTCTGGTGCCCTTACTATCAAAAAGATGTAGACAAATTGGAACGAGTTCAACATAGAGTTACCAAGATGCTACCCTGTCTTCGGAACAAACAATACGAGGAACGTCTTAAAGAATTAAATTTATATCTATTAACCAAGCGCAGATTGAGAGGTGACATTATTCAAGTTTTCAAGATCATTAAAGGCATCAACAACATGAACTGTAGTAAATATTTTACGATTGACCGATCAAACTACACGCGGGGAAATGGCTGCAAAATCATTGGTAAATCATTCAACTCTAATGAATACAAGAACTTCTTCTTCAATCGAGTCGTCAACTTGTGGAATGGGCTTCCTCGAGATGTCATAGACTGCAACACCTAGACAAGCACCTTGCCCTGAACCCAAGGTTGACTGAATTTGTAATTGAATAAATAGTTTCTTTAGTAGTGTTCGTTCAATAACCTAATAGATCTTAATATAATTTCCCTTGCCATGGACTAAGCCCCAAGGAAGCACTTCCTTCCCACATCTTTCCCACATTCTCTCCGAAATGCTGTTGCAACACTTGGAACAGCAGTGTTTTGAAGGGCAAGTAACCTCGAGGGGTCGCATGACCTGTTGTTGCTTGTTTTCCTTTGTAGTCCTTTGTACTCTCTCTCTCCATCTCACAAGGCAGGTAAATGAGGTGGAAACAAGACTCAAGATCACTCCACTGTCATTCCTGCTGTGACATCCGATCATATCAACAGCCTCTATTCCACTTTCTTCTCTCTCTCTCTCTCTCTCTCTCTCTCTCTCTCTCTCTCTCTCTCTCTCTCTCTCTCTCTCTCTCTCTCTCTCTCTCTCTCTCTCTCTCTCTCTCTCATACATATACATACGTACACAAAACAAATATAACATATACATACAAATCATGGACATATGAATATTTGAAATACCTCTTGATGGTATAAATGAAACCGTGAGCGATTGACCAGTTAAGCCCAGTAATTCAATCATAATTTTTCCGAAGTACTTCGTTACTATCATATTTGCTTTGTTCACTCCTAACCTAACATACCCTTATCAAGCCTCTTAACCACGCTCAATTTAACCTAGTTCAAAGTTGAACAATGGTGTTTCAATACTTGCTGTTTGGAATGGGGATTCTAGACATTGCATGCAGCGTGGCTGAGTGAAGACAATATTTTGCGATGGTATGGTCAAGTTTAAGGAATGCTTATGTCATATGTGTCAAGTTAGAGGAACAGCTGATATTTGAAAACCACCAATAGATTTGGAGGGAAATGGAAGTATATAATATTATTACATAAAACTGTCCAAATAGTTGGAGGAACATTGTGCCGCGGGTAAAAGGATCATGTCAGGATGAAGTAGCCAAGAGGCATTTCTGTTATGGTCATCCTTTTGCAGGGGTTTCCTAGTAATGAGAGAGAGAGAGAGAGCTTACATCTTCAACTTGACTACCTTCTTGGGCTAATTTGTTTCAGTATCGGAAACCAGAGTGAAGACAGATTGAACTAATATATTTCTTATATAAATTGAACTCATATGCTGCCAGACCAAACTTGTCGATAAGAGTTGAGAGATAATGCAGTCGTGTGATACCGCTCTATGTCTGACGATGATGGAGCTGGCCCATAATGCAGGGATTAAAATTCATCAACAACTTTATATTTAGAAAAGTTAACGAGGCTAGTTCAACATGTAGTGGCTAAAAACAAGCATCATTATTCCCAACACCAGTAGCATTACCAGGCTTTTCTCACTCACTCGCACTCGCTCTCTCTCTCTCTCTCTCTCTCTCTTCTCTTTCTGTCTCGTCTCCATGTTTGTCTGTCTGTTTATCTGTATGATTGACTCTCTCTCGGTCTTTATCTCTCTCTATTTCTCTTCGTGTTTCTCCGTCTGTCTATCTGTCTTTCTCTCTCTCTCTCTCTTGTGTGTTTGACTGTCTCTGTCTGATTTGTCTTTAGCTGTCTGTTTCTCACTCTCTCTCTCCCCCCTCTCTCTCTCGCTCTCTCCCCCCTCTCCCTCTCTCTCTCTCTCTCTCTCTCTCTCATACACACACAAGGTCACCATAACTCTCCCTACAGCCGGCCCTCTCGATATCAGGGCAAAACACGAGCTCCCCGACTTTCTCTCTCTCTCATCAGGAAGGCCCTCGATAAGCACAAGTGGGCCAGTTTTTGTCGAGGTAAAGTCCTGGGTTGATGATTCTTGGTAAATACTATATCCTTGCTGCTCAGTCTGTTGGCAGGGATAGATAGATAGATAGATAGATAGATAGATATATAGATAGGGAGACTGACAGCTCGATAGATTGGGACACAGATGGATGGATAGATGGATGGATAGATTGATAAATAGATAGGTAGATTGATAAACATATACAGTACATAGATAGATATATAGAGATAGATATATAGAGATAGATAAATATAGAGATAGAAGGGTAGATAAATGGATAGTTCGATAATTAGATAAATAGATAAATATATATATATAGATAAATAGATAGATGGATAGATCGATAGATGGATATATAAAGATGGATAGATAGATTGTTAAATAGCTAGACAGATAGAGAATGTGTGAATACATTGAAATAGATGGATAGAGAGATGGATGAGTAGATATATGAGGATTGGGAGTTTTTGTCGAGGTAAAATCCCGAGTTGATTTCTGGTAAACACTATATCCTCGCTGCTCAATCTGTCGGCAGGGATAGATAGGGAGATAGATAGATAGATAGTTAGATAAATAGATAACAAGATAGATAGAGACATACGGTAGATAGAAAGACATAGTCAGATTGATAGATAGATGGTTAGATAAAGATATACTGTATAGATGGATAGATAATTAGATTGATGAATATATAGATAGATAGATAGATAGATAGATCGATAGATAGATAAGGAGATAGATGGATATAGGAATGAGTGGATACATTGAAATAGACAGATAGATTGATAGATGAAGGTAGATAAATATATAGATGTACATATGGATGGATGGATAGATATAGATAGACATAGTGATATATATATGTATATATATATATGTGTGTGTGTATCGCAAATAGGGGGAAATAGAGAGGGAAGATAGATTTAAGGCGAGATGATTGGTATAACTGGACCCCCTTTTCTCTCGTGTTTAGCCTCATTAGTTATGTGATTTTTAAACGTTTGGCCCATTATTTTGGCGATTTTATCACCTTTCGCCCGATTTTGTTGTCAATTAGAAGACCTTTCGTGCCATTTAGGTGTCGATTTCTTCCTGGCGAGCGATAGCACGCCTGTAATTGTAAGGGGAACCGGCCGGGACATATTTCTACCGAAAAACGTGCAGATTTATCTTGAAGGGAGGTCTATGGGTTATTTTTATAAGTTTGATGGAGGTCTGGCGAGGAAACTAAAAAAATAGATGAATAAATATAAAGATAGACCAACAAATAACCACTACCCCGGAACAGAGAGAGGAGGGGTTAAGATAGAGTAAGGTAAAAGGTCGATTCAAAGTAACTAACCACGACGTATATTATCCAGAACAGCAGGACGTGAGCATACTGTATATAGGGACATTGCTTTGATACGATAACCCTGGGGATCTGAAACAACCGATACATAAGCAGAGTAGGGTGTAGTGAATAGGAGCACACTATAATGTTAACGGGGGTCACCTTCTTTTTTATCTTTTTCTCCTTTTCTCTCTTTCTCTGGCTTGTATCCATTCGGCCCCATTCAGCCAACTGTTTTAAGACGCTTATCCCCATCCAGGTGTCGATTTCTTCCTGGCGAGCGATAGCGAGCCAGCATTGTATGGAGAAATCAGGCTTCGCCGGAGAAATTTTTCTATCGAAAAAATGTACAAATTTAGCTTGCTGTAAAACAAAAAATATATACAGTATACAGTATATATACAGTATGCTGGCTCGCTCCTGCTCGCCAAGAAAATATTGACACCTGGATGGGGGTAAACGTCTTAAAACAGTAGGCTGAATGGGGCCGAATGGATACAAGCCAAAGAGAGAGGGAGAGAAAAAGAAAAAAAGCGTGGTGGGCTCCCTTAAGTGAAGTGACCCGCTTGCTTCTTCAGTGCCTTGAAGAAGCTATCTGCGAACCGTTGTCAATAAAGTGCTCCTCCTCATATGGTCTTTATATTCATTCACGAGACTATATCATGACACATACTTACGTTGTGTGGAGTCTGGGTTAGGGTGGGTCGTCTACTCCCGTAGGTAACTGTACCACAGGAGGATGCGAGCAATAACCACGTCACACACTCACACTGACGAGCCCACCTGTGGAAGTAGACGGAGTGCTTGTTTGCTAGTTGAAAGTCGTTATGGTGACACACCGATATATTTATATCATAATTATTCCGCCTAAAGCTAATTTCACTTTAACAACAAGTACTTTGAAATCCAAGTTAATATTTTCTTATTACAATAACGATATTACTGAATTAGTAACGCACTACTCACGACATTTCATTAACAAATGGAACGTGTGTGTCTGTTCAAGCTTAAACTCCGAATGGAGACGCTGGACTGTCTTGTCTGGAGCGGTGTGAACTCTCAATCCTGAATCCCTTGCTCGAACCACCATCTCATAACAGGTTTACACATACAGTATTAAGCAGTTCCGAATCCTATCCTTTACCCTGTCCTAGCCCAGATTCGAAGCTTCGCTTAGCTCACTCATCAAATGAATCTCATCACTTGTTTATCATTCATGCTAATTAGAACGTACTCAATAAACTATAAGCTATCTATATATCTATAAATACTAACGATCTCGGCTCACTTACCCACAGTGTAATGAAAGAAAACATGTGAAATGTATTTTTCCATCTTCATAAAATATATATGAAGCAGATTTCATATCTCTTGTTAGGGCGGTTGAATGTTTCATATCTCTTGTTAGGGCGCTTGAATGTTTCATATCTCTTGTTAGGGCGGTTGAATGTTTCATATCTCTTGTTAGGGCGGTTGAATGTTTCATATCTCTTGTTAGGGCGGTTGAATGTTTCATATCTCTTGTTAGGGCGGTTGAATGTTTCATATCTCTTGTTAGGGCGGTTGAATGTTTCATATCTCTTGTTAGGGCGGTTGAATGTTTCATATCTCTTGTTAGGGCGGTTGAATGTTTCATATCTCTTGTTAGGGCGGTTGAATGTTTGTCTTTATAGGATATTTAGCAATTTATAAACACAACAAATGCAAACATTGATTAACCCCTTCTGTACTAGCGACGTCCTTTTAATTGATTTCAGCTACATTTCGACGAATTTGTGAAGCTTAGAAAGGATATATTAAAGCTATAAGTATCAATTGAGACAGTCGTTTGCCTTTTAATGGGTAGATATCCTTCCCAAGCTCAAGAAAATCGTCTAATCATTGCCATAATATAATAAAGTATGTCACCGGTACTGCATGGGTTAAACAAGTGATCCCATGGTATGTTCGTAAAGTATGAATATGACACGACACCTTCAATTGACCACTTATGAGTTTTGATCTATAAGGAAGTTGGAGCTGTAGACATAGATAATTAGCAGAATAACCAGCTGTAATGCGGTTTTAGTACATTTATAAATATACAAAACCAAATTCAACATACGATTTATCCATCAGAAACCTACATAATTACTGTATTTGTATTTGATATCGATGTTTGCAGGCCGAACTTCCTTATAACCTGAAACTCGCAAGTGGTAAATTCTGCGGGTTAGTGATATGCGTGGGAGGAGGGGAGGACGAGAGAGAGATGTTTTTGACATGCCAGCGTAACCCCAGGCTCCTTCAAACTGCGTTACGTAGAAGTAATCTCATAAAATAGCCCGGTTTAGTCCCATGGTAACTCGAACCAGCCCCCCCCCCCCCACCCCTCCTTACACACACACACATACACCCAAGCACACACACACACACACACACTATTAACTTAATACGTACACACTATTATTGACTAGGCCACTTAACCAGTACAGTACCTGTGACGTCCTTTTAACTTTATTCTGGCTACTATCAGACGATAATATGCAGTTTAAAAGGGGCTTCCAGCAATTAATAGGCTTCGAACTATCTCGACCCTTTTTTACTACCACAAATATTTCTTAAACTGCATACAATCTTCTAAATATAGCTAAAATAAAATACAAACAGAGGTCGCCGGTACAGAAGGGATTAAAGCAAATTGAAGGTCATACATTAAAAGCTGTTTCTTCATCTATTACATAATAATCTCACTTCTACTCATCCTCTCCAATTTGTTGATTTACTCCGTCCTACACACCACGCTTGTTTAAGGGGGTGACCTACTTTTTTTTCTCTCTTTCTCTGGCTTGTATCCATTCAGACCCGTCCAGCCTACTGTTTTAAGACGCTTATCCCCATTCAGGTGTCTATTTATTCCTGGCGAGCGATAGCGAGTCAGCATTGTATGGAGAAATCCGGCTTCAACGGAGACATTTTTCTATCGAAAAATTCAAAAATTTAGCTTGCTGTCCAAAACATTATAAACATATGTTGGCTAGCTACCGCTCGCCAGGAAAATATCGACACCTTGATCGGGATAAACGTCTTAAAACAGTAAGCTGAATGGGGCCGAATGGATACAACCCAGAGAGAGAGAGAGGGAGAGAGAACGAGAAAAAAAAACGAGGTGGGCCCCCTTAATGAATACAAACATAGCTTTATCAGGACTCTAAACGAAACTTTATCAGCAAAGTGCACCTCCGCAATGGTGTGCACATTAATTATTTCAGTTTTCAGAGTTATTTGATTATATCTTTATCACGTGTCTTTCAAGCCTTTCCGCATGATGAAGCCTTTCTTTGATTTATGCTGATAATCATTAGACAATTTAATTCAATTTAGGAGGAAGAGGTAAACTGAGAAAGTAATACCCTTTGATTTATATAAATAAATATATATATAATTGCGTAACAGTATAGCATTATGGCGTTTAAATATCGCTATCTTGTTAAGGAGGTTAACCAGATTTTACATCAATTATTCTCCTCAAACACACTCTTCCTCACTCTTGACATTCCTTGATTGTGTTTTATCAGAGGTATAACTCTGAAAACGTCTCCTTCTTTTTCAGTCATGATTCTTCCTGGTCTTCAATGCTTGCCTCTTTACACGTTTTCGTTATTATTGGTGGGACTAGCTTTCTTGATTCATAATTATACTGTACTTTCTTCGCGATACCTCCCCCCCCCCCTGTGGTTTATGATTAGTTTCCGTATTTTCTTCTTCTTCTTGCAAGGAACCTGCATTTTCTACGATTCAATATAAATGCTAAGTTTCGATCCTCCATTCGTCAGATAATGTATGCATTCGTTCTTCAGACGTTCGCTACTTATTCATGCATTCGTTCTTCAGACGTTTGCTACTTCTTATCCATGAAATCGTTCTTCAGACGTTCGCTACTTCTTATTCTCTGACACAATACATTCTGTACAATACGTAGACTGGAATACTCCTCACCACGTAACGCCTTATTGAAAAGTCGATCACATCATGATAAGAGTTGGCAGAACTTATAATTATAATCTAACAACTCATTTAGTACCGGGACATAATATTCATTTTATTCTGGTTACTATTAGACGATTTTACCCAGTTAATGAATGGCCTCTAACAGTCATAGGGCTTCGAACTATCTCAATTAACCCTTTTAACTACACCAAATCATTCCTAAGCTGCATAAAATCATCGTCTAAATATAGCTAGAATAGTACCCAATACTAGTGTGCGGTATTGAAGGGGTTGCTTCAAACTCCGTGGGTCCAGGCATTTTGGCTCGAACGTCCCTTGATTTTGGCTCTGTCACTCTTGCAGCTCTGGGAGAGGCACTCGCTACAGACAGTTCTGCAGTTTGTCTCCCTCACTTACATATAAAAAAAAAAAAAAATCTGACTGCTGCCCTTCCACAGCCCGGGTCTCGCAGCAGCAGCAGGACCTGTTAATACAGTTAGTTGGGTTAGGAAGCTTAAGATGATGACTGGAATGACAATATAGCGAATGATTGGTGGTGAATGGAGGTGAGAGAGTTTCGTAACCAGCTAGAGAGATGTTCACTCCATTAGTCCGTTGAACATAAACAGACTATAGTTGCGGAGTCTCTTTCGTTATCTTTAACCCCTTCTGTACCGACGACGTCTTTTGTACTATATTCTGGCTACTATTAGACGATTTTATTCAGTTTAAAGAGGGTCTCCAGCAATTAACAGGCTTGGACCTATCTCACTTAACTATAATTAATACCACAGATCCTTCTTAAACTGCACAAAATCGTCTCCGTATAGCTAGAATAACAGAATAAAGTCATCGCCGGTACAGAAGGGGGTAAGGAGAGGTTTATAGTTTGTTCCCTAAACCTCCATCAAGCTTTAAATATCACCCCTAGACCCCCTTTCAAGATAAATGTGTACATTATCGGTAGATAATATGTTACGGCACCTAAATGGCACGACAGGTCTTAAAATTGACAGAAATCGGGCGAAAGTTCTTAAAATCGCCAAAGTAATGGGGCGAACGTCTTAAAATCTCATAAGCAATGGGGCCAAACATAAGGGAGAAAGGGGCCCAGAAAATAATCCTAAATTGGAAATCTCCCCTTAATACAGACGAGCTACGTAGTGAAGCTCTTCTTCGTTATATTCTACCTAGCATTGCACGTAATTTAGTAATAATAGTAATAACAAAATTCAAATTAGGTTGTAAGAAATAGAAGCTTATTAGCTTACAATAATTAAATATTTTGGGACACACAGTAATGTGAGCGATAGTCGCTTCTCTGTAAACTTAAACGGCTTACTTAAGAATTATATATGGACCGTGGGATCTTGCACTTATAATAATAGTAGTATTATTAGTACTACTACTAGTAATAATATATAAAAAGTAGTAGTAATGATAGGCATAGTAATAGAATAAAAACAGTATATTTAATGTAGATAGTAGACGTAAGCCCATAAGTCAGTTAAGGGCCACAAGATCATCCCAACCATATGCTTACAGCCATAGTTAGTAGTAGTAGTAGTAGTAGTAGTAGTAGTAGTAGTAAACGTAGTGATATTATATTATGTTGTAGCTCTATTGTATGCATTAGTAGTTGAATTAGTATAGTAGCCGTAGTAGTAGTGCAGGCCCAGGAGGCTGGATGCAAATGGTTGGAGAACAATCCTGAGCAGCGCACTCTTCGAACCTGCAGCAACACACTTATTTAGGGCTCTTGCAGCTCTTGCAAGAAAGATGGCCGCCCAACATTGTCAACACTATGAGGCTTTCACAGCTTGTCGTCTAATACCATTGAACAAGAATCCAGGGTGCAGACCAGTGGGAGTGGGTGAAGTGCTGAGACGAATCATCGGAAAATGCATAATGGATGTGTTGAAAGATGATGTGCGATCAGCGGCCGGAAATCTCCAAGTGTGTGCCGGCGAACAAGCAGGGGGAGAGGCAGCAATTCATGCAATAAGAAAAATATATGAGCGAGTGGACTGTGAAGCTGTGCTGCTAGTGGATGCAACAAATGCCTTTAACAACATCAACAGAAAGACAGCAATACATAACATCAAGGTAAAATGCCCCAGCTTTGCCACCTATGTAGAGAACACCTATAAACGGCCTGCGGACCTCTTCATAGCAAACAACCAGAACACATGACATGGATCAGCTTTGAAATCAATGGAAGGAACCACACAAAGTGATTTGGTAGCAATGGCAATGTATGCATTAGGTCTCTCAGTGTTGCAAACATTAACAAGTCATGAGGTGACGCAAGTCAAGCAGGTGGCCTATGCAGGTGATCTCACTGGAGCGGGAAAAGTCAACAATCTCAAGCACTGGTGGGAGCAAGTATCAAGTATAGGCCCAGAAATAAGGTACCGTCCAAATGCCAGCAAGTCAATACTAATAGTATTACCAGAACATTATAAAAGTGCTGTAGAAGCTTTCAGCGGTAGTGAAGTGGTCGTAACAAAGAACGGATAGCGTCACCTTGGGGCGGTGATCGGCACGGAAGAGTTCAAGAAGCAATACATAGAGGAGAAGGTCAGGGAGTGGGTAAAATAAATTGAAAAACTGGCCAATATTGCAAAGACGGAACCACAGGCTGCGTATTCGGCATTCACATATGGGGTCAAACATCGCTGGACGTACTTGATACGAACCGTTCCAAACGTGAGTGCATTACTTCAACCGCTGGAAGATGCCATTAGAGACAAACTCGTAAAAGCATGGGTAAAGTCGCACACCCCAAGTGCTACAGAGAGGGAGTTGCTCGCATTTCCTCCTAAGTTGGGAGGGCTTGGAATCATCAATCCTGTGATGAGGGCGACACCAGAACTCAGTAAAGATAACAAAATCTCTCACTAAACGCATCGTAGCACAAGATTCTGACAGTGAAGTGGACCAAGCGGACATCTACAACATCAGAAAGACACACACGTCAGAGGGGCAAAACTCACAGAAAAATGACCTGGCACGATTGATAAGACAACTTTCCCGGAGACTAGAAAGAAAAATACAAATAGCACAAAAAACGGGTGCTTCAAATTGGCTGACTACATTACCAATCAAGGCAAAAGGCTTCAATCTCAACAAACAAGAATTTAATGATGCTATTGCACTGAGGTATGGTTGGCCGATTGAAGGACTGCCCGATCGATGGGTTTGTGGATTCAACAACGATGCAGACCACTGCATGATATGTATGAAGGGAGGATTCATCAGCATCAGGCTTGATGAAGTAAGCGATGTAATGGCAAACATGCTCAGGGAGGTGTGTCGAGATGTGGTGTGCGAACCATCAATCATTCCCTTGGACGGAGAGATCTCGCAGCACAGGACGGCAAACACATCCGACGAAGCACGAGTGGACGTTAGTGCAAGAGGTTTTTGGACAAGAGGACAGCAAGCGTTCTTTGACATAAGAATATTCGACCCTATGGCCCATAGCTACAGCGAGCTGTCTCTGGATGCTGCACACAAGAGGAGCGAACAAGAGAAGGTCTTAAATATCGAACAAAGCAGCTTTACCCCACTAATCTTCACCACATCTGGAGGGATGGGACCTAGGGCCCAGTGCTTCTATTCAAGGCTTACAAAGATCATCACAGAGAAGAAGCAACAGCCCAGGAGCCAAGTTGTAGCCTGGATGAGGTACCGCCTATCTTTCTCATTGCTCAGATCAGCACTACTATGCCTGCGGGGAACAAGACTGTCTGCACCACAACCAGCAACGGTGGCAGACGTGGACTACGAGGCAGCGGTGGCAGAGGGTCGCATAGGGAGGCGACTGGATTGAAGTTGCATGGTGTAGAGTAGTAGTATAGTAGAATAGTAGGAATAGAGTAATATCTGATGTTTGTAAAATATAATAAATGTACAATATTAAAAAAAAAAATCGAAGGAAAAACAAAGAAAATCCACGATGATGAGTCTGAGTGCAAACCCCGGAATAGGAAGCAGCGGTTCGACTACCAAGTCGGGTGCATTGATGACTATTCTGACCTTGTTTAGGGTCCAAAGGGGGGATGCACAGGCTGAGTAGTTTAAAAGTAGTAGTAGTAGTAGTAGTAGTAGTAGTAGTAGTAGTAGTAGTAGTAGTAGTATGCACAGCGAGCGTTCTTTGACATAAGAGTATTTGACCCAATGGCCCACTGCTACAGCGAGCTATCTCTGGAGGCTGCACACAAGAGGAACGAACAAGAGAAGGTCAGGACATATGGAGAAAGGATCTTACACGTCGAACATGGCAGCTTTACCCCACTAGTCTTCACCACATCAGGAGGGATGGGACCCAGGGCCCAGTGCTTCTATTCAAGGCTAGCAGAGATCATCGCAGAGAAGAAGCAACAGCCTAGGAGCCACGTCGTAACCTGGATGAGATGCCGTCTATCTTTCTCATTGCTCAGATCAGCACTACTATGCCTGCGGGGAACAAGAAGGTCTGCACCACAACCAGTGACGGTGGCAGAAGTAGACTACGAGGCAGCAGTGGCAGAGGGTCGCATAGGAAGGAGACTGGATTGAAGTTGCATGGTGTAGAATAGTAGTATCTGATGCTTGTGAAATTTAGTATGTGTACAATATTAAATATATGGTAGTGGTGGTGGTGATGGTGGAGGTGGTGATGGTAGTAGTAGTAACATGAAATGTATGAAAAATATTAAATAAAAATCAATGTAGTAGTAGTAATCCACGATGATTAGTCTGAGTGCTTACCCCGGAATAGGAAGTAGCTGAATGACAACGAAGTCAGGCGCTTTGATAACTATTCTGACCTGGTCTAGGGTCCAAAGAGGGGATGCACAGACTGAGTGGTTTAAAAAAAAAAAAAAAAAAAAAAAAAAGTAGTAGTAGTAGTAATAGTATCAGTAGTAGTAGTAGGCTTAATAATAGAATAAATGGTACAGCTCTTGTGTAGATAGTAGGCGTAAGCCCATAAACCAGGTAGGGGCCACAAAATCATCCCCCACCACATTCTTACGGCCATAAATCTTCCTTTTCCCTGTCGTTTATACTTCTTCCGGTTTTTCCCGCCGGAGTTTACTGTCGGTGAGCGGTCGGCGGTATTCTGGGCCGGCTTCTTGATTGCTGCGCTCTACTTTTATTTCTTGTTTGTCTTGGTTTTGAGTTGTTGGGCCTCCTTCAGTTATTTGTATCCCCGGTCCTTCATTTTTATTTGATGCACTTTTCTATCAAATTGTTTTTCTCGACCTCTACCCTTTGTTTCTTTTATATCCACTTGTTTTTGCATCCTTTTGTTTTCTCATTTGCCCATGTATTTATTAGATCTCCTTTTCTGTTTCTTTTTAATGGCTCATCTTTCAGTCTTTTGTTTTGTTTTGTAGTTTCTTTTCTGTTTTTTCTTGATTGCTTCTCTATACTTTTACCTTCCGTTTGTCTTCGTTTTAAGGTTCCGTTATGATATTTATTTTATCCTATATTCTTTCTTCAGCCTTCGTGTTTTAATAGACCTTTTCTTTTTCCTCTTAATTGTGCTTTTTTTTTTTATCTTCGTTACAATTTTGTGTTGCTCTTTTAGTGAGTAAAGGAAGGAAATGTCGGGGTCAGAGGGATGATTGAAATAGTGTTTACACCTTTGACTGCTAGAGGGCCTTCCATAACTGAAGAAAATAGATTAATGATAGCCAGAATAAACTGTCAAAACGCGTCATAATCCTCAAGGGGGTAATATTATATGGAAGTCTTACTATAGAACAGTCAGGTGGTATTCTGGGGCTGCTTCTTGATTCTCTCTCTCTCTCTCTCTCTCTCTCTCTCTCTCTCTCTCTCTCTCTCTCTCTCTCTCTCTCTCTCGCTCTCTCTCTCTCTCTCTCTATATATATATATATATATATATATATATATATATATATATATATATATATATGTACTGTATATATATGCTATGATGCAATTACATGGATATTGTATTATTATTATCATCTCCACCCCCACCCCCTGGAGCTTCTTATTAATTGCTTCTCTCTAGTTTTACCTTTCGTTTCTCTTATTTCATGATTTAGTTTGGCGTCCTTTAGTGTTTGTTTTGTTTATATATGGGCAACGTGTGTTACTTGATGTATTCTTTATTATTGTTTCTTTCTAATTTCGTTTTAAGTATATATGTAGCACCCTTTTTATTCTGTGGTATTGTTTCTATATATATTTTGTTTAGTTCCCAGGGTTTTTATAATTTTTTTCCCACCGTTTTTTGGTTATTTATTTACTTCTTGTGATGCTATTAAGTGGAAGTCTTGTTTATGAGCAGTCTAAATTTCGCTGGGGCTTCTTCTTGATTGCTTCTCTGTACTTTTACCTTTTGTTTTTCTTACTTCCCTTTTCTTCTTTTTCTATATTTGCATAGTTAACCCTCTGAAGCTCTGATGCGTTTTAGCAGTTTATTATTGGCTATCATTAGACGATTGTATGCAGTTTAGGAAGGATTTGTGGGTATTCAATGGGTATAGACTATCTCAATCAACCCTCTGACTTCCATATACCCTTCCTAATCTGAATAACATCGTCTAATAATAGCCAGAAGACAGAAAAGAAATGCGTGTTGGAGCTTGAAAGGGTTAAGGTTTTCTTCTGTGCACGGTATTTGTTTATCTTCACATTTTGCTGCTCTGTGTAATTTTGACCACTTGTTTAGTTTCGTTTAGAGTTTATTTTTTATTAGCTCCCGGTTTGTTTTTTCTTTGTAGCTTTTCTGTACTTTTTACCTTTTAATGTATTCGTTTTTAATTAATTAATGGGACTTCTTTTCCTTTTTCTTTGCCATTTGTTTATTTGAAAATACTATTATTACAGTACACCCGGATGGATGCCAGAGTATCTAGCTTGCTCATAAAAATGTGTGGACTTCACCTATTTTTAAATATGGAAGTATTACTCTGTAAACAAATTTATGAATACATTTTTCTGTACATCAACTACACAACTATACATATATCATTTATTGAAAAGCAAGTTCTATCCAATAATCAATACATAATTATAATTATAATTGCATAAAGAAAACATAGGGTGTCCACACTGTCCAGTGTCCACGAATGTTTTGAGACTCTGGCATCCGAGTGTATATGGAAATCTTTTCGGGGACCAATTGACTTTTTCTGGGGCTTCTTCTTGATTGCTTGACTCTACTTTTATCTTTGTTTGCTCTTCTTTATTCGCGTTGTTGTATCTCTTTCTCTTAGGGATTGTTTTCCTCTACTCATATTTAAAATCTTGATGGACGGTATTATGTTCATTGCTTTCCTCTACTCTTATAATAATAGTCTGGAAGGAAAGTATTTTGTATATTATTTTCCTGTAATCATATATTAAAATCTTGAAGGAAGCCATTTTCTATATTGCTTTCCGCTACTCATATATATATATATATATATATATATCATCTTGAAGGAAGGTATGCAGTATTATTTTTGTTGTTTACTTCTCAATTTAAAAAAGGAAAATTTGGTGGAGATTGAATATTTTGTGTATATTTCTTTATGTTTTGGGAATCTTACAGTTAATTATTTTGCTTAGTTCCTTTGCAGACCACCTTTGTTTTCTTCCCAATTACGATTTTGTCCTTTTACGTTTTGCTTGTCTTCTCTCAAAGGGATGTTTTGTGCGGCTCTTTCCCTTTGTCTTCTTGAATACTCCACTCTAATATTTTGTTTTAATCATGTGTTGCTTCTCTTTCCCTTTGGTATTTATGGTATTCTCCCCTTTTTCTTAAACATTGTAAATCTCTGTTCTTTTATCTATCATTTGTCTTCGTTGTAAGGGTTATTTGTAGTTTTTGTATTGCTTTTCTGTACTGTCACCTATATAAACTCTGTTCATCCACATTATATGTAAGAAAGTACAAATCGTGTAAATTATTTATTAATGTAGTTTTCTATGCATTTGTTAAATCATCTGATTAGTTAACTTACCCATAGCAAACTACGTACTGTCCTAATTCAGTCACATAATTTTGACTTCCATATACAAGATCGTGTGGCGGAACAAAACTTATGGAGGAAACTGTAACTGTTTGCTTATTATTACCTTTGCAAACGAAGTTGGACGGATGTTGTTTTCATCTCCATTTGTTTGTCTGTCTGTTTTGTAAACACGCCTCAATTTGTTTGTTTCTGTAAACGAGATATCTTACAATGTTATGAACTGATTTTCACGAAATTTGGCGGGCATATAGGATTTATGCCAAGGAAGAAATTATTCAAATTAGGTGGCGATCTGGATCATATGGTACACTGGTGTCATTGTTGTTTATTTACGATTATTTTGCGACAAAGCCAGCGTAGGCGGAGGTATGCGCTCTACTGAGTGCCCCTCTTGTTTTACCATGTGTTATTTGCAACATTTTTAGTTTTTATTTATATGTAGATGAGGGAGACAAAAGGCAGTACTGCCTGTAACGAGTGCCTCCCCCAGTTGAAAGAGTGACAGGGCCAAAATCAAGGAACGTTCGAGCCAAAATGCCTGGACACACGGAATTTGAAGCAATTTAAGTCATAGGATGAGGGGAAGATGGATTCAGGGAGAGAGTTCCAGAACTCTGCTGTTGAATAGAAGAAGGTTTGAGAATATTGTTTCACTCTTAGATTGGAGAGTTGCCTGAGTAGGGATGGGATTGTGTTGCAAGACGGGTGCGACGTACTCTACGTAGAGGAGGTGGTATACACTGAGAGAGCTCCGAGGAACATTGATTATTGTAATAGCGGTAGAATAGCGAGAGAGATGCAACACTGCGGCGAAGAGAGAGAGAGATTACAAAGAATCAGTGAGTGGATGCGAGTTAATGAGATGAAAGGCTTTCTTTTCTACTTTGTTGAGAAGTGCTGTGTGAGAGGATCCCCCCCACACATGCAAACAATACTCAATACTTGATTGCTTCAATCTACGTTTGCCTTTTCTATATTACCATGGATGATTTTTGCTGTCTTCTTCCCACGTGCATCTTCAGACCTATTATGTTGTTATCTTCAATGCTTCTCTGCGTTGCCATCCTTGCCTTTATTATATATACGCATTTTGTGTAGTCTATTTTATCTTTTGATTGCTTTTATATACATTTACTGTTTTTGTTCCTCGACTAATGTATTTGTGTAGCTCTATTTCATCTGCGTCGCCTCGCTGTACGAAAATTATATTCTTTGTTTATTCTTATCTTCACCAACTAAATCTTGAAGTAAGCAATGTTTGTATGATGTGTTTGTCTTCGTAATTGGCAAGGGAGACATATGGGTAATGTTTAATATTTACTGTCGTTGAGGAGACTTCTTCTTGATTGCTTCACTCTACTTTGATCTTATGTTCTCCTTAAGGGGTGAGTTTTAAATTACTTCCTAGACCACCATCAAGCTTAAAAACAACAACTTCGAGATATATGTGTACATTGGCCGATTCCTCGTAAACTGTAGAGTTGCTATCGGTCGCTAGGGAAAAAGTATACACCTAAATGACACGCAAGTCTTACAATTGACAAAATAAGGAGAACATTCTTCAAATCACCAAACTAATGAGTTGAACGTCTTAAAATTTCAAAACTAATAGGGCTAAACATGAGGAAGAAAAAAAAAATCCCCAACAAATGGATATCTAGTCGACAGGATTAGTGTTTTTCCGAGCTTCATTATCTGGTAATTTGTTTTCTTCATATGATATTTAAGGGGAGATGGGCCGTTTTTGTGGACCACTTTCTCCCTCGTGTTTAGCCCCATTAGTGTTTATATTTTAAGACGTTCGGCACATTAGTTTGGCGATATTAACACCTTTCACGCCATTTCGTAGTCAATGTTAAGACCTTTCGTGCCATTTACCTGTTAAATTATTCCTGACGAGCGATAGCGAGCCTGTAATTTTAAGAGAAACCGGCCTCTGGCCGGGAAATTTTTCTACCGAAAAATGTAAATATTTATCTTGAAGGGGGTCGAGGTGGTGTTTTTTTAAGCTTGATGGAGGTATAACGAGGAAACTAAACAAATAAAATACCTGAATAAACAGACCAAAATACCAGCCCATCTCCCCTTAAACACGAAACTTTTGTTGGTGAGAAGACACCTTTATTCCGAGGCTATGATAATACTCCTGTTGCTTCACCCTACTTTTACCATTTGTTGTTCTCTATACAGGGTTTATTTATATATATATATATATATATATATATATATATATATATATATATATATGTACATGAATAGATACAAAACAAAAAATTATATATATATATATACCGGTATATATACCGGGTATATATATATATATATATACCGGTATATATATATATATAATTTTTTGTTTTGTATCTATTCATGTACATATTTATGTATTTATTATACTTTAATCTATTTAGTGTTATGTATTTATATATTTATTTACTGCTTATTTTCTTTTTCTTCTTCTTATTATTATTATTAATTTATTATTATTATTATTATTATAAATATTAGTATAATTTTTCTTTTCTGGGCTGGAGAGGATCTGCTATTTTTACTGTTTTATGTACTAATATACTAGTGCTTTTGATCATCATCATTATTCTTTGTATATGTAGCCTATATTTGTGACTTATTTTCTTATTTCCTAGTTTTTATGTTTTTGTATATCTGTATTTGTCATCGTTATTGGTTGTATATATTTATGTCTATCCTCTGTTATTCTTTTTTATTCTAGGTATTTTTCCTCTTGATTTTTTTTTTGTTATTTTTGTTTATACAGTATTAGGATATATAGTATATATTCCAACTACTCACTCTCGGGCATAGGCTGAGAGCCTGTACATCCAACCGCTCAACACCGTGAAGCCCGTGAAGTCTTGTTCCAGTCTAGGGAGTTAGACATGTGAAGCACCTTGAGCTCAACTCACGGCTCGAAGCAGCCCCATCTATGAAGCTGCTTCGCCTTCGTGCTTCACTGTATCACCCCTATAGGATCGGACCCTCACTCTCAGATTGTTTCCCAGTACATTTACTTTGTCCGTATTTTTGCAGCTATCATTTTTTGTTCCTATTGATTGCTTCTACGTTCTGGCTCCCTTTACTGTTCTTCTTTGTATTCGTTCCTATAGATATTTTTCTTTTTGAATGCTGCTATGTACATTTACTTTTATATTTCATTTGTTATGTATTTGTTTATTATTCCTACAAGGCGTTAGAGTTTGCTTTCTACGTATTTGTTCATCTGTACTTTTGCCATTGATTTTGTTATGTGCGTTTTGGTAGTTTCGTTTCTTTTTAGTTGCTTACTTATATTTTTATTCTTCGTGTGTTCTCTTTTACCACACACATCTTTAGTTAGGCAATTTATACAAAGTGTTCTATTTTCTTAATTCAAAAGGGAAATTGTGGTTGAGCTTGAATATTTACTGTCAGTCAGCATCCGGTCTTAACCCCTTCTGTGCCGTAAACATCCTTTTTATTATATTCTGACACAACTAATCGATTAATTCAGGTTAGGAAAGGTCTCTGGCATTATAAGGCTTCGAACTATCTCATTCAAACCTTCTAACTACCGCATATCCTTCCTAAGCAGCAAAAAATGGTGTAAATATAGTTAGAATATAATGTAACTGACGTCGCTGGTAAAGAAAGGGATAATACGAGGCTCCTTCTTGATTACTTCATTCTACTTATACCATTTGTTTGTCTTATATAAAGGGGTAGTGCTTATTTTTTGGCCTATTATTTTATTCATTCTTTTAGTTTTTAGTTTCCTCGCTAGACCTCCAACAAGCTTAAAAAATAATTCCCTTCAAGATAAGTTTGTACATTTCTTCGGTAGTAAAAACCTCGTTTTTAATATTATTATTATTATTAATAGTAGTAGTAGTAGTAGTAGTAGTAGTAGTAGTAGTAGTAGTAATAGTAGTAGTAATAGTACGTAGTAGGAGTAGTAGTAGTAGTATTTATATCTTTATATACGGCCGTAATTAATTTTGTACTTCCGATATGAGTTTTATTATTATTTTTGTCGTCTATTCTTAATTGGAAGGGGAGTATATGGTGGATATTAGAATTTTCTCTGGGTGGTGAGTCGGCATTATTCTGAGGCTCCTTCTAGATTGCCTCTCTGTACTTTGACTATTTGTTTTTCTTGTTTATATTTATTTATAAGAGCTCACTTTAATTATGATTATGGATTGTTTGCCTGTACTTTAGCAATGTATTTGTCTTGTTTATATTTGTTCATCAGAGCTTCCTTTCATTATAATTATTGATTATTTGTATTTACTTTGGACATTTATTTGTCTTGTTTATATTTGTTTATTGGACCTCCCTTTTATTATGATTATGGATTATTTGCCTGTACTTTGGCCATTTGTTTGTCTTGTTTATATATGTTTGTTTGAACTTTTTTATTTTTCTTATTGTTTTCCTGTACTTTGATCATTTGTTTGGTTTGTTTATATCTGTTTACAGGAAATATGCTTCTTTTTCTTATTGATTTGCTTGTTTGTATTTTAAACATTTTCTTGTCTTGTTTATATTTGTTTGTTTTTGGAGCTACTTCACTTTTTCTTATTGATTGTTTCCTTGTACTTAGACCATTTGCTTGTCTTCTTAATATTTGTTTACTTGAGCTACTTTGCTTTTTCTTATTGATTGTTTCTCTGTAGTTTGACCATTTGTTTGTCTTGTTTTAGTTGTTTCTAAAGCAACTTTACATATTATTCTTGATACTTTTCTGTATTTTGACCAATTGTTTGACTTGTTTATATTTGTTTAGTGGAGCTCTTTCTCTTCTTGTTTGTTTGTCTGTAGTTTTCCCTTTTATTTTCTCTTAATACGTGTTCTGTGAAGCTAATTTGTCCTTTATTTATATATTTATTTATTTATTTATTTTGTGTACACTTTTTTTTCTTCTCTTCTTTATACGCCCTTGGTCTTCTTAACCCTTTGGCTGCGGCTATGTTTGGGCTATTTAGGGCATATTCAGGCACTCCTGAATGATAAATCAAGCATCTGCATTAAATGAAGTGTATTCTGCCGAAAACTAGACGAGAATAGCTTCAAAATGACACCAGAACGGGCCCCGTACGTGGTCTGGTTCACCCGCAGTGGTGCCAGTGAAACGTGGGAAACCCGCTATTATGTAACACTTGCTCGCTTGGCTACACTGTTGGGAGACACAGAGAGAGACCTGCGCGAGACACAGTCAACCTCAGTTAGCCGCTCGGTGCTCCGAGGGTCTGAGATGGGCCCCTCACGCTCCCGCCCACTGACACTCGATTTTTACGGTTTTTACAGGCTTTTAAAGCCTGGAAATTGCTGTAACTTGCCAGGACGTTCCAGAACGTCACCCGCAGCTAAAGGGTTAAGGGGAGGTTTTTTTCTGGACCCTCTTCTCCCTCATGCTTAGCCCAATTAGTTTGAGATTTTAAGACATTCACCACCTTAGTATAGTGATTTTAAGACCTTTCGTCCCATTTCTTTGGCAATATTAAGACCTTGCGTATCATTTCGGAGCAATTTAGGAAATTTTTCTAACAAAAAATGTACACACTTAACTCGAAGCACAGTCTTAGGGGTATATATAAAAGCTTGATGGAAGCCTTAGGAGCAAAATACTCCCCCCCCCCCCCCCACATCCCATTCTTCAGTGAGTCATTGTGTTGGGACCACCATTTTTACCAAGTGTTTTTGTGACCGTTATTCTTTTTTGTAAATTGCTTATTCAAATATAATCCTCTTTTATGGGAATTGGTGATCATACTGTATACATTAACCGGGTGGATGGAACTCATCAGCCTTGGTTGGCAACCCATCCAGGGGAAACAACCTTATGCAAATCCAGGTGGATGGGACTCATCAGCCTTGGTCGGCAAACTGGAACTGGAACTGGATGTGAGGTAGGGTCCCCACAAGTGAAGAAGGTAGAGATGAAGTCCAAGGTAAAGTTATGAAAGATGAAAACTGTCTAAGGGAGTAAACCTTTTAAAAATCTGTAGTGCTTACCTAAGGGTGAAGCAGGTTAGTGGTTAACCACATAGCTTTAGGAGAAGCAGGCCAATTGCGTGTATGAGCCCATCAGAAAGGTTGACTATGATATGTGAATTTTATGCATACAACCAATTTTACATTAATAACAACAGCAATAATCTAGATATGTGCCAGGAGAGATTTCCCGGGGTTTCTGAAACAAGGGAGAGATGGCAGAGACGGAAGCATCACGGGAAGATCAGGAGGTCGGCTTGGTAGAGGCAGAGGAATGGATAATCTTGGAGGACTATGGCCTAGTGGATACTAAGTGTCTTACGTGCCGAAAAACCAATGCAAGAAAGACGTCGCGAAAATGTTCCGGCTGTCTTAGATCTGTTCATTTAAGTTGTGCTAAGTTGACAAAGAAGACATCAGGAGAACAACCAAACTGGAAATGTCCCTCATGCCCTGGGCCCACTGCAGGACCAACCAGGGCAACACCGGACGCCGACTTGATCCAACTTGTGACCAAATGGAAAGCGCGGATCCAGGTCCTTGCCCGGGTACCTAAAGGAGCCAGAATCCAAGTGGCGGAGGCCCTTACAACCATCATAAAGCAGGCCCTACATCTCAAGACACCCCTCGCATGGGCACGGCTCCTTGGTTTCTCTTATGGGGCCCTCCAAAAACCACCCAGAACCAACATACAAGACCATCTCCAGGTTTCACTAGCCACCAGAGTGAAACATCAAGTAGCACAGTATATGGAGGCAAACAGGCTGGTGGACCCCCCTGAACAGCAACCAAATAGGGCCCAGAAGCAACAGGAAAAGGAAGAGGAAGAGGCTGAACAGCTACATAAGAGGGTCGCAGCAAAGCTGGCGGATAGTAACGTCAAAGGGGCCGTCAGACTGTTGTCCTCTTCAGAAGGTATTGCTGGTCATGGCACCGAAGTTGTTGAAGCCCTACGAGGAAAGCACCCACCTACACCTAGGGACATAAGCCTCCCCCCAGCCCCAAATGACCAGATACCCCAACCTTTAGTTGTCACGAAGAAGCAGGTGGTTGCCGCAGTGACTTCATTCCCAGCAGGTTCAGCCGCGGGCCCAGATGGTATCCGACCCGCCCACCTCAAAGGCCTCTTGGGTCAGGGATCAGGAGCAGCTGGGGAGGCACTCTTGGAAACCCTCACCAAATTTATCAACATGGTGTTAAGAGGGGAAGTACCCGACTGTGCCACACCCCTATTTTTTTGAGCATCACTCTGTGCACTGGCAAAAAAAGATGGCGGTGTGTGCCCAATAGCAGTAGGGAACACCTTCCGCCGCCTTGAAACCACGCCTAGGTCAACTTAAGACCAGTTCAACTAGGTTTTGGAACTCCAGGTGGGTGTGAAGCTGCTGTACACGCAACCCGCACTTACCTCAGCCAAGCCCGAGAAAAACGAGTGCTTCTAAAGATTGACATGCGGAACGCATTCAACAGCATTCGCAGGGATGTCTTCCTCCGTGCAGCTCGAGAGTACATCCCCACTCTGTACCCCCTACTTTGGCAGGCTTATTCCAAACCTTCAATCCTGATTTTCGGCGAGACGGTAATCTCATCAGCGACCGGGCTACAGCAGGGAGATCCAGGTGGTCCTGCTCTTTTCTCAATAGGGGTGGACGCAGCAGCTAACAAAGTAAGGTCAGAATTAAATGTATGGTACCTGGACGATGCAACCTTGGGTGGGTCTGTAGAGAATGTTCAAACCGATCTAAACAACATCATAACTGACCTCGGCCAGGCTGGGCTAGTGATAAATGACACCAAATGTGAATTTGTCCTCAACCACACGCCTGAAGAAAGAGAACACACTCAGGCCCAATTTCAAGGCGCATTGCCAGATGTAAAGATCCTTCAGGAGCACCAGCAAACCCTATTAGGTTCCCCACTAACTCTGGCAGCAATCCCACCAGCACTTCAAGGTAAAAAGGAGGAGCTTCAACGTCTTGTGAGTTGCCTGATACACATCAATGCCCACTCAAGTCTGGCCCTTCTCAAGAATTGTTTCTCCATCCCAAAACTCCAATACCTTTTGTGCACATCGATGACTTACACGAACAATGGTGGCCTCCAAGAATTAGACAACATAATCCGAGAAGCAGTGACCAGCATCACCAACGTGGAATTTCAAGATCGGACCTGGACACAAGCCACTCTTCCTGTCTGCCTCGGGGGCTTGAGCATACGGAGAGCCTCGGATATTGCCTCCCCTTCCTTTATCTCTTCCCTTATCGCGACCAACGACCTTGTAGTGTCCATCCTTTCTTCTCAACCCGGAATGACACTTAATAGGGATGTAGCAGAAGCGATTAACACCTGGAAGGAAAGTACAGGAGCAGAGGAGGAGCCTCAGGGTACCTCCAGGAGCAAGCAGAAAGCGTGGGATACCATCTCGGCGAAGAAAACTCAAGAAAGTCTCCTAACCAATGCAGACCAGGTTTCAAAAGCACGCCTCCAGGCAGCCGCCCGTTTGGAGAGTGGCTTGTGGTTACATGCCATCCCCATCCCACCTCTTGGAACTCGCTTGGATGCTGAAGCACTCTGGGTTGCCATCTCGCTGAGAGTGAGTCCGGCAGTTTGTCACCCACACACTTGCAAGTGTGGTGGGGGGATGGATGCTCAAGGTCACCGTGCCTTGTCATGTAATCACAGCGCAGGCCGCCTGCCAAGACACTCTGCACTAAATGATGTCATAAAATGGGCCCTGCAGAGTGCTAAACGTGTATCAATCCTTGAACCACATGTACTTCTCAGAGAAGACAGCAAACGGCCAGATGGGATGACTTTCCCTTACAAGAATGGCCGGTGCCTCGTGTGGGATGCCACATGTGTTGACACTTTCTCCATAACCAACATCGCCAGAAACGCCAAGGAAGCAGGTGAAGCTGCCCGGATAGCAGAAAGTAGAAAGCGAGAAAAATATCAAGCCATCGCCAGAAGTCATCAGTTCGAGTCTCTGGCATTCGAAACTTCAGGAGTCTTCGGCCCTACCACCCTTAATATGGTGAATGAAATAGGCCGTAAAATCAGAGAAGTTTCAGGAGAACCCCGGGAAACCCTCTGGCTCAAAGCAAAGACTAGGGATGGCTATCCTCCGGGGCAATGCCACCAGCGTCATGAGCTCAGTACGATTGGGCCATGCCACTGTGTGAGGCCCGGGCAAGAGTGGTGTATCCGTAGTCTTTCCACGGTAGGGTATAATAATAAACTTTATTTGTATTTAACATGTTTGATGTACATAAATAAAAGGGGATGTGTCGGATGGTTGAAAGCCACAGTTGCTCGCGCGTTTGGGGCTAGCAACACGTATTATGAAAAACATGTATCCTCATTCAATTCACTGTCTCTCACTTCACTCACTCACCCCCGCAATTTACCGGAGGATAACAGGTTTTTCACAATATGTAGACGGAGGTCTTTAAAACAAAAATATATATAGTTTCACAACAACATGACATTAATTTCATCTTCTTAATAATGAGGTAATTAATTATGTGTATGAATTTCTACGCTGTAATAGGAATGGGACCAGTCAGTACAAACTTAATATTTGATATTGATTAAAGTTTTCTAAAAAATAAGTATAAACAGCAATGGGAACAAAGTGCATGCACTAAAAATGATTCATCCCTTCAATAATTTCCTATATTCTTCATCCTGACAAAAAGTAAATATACGAACATACAAAATAAATTAATAAACATAAATAAATAAATATAACAAAGTAAAGAAAATTAATTAATATAATGATATCTATACACAAAACATAATACACAAAATTAATGAATAATAGAATATATTACCATGACCAGCCTTAACAAAGGGGCCTGGGATTCATGTTAGGGAAGACATACTGCATAAGTAATGGCTTGCCCTACCACTATAGAGAGAGACACACAAAAAGGATATATTTTAGTAGGAGATAGAAAGGGGTCAAGTTATGCGAGGAAGAGGATGCCTTAAGGTGTTTATTTTTTTCAACCCCTTCTCCCTCATGTTTCACTTCATTAGTTTTGAGATTTTAAGACATTCGCCATATTAGTTTGGCAATTTTATGACCATTCGTGCATTTTTCAAGCGAACAAAGTACAAGTGTAGAAAGGGTGGTTGGTGGTATTATCATCTCTCTCTCTCTCTGAATGTGGGTATTTATGGTCCTGTCATGGTCTTAACATTACGGCACCACTAACATAATTCTATGTTATTTATTCCAAGATACTGTACTGTAAATTTATTATTGCAAAATGAATCCTTTATTATGCTAACATTAAGGGGGGTAATGCTTGGTTTTTGGTCTATATATTTATTTATTATAGTATTATATATATACCGGTATATATATATACAGTATATATATATATATATATATATATATATATATATATATATATCTATATATATATATATATATATATATATATATATATATATATATATATATATATATATACAATTAGGATTAATAACAAAATTCTAGAGGAAGTAGAAGAATACAATTATCTTGGCCAAGTAATGAAACTAACAAAAGACAATGAACACGAAATATTAAGGCGAATCACTCTAAGATGGAAACCATTTGGCAAACAGAAGAACATCATAAAAAGTACACTACTAATATGTCTTAAATTAAGCGTAAAGTTTCTAACCAGTGTGTGCTACCAACCATGATATATGGATCCGAAACTTGGAAACTAACACAAACAATGGAGAATAAGCTTAGGAGTGCGCACAGAGCAATGCTAGGAATAACATTTAGAAACAGAAAGAGAGCATCGTGGATAAGAGAGCAAACCAAAGTCAAGGATATTCTAGAAACTATTAAAGAGCAGAAGTGGAGATGGGCAGGGCATGTAGCAAGAAGAGAGGACAATAGGTGGAGTAAAATACTAATTGACTGGACCCCTGAAGAAAGAGAACGTGATAGGAGACGACCAGACAAGAGGTGGAGAGACGAGATAGAAAAGACTGCAGGGGTAACATGGCAACGGCTGGCAAAGTCTCGGGAGTCATGGAAAAGGTTACGTGAGGCCTTTGTCCAGCAGTGGACTCCTAATGGCTGATGATATATATATATATATATATATATATATATATATATATATATATATATATATACAGTGTTATATACTGTATATCATCACAAGTACTGAATGGGATATACACGCACTATTCCGTTTTTTCCTTTCTATTATTATTCATAATTTGTTTCTACTAGTTATATCTTCTGCATCCTGTTTTGTTATATTTCATAATTATTAACACAATATCTATCACATTCATGTTCTACCTTATCTATCTTTCATGTAAATCGTCATTTCATAATAGTCTATTAATCATTATTGTTTACCCATAGCATATATTACCCCTTTCTTATTTTCTGCCGCAGCTATCTTTCATACGAGTCGTCTTTTCTTATTATTTGGTATAATTATTAAAATTCGTCTTTTTGTATTATTCTTTCTCATTATTGTTCCTCCTTTATCATTAGTGTCTCATCAACAGCATTACCCGTCTTATGTTGCTTCTTCCCACTCTTTCCCTTGGCCTTGTGCCTCCCAACATTATCTCTGTGCTGGAAGGATAATATCATGTGTTAAGGGAGCCCACCTCGCTTTTTTTCTCTTTCTCTCCCTCTCTCTTTGGCTTGTATCCATTCGGCCCCATTCAGCCTACTGTTTTAAGACGTTTACCCCCATCCAGGTGTCAATATTTTCCTGGTGAGCGGTAGCGAGCCAGCATATATATATTTTCGTTTTGAGAGCAAGGTAAATTTGTACATTTTTCGATAGAAAAATTTCTCTGGCGAAGCCGGATTTCTCCATACAATGCTGACTCGCTATCGGTCGCCAGGAAGATATATCGACACCTGGATGGGAATAAACGTCTTAAAACAGTTGGCTGAATGGGGCCGAATGGATACAAGCCAGAAAAAGAGAAAAAAAGGAGAGAAAGAGAACAAAAGGAGAGAAAGAGAAAAAAAGAAGGTGACCCCCCCTTAATATTATTATCACCAACCCCACCAACAGTTTCTTTTATTTACCCTCTTACTCTGGGTTTCGTTATCGTCGTCTTTATCTGATATATTCTTTATCTGTTATATTCTTCTCTGTCATCACTATTTTATCCATCTTCATTTAATATTCCTGGTTTCTTCCTCTTTTTTTTTACTATAGTTTCTTTGTTATATTTTCGTTTTCTCAGTTCTCCTTATTATGGTTTGTATGAAAATCAATCTTCTCTTTATTAAATGTTGTCTTTACTAGTTGCGCTAGTACTTTACTCGTGTATTTGTTTCTTCTTCTTCTTCTTCCACTTGTCTTTTCACTGTTATCATCATCCCTACTAATATTGTTCCGTATTATTTTTTCCTTCTAATTCATTGTTCCGTGGTTCGCTTATTAATTATTATTATTATTATTATTATTTTATTATTATTATTATTATTATCATTATTATTATCTCCTTTTCCCGCTTTATTCTATGTTATTATAATTATCTCCACCACCTGCATTTATTTAACAGTATTTCTTGAATCGCCGTTCTTTGCATGATTTTCGTTTTCTTGATCTTCTATTCTTCTTTTGTAATTATCGTACATCTCTCTTCTCCTCCTCTTCCTTATTCGCTAGTCTTCGTTTCCGTCTCCACCTCATTCTGTTATTCTTCACCTCATTCTGTTATTCTTCACCTCATTCTGTTATTCTTCTTCATTACCATCAGCACCGTAATCTGCTCATCCATTTTCCTTTCTCCAATTTCGTAGTCTCTTTTTCATTGTCTTAAGGGAGCCCACCTCGCTTTTTTATCTTTCTCTCCCTCTCTCTTTTGCTTGTATCCATTCGGCCTTATTCAGCCTACTGTTTTAAGACGTTTACCCCCATCCAGGTGTCAATATATATATTTTTGTTTTGACGGCAAGCTAAATTTGTAAATTTTTCGATAGAAAAATGTCTACGGCGAAGCCGGATTTCTCCATACAATCGACACCTAGATGGGGATAAACGTCTTAAAACAGTTGGTTGAATGGGGCCGAATGGATACAAGCCAGGGAAAGAGATAAAAGGAGCGAAAGATAAAACAAAACGGTGACCCCCTTAATCTGTATATGCTGCTCTTCTTTCATCATTATCACATCTCTCTCTCTCTTCTTCCTTTTGCTTCCTCTATGAGTCTTGTTCTTTAGTTTTCTTCTTCGTTTTCTTCTGGTTGGCTACTTGAATATTGTATAATTATCTGCATGGCTGTCATGAATTCATTTATGTAAGGCTTTTTAATATATTATGTTTATAATCATTATTATTATTATTATTATTATTAGTAGTAGTAGTAGTAGTAATAGTAGTAGTAGTATTGCATTATTATTATTATAATTATTATTTTATTTATTTATTATTTAATATAATTTATATATTATATTCGTTCGTTTTCATGTATTTAGGCACATGCTCTACTAAAGTATGTTCCATGCCTAGTTAAATTCGGAGGTCCACTACTGTATGGAAATTACCCATACAAGAAATACAGTATTATTATGCCTGGGAGTTCATTAACACTGTCAGAGTTAATGAGATGTTTCAATAATCGTTATATATGTATCATGACCACCATTGAATCCTGTCTCTTCCGTGTCTCCAATATTCCTTCGCATTATTTTGTTATTCCACTTTCTTTATCATGTTTAAAATATTGCCTTCTAAATCCATATATTTTGTCATTCTTCTTTATTTATCATTCTCAAATATTGTAATCATATTCATACTATGTTATTCTTCTGTGGGAATATGGGGGTAGCTGTGTGTAGGGGTAGACATAGAAAGACGTGGGATCAGGGTTCTCCGGTCCGATCTCAAAATACAGAATTTGACAACAGAAGCAGCCCCGATAGGTCGCCTGGATAAGCCGCCATTTAGGACGGGAGATTGTAACCACAGTCTCTGTGGACGAAGCGGCCTTTAAGGGGGTAGTACTCGCTTTTTACAGACCCCTTTCTCCCTCATGTTTAGTATAGGCTATATTTGAGGTTTTAAGATTTTTGTGCCGTTAGTTTGTCGATTTTAAGACATTTCGCCCCATTTCTTTGTCAATGTTAAGACCTTTCGTGCCATTTAGGTGTCGATTTTTTCCTGGCGAGCGATAGCGAGCCTGTAACTTTAGAAGGAACCAGCCTTCGGCCGGTGAAATTTGTCTACCTAAAAATGTACACATTTATCTTGGAAGGGGGTCTAGGGGGTGCCTTTTTAAGCTTGATGAAGGTCTAGCGAGGAAACTAAACAAATTAATTAATACATAGACCAAAAACCAAGCACTATATAAGCTTGTATATATTTTAATTTTCATATATTGGCCTCTCCTTCATAAAATTGTATTCTTCCTCTATATTTATCATTCTCATATATTGCCATCTCCTTTATATTATTTTGTTATTTTTCTTTATTTATTATCGTCATAAATGGTCTTCTTCATATTATTTCGTTATTCCTCTTTATCATGTCTTTTTTGTATTCTCCTTCGTATTATTTCGTTATTCCTCTTTATCATGTCTTTATTGTATTCTCCTTCGTATTATTTCGTTATTCCTCTTTATCATGTCTTTATTGTATTCTCCTTCGTATTATTTCGTTATTCCTTTCTTTATCGTGTCTTTATTGCCTTCTCCTTCATATTATTTCGTTATTCCTCTTTACTTATCATGTCTTTATTGTATTATCCTTAGTATTATTTTGTTATTCCCCTTTCTTTATCATGTCTTTATTGCCTTCTTCATATTATTTATTATAGGCAACTATATTATGACAGATAGATAATTATAAGCAACTAGATTATCATAGCTAGATAATCATAGGCAACTAGATTATTATAGGTAGATTATTATAGGCAACTAGATTATCACAGGTAGATAATTATAGGCAACTAGATTATCATAGGTAGATAATTATAGGCAACTAGATTATCATAGGTAGATTATTATAGGCCGTTCTATAACACTTGTACAACAGCCGCCAGACCAGAATTGCCCCCCAGACCATTGCCGGGAGAGAGATGGGGTAATGTGACCCCCCCCCCTAAATCCCCCCCCCCCCCCCCTTAAGGGGACACTCTCTGTTTTTTTGGTACATTAATTCATTTATTCATTTAGTTTGCTCGCTAGACCTCCATCAAGCTTAGAACAACACCACCTAGACCCCCATTCAAGATGGATTTGTAAAAAAATTGGCAGACAATTTTCCCGGCCAAAGGCCGATTCCTCCTAAAATTACAGGCTCGCTATCGCTCGCCAGGAAATAATCGACACCTAAATAGCACGAAAGGTCCTTATATTGAAAAAGAAGTGGGGCGAAAGGTCTTAAAATATCCAAACTAATGGGTCAAACGTCTTACAATCTCAAAACTAGTGAGGCTAAGCATGAGGGAGAAGAGGGTCCACAAAAACGGCCTTCCTCCCCTTAATAAAAAACAATGGTGGGGAAGGGCATGAAAAATGATGGTGGTGGCGCCCGCTCTATCTCCACTATACACGGACATCTCCTATAGACGCCATTTTGGGGCCATAACTATCACACAAATGGATAATATACTTCATTTTTGGCCATAACTATCAAACAAAGGGATAATATACTTCATTTTTGGCCATAACTATCACACAAAGGGATAACATACTTCATTTTTGGCCATAACTATCAAACAAAGGGATAACATACTTCATTTTTGGCCATATAACTATCAAACAAAGGGATAACATACTTCATTTTTGGCCATAACTATCAAACAAATGGATAATATACTTCATTTTTGGCCATAACTATCAAACAAAGGGATAACATACTTCATTTTTGGCCATAACTATCAAATGTTTGTTATGGTTGTGGGTATATTTGAGTGTACAGTCGGCCTAATAAGTGATGTCTTGGCACTAATTATGTTTTGATCAGTAATTGGTTTCAGCAATATTTACACGTGATTTCTTCTATTTGAGTGAGATATCCAACCATATTCCTACACTTACCCACCATATTCAACATCTGACAGACATTAATACAGCACAGAGCGAGCCAAACGTAATGCCAGCCGAGACATGACTTATTAGCGCTACTGTACATAAAAGGTTAATGACACCAAAATGGCGTATGTTGGCCGACCTCTGTTACTATAGGGTGTCTCCGATATATGTCAGTCTACCTCCTTACCATTCTAGGCTTATGTACGTACAAGGCCGGCGATTTGGTTTAGTGGTACAGATAGGAGCAAGTACATTCACAACTTTATTATTATTAGTATTGCTATTATTATTATTATTATTATTATTATTATTATTACCGGTATTGTTATTATTATTATTATTATTATTATTATTACCGGTATTGTTATTATTATTATTATTATTATTATTATTATTTTCATTATTGTTATCATTATTATTATTGTTATTATTTGTGTTATTATTATTATTATAGTTATTTTTATTATTATTATTATTATTATTATTATTATTATTATTATTATTGACATAGAGGAAAGCCACCAAATATCTTAACGACGTGTAGGTAACTTGTCTATTTATATATCTACCAATATATCTATCTATCATATGCATTGAAGATTTGTTATTTTTCTTCACTTAAAGATGAACGAGTCAAAAACACTTACCAAGATATAGGTGCTGTAGTCTCCAGCAACTTAAGGGGGGTCACTGGCTTTTGTTTTATCTTTCTCTTCTGTTCTCTCTTTCCCTGACTTGTATCCATTCGGCCCCATTCAGCCAACTGTTTTAAGACGTTTATCCCCATCCAGGTGTCGATTTATTCCTGGCGAGCGACAGCGAGCCAGCATTGTATTGAGAAATCCGACTTCACCGCAGAAATTTTTCTGTCGAAAAATGTAAACATTTAGCTTGCTGTCAAAACAAAAATATATATATGATGGCTCGCTACCGCTCGCCAGGAAAATATTGACACCTGGATGGTGGTAAACGCCTGAAAAAAGTAGGCTGAATGGGGCCGAATGGATAGAAACCAAAGAGAGAGGGAGAGAAAGAGAACAAAAAAGCGAGGTGGGCTCCCTTAAAGCCTAACGTTCGGGTTTCGGAAACGGTAAAACATTAGATAAACTAGTTGGCTTGGTTGGGAGGTCTTTCGAATTTATATCTGACAAAACAATTCTACTGCTAGATAACTCGTAAGTCAGGCCCCTTTTCGAGTACTGCGTGCAGTTTTAGTTCCGTCTTATGGAAAGGATATTGATAAATTTGAAAGAGTACAGAGGAAGGTTACAAAATTATACCAAAGTTGAGAAATAATCCATACGAGGAGCGTCTTAGAGAGTTGAATCTGTATAGCCATAGTCTGTCAAAGCGCAGAATCAGGGAAGATATCATTGAAGTATATTAAATATTGTAAAGGGCTATAATAATGTATGCTCACAAGTTATTTCAAATTGACCAGTATAATTACACAAGAGTAAACGGTTTCAGTGTTTTGTAGGCAAACGATATAAATTAGATCAAACATGAAACTTCTTATTCAACCGGGTCGAAAATATTTTATACTAAGCTACCATAAGACATTATTAATTGTCAAACTGTATGAACTTTTCACAATGTACTGTACCTTCCCATAATATTAAGGAACACCGCGTCGTCGTTCGTAACATTAATCCTCCATTACAAACCCCAATGCACTTGAATAAATTGATGAAAGCATTTGGTCCTCCCGGGATTCGAACTCGGGACACCACACCCAGAACATAAGCATATAACCCATTGCACCACAAACACAGATAAAGGCTATGTACACGATCACGATAAATATCCATTTTCGTATTTTGAATATATCAATTTAATCATGTACTTAGACCCAACTGCATTATGGACAGCCTAATGCTATAGTGAGAGGAAAGAGCAATGAATGGAGCCAAGGTCACTAGGACCGGCCTCGCTAGACATTAGCTCCTGAACTTATATACATTAAAGAACACCCCATTCTTAACATTAATCCTCCATTACAAACCCCAATGCACTTGAATAAATTAATGAAAGCATATAGTCCTCTCGGGATGTAAGAAGCTGATCTCAACCAGTGGTAACTCAATCCAAACAAGTTTGTTTTTCCTAGAACTTTAAAAAACAAAAACAAAAAATCTACGAGATAAGTTTGTAGAATAATTAAACAAATGTTCCTTCTGCAGGTGGTTTCTACTAAATTACAGGCTCGCTATTGCTTGCCAGGAACAAACAAAATGACACCTGAATGTTACAAAATGTTTTAAAATGGACAAAAAAAGGGGGTGAAAGGTCATAAAATCGCCAAATTAATGGAAGGAACGTCTTACAATTGAAAAACTCATGGGGCTAAACATGAGGGAGAATGGAGTCTGGGAAATACCTTAAACCAGTGCCTATTAATTGTCCTAAACAGACACTCCTAACCTAACAGTACTGATTGAGTTGGGATAGATTGAGATGTACTAGCTTAAATGATCTACTGGTTGAGTTGTACTGGTTGAGATGGTCTACTGGTTGAAATGGCCTACTGATTGGGTCGTCCAATCTACATGTTACATATGGGGAAGATACACTGCAAGAAGTCAAGAGTATAAAAATAGGTACATAAGTAATATTGATAATGATTCAACTTTCTATCCCTATATAACATGAGTATATTTCTATCAATATACCTTTATAGAATACATTATTGAGGAGACTTTATCACACTGAGATTTATAGATTCCAGTTTGTTCCGCATTAATTATTTATTTGCATTTACAAAATTTTAATTAAGTTAGCCCTCTTAAACGGGGTTTCATTAAATCATCATTCAAAGAAAACTGAAATGATTAGCAGTAACTGAGTCAGCATTTTCAAAGCGTTATCTAGGTTTCTTTAAAAGTTATATAAATAATACAATCCATGAGAATCACATTTTGAGCCCCAGTTCATAATTTCTTTAAACCCATAATGGTGAAAGTATTACCTTTCGCTACTCCCTGAGATAGTTTCAATGGAAGAATGAGTGAGTAACTAATTCACTCACTCACTCACTCGCTAACTATCTATCTCTAGTTAGCTAGCTGCATCTATAACCTTACCTTTGTACAAATGTTTCTATCCAAATAACTTCGTTGTCCACTTCTCCCTAGGTTCTCTCCTCTAATTTGCTTTCTCCCATCTCCCTCTGCTCCTCTCTCTCTCTCTATGTCCTCTCCCTCTCCCTTAATTGCTCTATTTGCTTCCCCCATCAGCTCCTAATTCTGCCGCACCTTGTACACTTTCCTAATTGTACTTGGCCCACGCTATTATGCCTTCTAGTGTTATTATGGTGGGCTTAATGTGCTTATTTGTCTGATTTTGTTATCTTATTTGTATTGTCTTTGTCTCTTTTTGTATGGCTTTATTTGTCTTTATGATATTTTAGCAATATCATAATATATATATATATATATATATATATATATATATATATATATATATATATATATATATATATATATATATATATATATATATATATATATTCTTTAATACATACGAGGTTGAAATAAATGGCAATTTCTGCGTTGGAAATCTATTATTCAAAGTTTCCAGGTCTCTGATGAGTTTTCGCTGGGTGACAGGAAGTAGATGAATGAGATGAGCAAAATTCATGGTGGTACAGGGTTACATTAATGTACATGATGATACAGGATATACGACGCGTTTCACTGGACAACCAGCATTATCAAGTAAGGATATAGCAGACTTTTTCCCCCTGATTTTCGCCTCCTCTGATCCTCCACCCTCTATAATTATATACCCTTCCTGTTTACCTTTTATATCATTCTATCCTTACTTGATAATGCTGGTTGTCCAGTGAAACGCGTCGTATATCCTGTATGTATCATCATGTACATTAATGTAACCCTGTACCACCATGAATTTTGCACATCTCATTCATCTACTTCCTGCCAACCAGCGAAAACTCATCAGAGACCTGGAAACTTTGAATAATAAAATTTCCAATGCAGAAATTGCCATTTCTTTCAACCTCGTATGTATTAAAGAAAATGTATTACCTGGCTTTACTAATATATATATATATATATATATATATATATATATATATATATATATATATATATATATACCGGTATATATATATAATATATAATTATATATATATATATATATACAGTATATAGTTTTGATTAATTATTGAATTTGTTATGTTTTTATATATTATGAGTATTTGTTATATATTTGTTGTATGTTTTTTGTTTCTATTTATGATGTAATATTTTATGTTTATATTAAATATAACGTAATATTATTATCATTCTCTCTATATATATTTGTTACGGTTCATTTGAGCTTATTCACCATATTGAATTTTCAATCTACTATATATATGATTAATCTACAACAATTCTAAGCACTCCACGGTTAAATGTTTCTATACACGTTTATTTGCATCGTTTTTGTTTTACCTTAACCCCTTCTGTACCGGTGATGTACTTTTCACTATATTCTGGCAAGTATTAGATTGTGTTTTCATCTTATGAAGGACGTCTACACATTAAAAGGCTATTAGTCTATCTCAATTAATCTTTTTAGTTACAAGATATCCTTCCTAAGCTTCATAAAATCGTCTGAATGTAGCTGAAATATAATAAAAAAGACGTTGCCGGTACAGAAGGGGTTAACCCTTAGAAGATACAATGACGCACTTATTGTTCTGTTTTCTGGCTATTACAAGACGATTATATCTATACAAGGAAGGCTATAGGGAAATCCGAGGGTTAATTGAGATTATCTCTACCTTTATAATTCCAACAGATCCTTCCTAAATTGTATGAAATCGTTTAATGATAGCCAGCATAAACGGTCAAAATGCGTTATAATCTTCAAAGGGTTAAGCACGCTATTAATGCATAGTATATTCCTCACTATTTTCCTTAGCATCTAGTTAATGCTAATTCCCTTTCCTTTATTTAGTTTTACTTATATTTTTATTTGTGATATCTTTACAGCTACACGCTATTTTTATCACTCATCAACAATACCCTTACACCTTAGTATTATTGTTTCACCTAAGTGTAATTAATGTTTAACAAGTTATTATTCTCTTCACTTTGTCAAGTAGCTTCTGTACTTGTTTCTTATATAACTTTTACATATTATAAATTTATCGTTTTCAATTATTGTGGGTTATAATTATCAATGGGATCAATTTTATCGTTCATGTTTAAATTCCTCTTCACATAACTTCCACGATTTTCTTAATTACACTAGAAAATATAGATTATAGCCTACCTAAATAAAATATACTTTGAGAAATTAAGAGGACTCAAAAAGGAAATTATGGAGGGACTTTCCCCTTGCAGAAAATTGGGAAAACCCGCATGAGATACTTAGTAAAGGTTAAAGAGAGAGAGAGAGAGAGAGAGAGAGAGAGAGAGAGAGAGAGAGAGAGAGAGAGAGAGAGAGAGAGAGAGAGAGAGAGAGAGAGAGAGAGAGAGAGAGAGAGAGAGAGAGAGAGAGAGAGAGAGAGAGAGAGAGTGTGTGTGTGTGTGTGCGTGTGTTCCTTGCAAAATATAGATGATTATTATACATGCAAACCATATGGAAATAATTACATAACTAGTAATTTAGTTGATTGAAGAACTATAGTACGTCTTAGAATTTAACGAAAAACGAAAAACAATAATTAATCCATTATTGTTCACAGAGTTATACTGAGAGTTTAAGGGATGATGGACCGTTTTTCTTGTCCCCTTTCTTCCTCAGAGATGTTTTGAGATTTTAAGACGTTTACCAAACTAGTTTGTCGTTTTTAGGACCTTTCGTCCCATTTCTTTGTTAATATTAAGACCTTTCGTGCCCTATAGGTGTCGATTATTTTCCTGGCGAGTGATAGCGAGCCTTTAATTGTAAAGGAACCGGCCTTCGGCCGTGACATATTTCTACTGAAAAATGTACAGATTAATCTCGATGGGGGATCTAATGAATGTATTTTTAAGTTTGATGGAGGTCTAGGGAGGAAACTAACAAATAAATGAATATATAAATAAATAGACCCCCGAAAATAACCACTGTCCCCTAAGTCTTGTATTTTTTACTTAACCCTTTCAGCAAACCATAACTCACCCTTTCCTTTTATGCAGGCTATTGTTAAGCGACTTTATTAGGCTTAGGGAAGATCGGTAGGAGTCAAAGGGGTAAGGGTTATTTTTCTGAACACCCTTCTCCCTAATGTTTAGCGCCATTAGTTTTGAGATTCTAAGACGTTCGCCCCATTAGTTTGGCGAAAATAAACAAATTTGAACCATGTTAAAGACCTATCGTGCCATTTAGGTGATGAATTTTCCCTGGCGAGGGATGGCGAGCCTGAAATTTAGGAAGAGCCGGTTTTTTACCTGGACATTTAGAAATTCACGCCCCTCAATAGCAGTTAGTCCAATCTTATGTCTGAATTGAATATGCGAAATTATTCAAGCATAGTGAAATTACATAGACTAATTATTATTTTTCAGCATATGCCGAGCTTGACTATAACCCCATTTAGATTAATTCAATTAGTAAAGTTATTAATTAGTCTGATACTAGTCAGCTGATAAACAATAATGATTCCAAGCTGATTTCAACTTCTCATGGCAATATTACAATTATGGCTACTTTGCATAGATATCAAGACAGACTAGTTTGGCAATAAATTTACTTATGATGAATAATACTAACTAAGTCAAGTAGTGCATAGCTAATTATGTAGTAGACTGTTTTTGTAAGATATTCAAGCAAACCTTGTTTTCAATGAGGAAACTATTGAAAATGACTAACATATTACCCGGAAAACTTATAACGAATATATATATATATATACTGTATATATATATATATATATATATATATATATATATACAGTATATCTATATATATATATTCAAGATGAGTAACGACAGCAATAAAGAGGACGGTAAAGCGAGAAAGGTCGACCAAAAGATCAGATGTCGTAAAGAGGTTATGACTGAAGGGATAATGTCATAGGTGAGGGGAACGTGGCATGAGTTACAGATATACTGACGGTGGTGTCACATGGACGATTTATTCCGTCAACTTTTGATTGACTCTTTCTTCTGCAATAATTTCGGGGCCATTTTGCACTATAGTCTGTTCCTTATGACCAGTCTAGAAGTCGTCATCACTGGTCTGGCAGCTTATGTCGTAATCTTCTATAACAATTATGTCACCTAAATTATTCTCTCTTCTATCTAGTCTCCGATACCAATGCACGAGTTCCATAAATGTTGCCAGAGCAATATTGACCCTCGAAAGTTGACGATAAAAGTTCTCGTGTGATACTGGCTTTATCCTCAGAATATGGTAATGGCGTCATTCCTACAACTATTGACTACAGTAGATCTACTGTAGTCTATGCTACAACTAAAGTAGCAATAAATCGCGGGATGCCAAAGTTATTCTGGTGCTTAAACCTTCCAAGATCCGATTACGCATTTCTTTTCTGTTTTCTGGCTATTATTAGACGATTTTATTCAGATTAAGAAGGGTATATGAGAGTCAAAGAATTATTTGAAAAAGTATTTATCCATATCATTCCCACAGATCCTTCCTATGCTGAATACAAACATATAATGATGGCCAGAATAAACTCAAAATGCGTCATAATCTAAGGATAAACAGCAGTTAGCTCAATCCTATATCTAAATTGGATATGCTTAGTGGAATTAGCTAACCGACTACTTGCTATTTATTAGTATATGCTGAACGTGCCTAGTAATTCAGCAAGGTCTTGAGCAAACGGGTTGTATGTTTCCACACCGTTTAACCCTTTGAAGATACGATGACGCATTTTGTTCTGTTTTCTGGTAATTATTAGAATAGTCTTTCACATTAAGAAGGATTTATAAAAGTCAGAGGGTTAGTTGAGATAGTCTTTACCCTTTTAATTCTCACAGAATCTTCCTAAGCTGTATAAAATTGTCGAATGATAGCAAGAATAAAAATAACTGACAAAATGCGTCATTATCTTCAGAGGGTTAATTAATTATTTTTCCCTAATGGTAGAAATATTATCTCAAGTTCTCAATTGTTTTATCAGTTATGTGAGGAATGGTTGAGAGTTGGGATTTCTAGAAAGCCATAATGAATAGACATTTTGACTGAAAACACATTAGTTGTAGTGGCTTAAGTCTTATTAAAATAGTTCAAAAGTTTCCAGGCCAGAAATGTCGGAATTAAATGCCACAATCGAGGCGCATGCACAGCTTAAGGGGGGTGACCTGCTCTTTTCTCTGTCTTTGTTGTATCCATTCGGCCCCATTCAGCCTACTGTTTTAAGACATTGTTTTTCTTTTTGTTTTCTATGTGAGTGAGGGAGGCAAAAGGCCTGTAGCGAGTGCCTCCCCCAGAGTTGAAAGAGTGACAGGGCCAAAATCAAGGGACGTTCGAGCCAAAATGTATTCCTATCCAGGTGTCGATTATTTCCTGGTGAGCGATAGCGAGCCAGCACTTTATGGAGAAATCAGGCTTCGCCGGAGAAATATTTCTGTCGAAAAATGTACAAATTTAACCAGTTGTCTAACTCGTTATCCAAAAGTATGGTGGCTCGCTATCGGTCGCCAGGTATAAATCGACACTTGCATGGGGATAAACATCTTAAAATAGTAGGCTGAATAGGGCCGAATGGATACAACCCAAAGAGAGAAACAAAAACAAGTCCCCCACCCCCCCCCCCTTAAGTAGTAAGAAATCTGATTAAAATGCCTTATCCTTTAAGAAAAATAAATATATACTGTATATTATATATATATATATATATATATATATATATATATATATATATATATACTGTATATATAAATATATATATATTACACGAATAAAAAACTCGGCAATCTAATAAAACTTTCCCTACACTACACTACCTCGCTGTAAATTAGATCATGATATGCTAAATAGGTTTTAAAATTCCGCTCGAGTGGCGACAATGGAGAAAAATAAAGGGAAAACAGTTACCGAGTTTAAGGGGGCCCATACCTCGTATTTTGTTTTTCTCTTTCTCCTCTCTCTCTCTGGGTTGCATCCATTTGGCCCCATTCAGCCTACTGTTTTAAGACGTTTATCCCCATCCAGGTGTCGATTTTTTGCTGGCGATAAGTAGTGTTCCAGCATATTTTGTATAATATTTTTGTCAGCAGGCTAGATTTGTAAATTTTTCGATAGAAAAATTTCTCCAGCGAAGCCGGATTTCTCCATACAACGCTGGCTCGCTATCGCTCGCCAGGAAGAAATTGACACCTAAATGGGGATAAACGTCTTAAAACAGTAGGCTGAATGGGGCGGAATGGATACAAGCCAGAGAAAGAGAGGAGAGGAGAGAAAAAAAGAGGTGACCCCCTTTAATGTTTTTTTTTTTTTTTTTTTATATTATTATTTTTAACCATTTAAGCAACGTAAAAATTGCTAATTTATCTAGCCTAACCTAATTTATGGCAAGTCAACCCTATCTGGTATGTGGTGCGTCTGTTTGGGCCCTCCCTGTTCCACTCCATGAAGACGTTTCACCTTATTTTTTGACGATTTTAAGACAGACGACCCCGTTCATATGTGTGTGTGTGTGTGCGTGTTTGTGTGTGTGTGTAAGTGTGTATGTATGTGCGTGTGTGTTCTGAGGAGCGCTACCAACCAAGATATTCAGGCAACCCACCCCGAATAACGATGATGTAGTACCGATAGTAAGATGACGTCAATGGTGGTCCCTGGTGCAGTTTGTAATACCCTATATAAAAGAGTCTAGTTGTATTGGGAGATAATACTTCTATACTAACAAGCGAACGTACATTTCAAGGTATCATGTTTTCTGTAAAAGTGCCATGTATTATATTTCTCACCTGCACCAACCTAAATTGAAGGGAATTGACGAGTTTGTGTGATTATGTGCTGGCTGTACTGAATTGCTCTCTCTCTCTCTCTCTCTCTCTCTCTCTCTCTCTCTTTGTCTATACATGAGGATTCAGTAAGCAGTGGGTTGTTTTAAGAAATGACTGTTGTATAATATTGTGTTCTCCATCCATTTACCAGGTTCCAGGAAGTAGTAAGTGCAGTGACAGTTATGGCTCATTACTCAAGTCTCTCTCTCTCTCTCTCTCTGTGTTTTACTATCCTGTTCTTAAACTAGGTAGTGTTTATTCAAATACAAAAATTGGATTCAGACTGCCTCACAGGGACTGTAGGATTGGTTGTTGTTGTTGTTGTTCCCCAGGCTGTCTGACCGAGCAGCCCCAAGGTCCCAAGCAAGGCCAAGGTCATAAACAAGCGCCCCCACAGAACCCTCTCAGCTTTTCCACTAAGAGAGCCCAGGTGACCGAAGCCGCTCCCAGGCGAGGGGCTGAGGAGGGTGCGGAAACGCCTGGGACACCAATGTCCCACCCAGGGCTTTCTGCTCCTTAACAATTATGAAGGGAAAGTTGAGGGGCAAAGGAAAAATGTGACACTTTGGCTTCCAGTCTGCCAGCCTCTATGTTGGCAGTGGAGAGGTCAATCCACAGAAGAGACGCCACCACTTGAGATCTAGAAAATATATAAGCGAAAGGAACAGTCAGAGTAGGCTATGGGTATGGCAGAGAATGTTCGTCTCTCACTCTGATAGACCAGCCCATCATCACATGACTAGAATCCAATCCTCTCAGCATCAACTAGGAAAGGCCCTAGAAAGCCGCCTTTGGCGGAGGGATAGCTCCCCTATTTCAACCCCTTTTGGGGTTGGACACCCGCCCGCGTAGGATCTGTTAATCAATGTACAATCGTGAAAATATAATAAGGTTACACCCAATTGAATCTTTGAACCTTTAACCCAACTTGTAAAGCATCTGGACTATGCTAAGCAATAGTATTGTATCATCTGCGTTCGATACTGATTCAAATGAGCACGTCGCCATTTATGCTCTTGCTTGTACAGTTGCCCACATAAACTATGTTCCTCCCGTGATCTTATTCATGGAAATATAATGCACATGACTGAATTACGGGTGTAGTTTCTTATGCAATGGTTAACTCATCTGACTAGTCAATTGATAATGAAAATAAATCACACTCGCAATTCATTCATACTAATATTGCTTTCATACATACAGATCACAACAAAGAAGGAAACACATATTGTCAACTATGCATGCAACTCACTCTCTCTCTCTCTCTCTCCCTCTCTCGAACTCTATATATGTGTTTTCTACATCAATGAGATTACTAGATTATGCAACCTTTCCAGTATTTTTAAGATAGAGTATCTCACTACAAAAGGCCACAAGGTCTTTAAGATAATGCTTATTCCTTGTAACTCTGTACCTCCGCCCTAGTCCCGTAATTTCCATCTTAGATTATGCATCAGGAGCAGCTTTCATGATGACCAGTATTGACGACCTATTGCAAATTAATATCTAGTCTGGTACAGTTGCCTACGTTAGTTTGTATACATGCCCCGCATACACAGTATGCACGGAAGGAAATATTGATTGAGTGAATTACGAGTGTAGTTGTTATGCAGCAGTATATTCATATGATCAATTAACGGTCGGAAGCGAAGCATGGACGTTGGTGGAGAGACTAAGACCAAGAGTGAGAGGGGTGGAAATTAGTTACTTGAGAAGTGTGTGCGGAGTTACATAGAGGGATAGACAGACGAATGAGGAAGTAAGAAGGAGGTGTGGTGTGGAGGTAGATGTGCTGGAAAGTGTGAAAAGGAACACCTTGAGATGGTTCGGCCATATGGAACGTATGGGAAGCGAGAGAATGACTAAGAGGGTGTATGCGAGCGAGGTGGAAGTACAGAGAGGGAGAGGTGAACCGAAAGAGAAGTGGAAGGATGGAGTGAGGAAGTATATGGATAAATGCAGTGCTGGTTGTCGACTGACTGGGGACAGAGGTGAATGGGGGCGGTTCGTTCATGGCCACACCCTTCGGGGATCACGGCGTCAGGCAATAAATAATATATACTTTTTTTATGCTAATCATGCTATGTTTTCTTTCATGCATGACATCACTGAGAGAGAGGTTACATCCAAGTGCCTAACTCTAATAAACTATCGATCAGTCTCTATGCTTATGGGTTATTCTTAATAATAAAAAGTATATACTGTATATGCAAATAAATACACATTTGAATATATACTGTACGTTGATATACATACTGTCATAATTAATACAAATAGGCCTTTCTTTGGCTGCATGCTTGTCTATCCCTTTGTCCTCTAAGCATAGTACTGTATAACCACAGTTTGCAAAATAGAAAACACGATTATGGTGTCAGCCAAATTATGTTATCACGTATACGGCAGTCATGTGTGTGAGAGAGATTTACATAAATTTACATAGATACACTGGCCACACAGACCTTACGTTCCAAACGAGGTGGTCAGGATTTAATTCTAGTAGAGATGGCATATCCGATAGAAAAGGAAAATTGAAAGAAAGGATAGAAAAGAAGAAGAGAAGAGAGAAGAGAGAGAGAGAAAGAGAGAGAGTAAGAGTAAGAGAGTAAGAGTATGAGCGAGAGAGAGAGAGAGTAAGAGTATGAGCGAGAGAGAGAGAGTAAGAGTATGAGCGAGAGAGAGTAAGAGAGAGAGTAAGAGTATGAGCGAGAGAGAGAGAGAGAGATTTAAATAATGGCCCCCTTCACTCGAGCGCTCCAAGATGCCGAGTGTGAAAATTTAAGGTCGACAGCCCCGCAGCCAGCCGCGTCCCAGCATACTGATGTTATGTTGTCTGTCTTCCCCAGGGCACACATACTTTATAATATTTTACAGCATGGAGAGTGACCTATGATGTTACTAGACTACATGTATGGGGAAGTGTGCCTAGTATATCTCTCTCTCTCTCTCTCATCCTCTTACTTTCTCTCTCTCTCTCTCATACGCTTACTCTCTCTCTCTCTCTCAAACTCTTACTCTCTCTCCCTTACTCTGTCTATCTCTCTCTCTCTCTCTCTCTCTCTCTCTACCTGTACACACATACACACATACACACACATTGTATATATTGGTATAGAGAGGCGAACTTTGGGAGGTATATAGAGGCGAACTTTGACTAGTCTCTCTCTCTCTCTCTCTACCTGTACACAAACACACACACACACACACACACTGTATATATTTGGAGGTATAGGGAGGCGAACTTTGAATATCCCTGGCGTATTTTGATTTCTGTTGGCTGCTTATTTTCGACGGTGGTTGCCGGACTACTACTTCCAATATGAGCAACATTACTGTATTATACGTAACACACATATCCACAACTGGCCACCATGATGTCAAGGGTGGGACATTAAGGGAGCCCACCTCGCTTTTTTTCTCTTTCTCTCCTTCTCTCTTTGGCTTGTATCCAGTAGGCCCCATTCAGCCTACTGTTTTAAGACGTTTACCCCAACCAGGTGTCAGTAGTTTCCTGGCGAGCGGTAGCGAGCCAGCATATATACATCTTTAATTGTTTTGACAGCAAGCTAAATTTGTACATTTTTCGATAGAAAAATTTCTCCGGCGAAGCCGGATCTCTCCATACAATGCTGGGTCGCTATCACTCGCCAGAAAGAAATCGACACCTGGATGGGGATAAACGTCTTAAAACAGTTGGCTGAATGGAGCCGAATGGACACAAGGCATAAAAAGAGAGAAAGGGAGAGAAAGATAAAAGAGCAGGTGACCCCCTTTTATATATAACTGGAAATTCGTACTAATTTTGTAAAGAATATAGGTTACTTATAGTCTGTTTCTTTCCAACTGACGATGTGTTGCATATAACACTATCTGGTCCGAAATTTATGAACTACTGAATATGGATTGTAAAATATTCTTCATGCCGCATATATCCTAAGTCTGTTAAAAATTAAAAATAATGTCGGATGAATCGGCTACATCCTGCTTCGGCTACATCCCGTTTTAGACAATCTCGCGGTGTAAGAACGACCACATTTGGTAGCAGAAATCTGGCAGGTTCACTTTGCGCATTTTGGCTCTGCGAACAAGTTTGGTCACAGTGTTAAATGTCGTTGAGGCAGACGTGTAGGAGGAGTAGTGCGTCAAATGTAAAAACAAAAACAGAAAATAACCTACTTCACTCGGGAAGTTTTATATTATCAGGGCAAGATGTGGCATTTTCTTCTACTGTACTTCCTATTTCTCAACTTATTCTTCCTCTATCCGAAACTCTCTAATCTCCTACTTTTCCTATAGCCATCATCATCATCATCATTTTCTTATTTTGGATAGAGCAATAACTTATATATTCTTTTTGAGGGGGATATTTGTGTTCTCTTTATTATTGTATCTTCTCAAATCCAATTTTTCACTTCAAGTTATTTAATTATTCTAAGGACCATGCTCTTACCACACAATGCATTTCCCTCATGTCCTGATTCTGGCCTCAGTGTTTGTCTTTTCACTTCCCTTGCCACTCTCTCTCTCTCTCTCTCTGCCTTCCTTATATACACCACTTACACTTTATACCTTCCTGCACCTCTCCTATTGTCTTCTGCCTCTCTCTCTCTTGTTTCTTCTTCCTCTCCTTCGTATCTGGTCCCCTTATCCTTGTCTCTCTCTCGTATTGCTTCTTCCTCTCATCTTCCTGCTCCTATCCTTCGTGTTTGTTCCTCTTGTCCTCTGTCTCTCTCTCTTGTTTCTTCGGGCTCTTTCATCCCACTCCTCCTTCTCCTGGACTTATATAGCTTATTCTAGAACCTTACCCTATCTGACAATACCGTAAGGGAGCCCAACTCGCTTTTTTTTTCTCTCTCTCTCTCTCTAGTTTTGGATTGTATTCATTCGGCCCCATTCAGCCTACTGTTTTAAGACGTTTACCCCCAACCAGGTGTCAATATTTTCCTGCCGAGCGGTAGCGAGCCAGCATATATATATTTTTGTTTTGACAGCAAGCTAAATTTGTACATTTTTCGATAGAAAAATGTCTCCGGCGAAGCCGGATTTCTCCATACAATGCTGGCTCGCTATCGCTCGCCAGGAAGGTATCGACACCTGGATGGGGATAAACGTCTTAAAACAGTTGGCTGAATGGGGCCGAATGGATACAAGCCAGGGAAAGAGAGAAAGGAGAGAAAGATAAAAACAAAAAAACGGTGACCCCCTTAAGGTTAACGCTGCCAGAGTATCCACCTAATCCTCTCTCCTCCTCGACTTTCCTTCCCTTTTCACCGCCCTTTGATCTCCTCCTCCTTTCCCCTTACTCCTCACCACCCCCCTGCTCCACCGTCACTTCTTCCTCTCCCTACTCCTCCACCTCGATCTCCTCCTTCTCCTCCTCGATCTCCTGCACCTGCTTCTTGTCGGTTTCTCTCTTCTGCTACTCCTCTCCTTCCAATGCCTACTCCATTTTCACCTCTACCACCTCCACTTCCTGTTCAAATTATTTCACCTGTTCATACTTCTCTTATCCATTTTACTCCTCTTCTTCTGTTCATCTATCTCCATTTTCCCCACCTCCTACCTTATCTCTTCCCCCATCCCCCTTCTTCTCTTCCTCCTCCTCCCCCCCCCCCCTCTTTCTATTCTAAAACCACTACTTCTCATGCCCATAGCCTGTCGACGATCTCCTACCCAATCTCCATTTTCGTTTTCTCCCTCTCCCTCATCGTTTTGTTTCTTCCTATGCCCCCCCCCCCCCCCCACCCTCTCTCTCTCTCTGCTCTCCTTGCATTCACCAGTTACGCTATGTTCCTTCCTATGTATTTCCTTTTTCGTGCTTCTCATCCTCCTTTACTCCATCTTCCCCCTTCCTCTCCTTTACTCTTCTCTCTAGTAATTATTAGCTTAAGGGGAGGTATTTAGTTTGTTCCCTAGACCTCCATCAAGCTTAAAATTACACCCCCTCGAGTCCCTTTCAAGATAAATTTGTACATTTTTCGGTAGAAAAATGTCCCGGCCAAAGGCCGGTTCCTCTTAAATTACAGGCTCGCTATCGCTCGCCAGGATAAAATAGACACCTGAATTGCACGAAAGGTCTTAATATGGGGTGAAAGTTCTTAAAATCGCTAAACTAATGGGGCAAACGTTTTATAATAGCAAAAGCAATGGGGCTAAACATGAGGGAGAAAGGGGTCAAGAAAACAATCCCTCAAGTGGAGACATCCCCTTAATAGTGTAGATACCCAAACTGCCCCGAAACGACCAATAGGCCTGTTTCAGTTTGTAATACTTTAAAACGGCCACTTCCCATGCCCACATCCTGTCGACAATCCCCTTCTATTCAGTCTCATTTTGTCCTTTCTTCCTCTCCTTCATCATTTTGTTTACTTCTTTCTTGTGCCCCCACCACCCTCCCCTTCTCTCTCTCTCTGCTCTCGTTGCATCCACCAATTACTCTTTATTCCTTCCCATTCCTCATGCTTCCTCTCCTCCTCCTCCTCTACTTTTTGTTTCCACCACCACCACCTCTTCTTCCAGCTTTTCTTCCCTTTCCTCTTCCTCCTCCTCCTCCTGTATTTCCTTTTCCTATATTACCTATTCTTCCCATTCCTCCTGTCTGTACTCCTCCTCCTCCTTATTTTCTTCCCCCACCTCCCCCTCCATATCCCCATCCTCCTCCTCTTCCTAATCTAAAACCACCGCTTCCTTCCTATTCCGCATATCGTGTCGATAAGCCTTTCCTCATCATCTAATTTAATTTCCAACACCACCCTTTCTTACTCCTCCTCCCCCCTTTCCTCTTCTCCTCCTTTCCTTCCTCCTTCTCCCCCTCATCCTCTTGCTAATCTAAAACCACCGCTTCCTTCCTATCCCCTTTCATTTCCTCCACCACCTTTTCTTACTCCTCCTCCTCCCTCCTTTCCTCTTCTCCTTTTCTTCCTCCCTCTCCCCCTCCTCCTAATCTAAAACCACCGCTTCCTTGCTATCCCCCATATCCTGTCGACAAGCCTCTCCTCCCCAGTCTCTTTTTGCCTCGCTTGCTCTCTCCTCATTTCCACTCCATTATATTTTTCTCCCGCTCTTGTGTTTTGCTCTCTGTGTCTGTATACATATTTCTTGATGTGTGTTTTCCGTAGATCTTTTGATTGTTTATTTTTGTTGCGATATGTATAATACTTCGGTGTTGATCGCTCTATTTGTACCTGTTTAATATAATTATTCGCACACACACACACACACACACACAGTCTCTCTATCTAGTTGTTTATCGATATACCTATCAACCTATCTATCTGTTTTTCTACCTATCTATCTACTTATCTACTCGTCCATGTATCCATATATTTATCCATTTATCTGTCTTTCTATATATCTATCTGTCTATCTATCTATCTGTCTATCTATCTATCTGTCTATCTATCTATCTTTCTCTATCTATCTATCTATCTATCCATCTATCTATGTATTTATTTAAATGTGTGTGCCTCTCTGCCTTTATCTATCTAAATAATTCATTCCCTCTTCCCTTACTCCCCCTAAACCACCAACGTAGACCAGACAGCGGCCCCAAGGGAGTTAACAGATCTCAACTACAATCTATTATGCTTAACCTGTTACCCAGCAAGTATTTATTTGTTTCAGCCCTCTACCTTTCCAATTTGGCTTCACTTAACTTTACTTTTGTTTTTATCTCAATGTATTACCTACTCACACACACACACTCACTCTCTCTCTCTTTCTATCTATCTATCCCTCTCTCTCTCTCCCTGTATCTATCTATCTATTTCATTCGTTCCTTCTTCCCTTTAATCCAACCAGACCCAGGGAGATAAACCAGACAGCATCCCCAAGGGAAACAACAATCCTCACAATACAATACTGTACTTTCTTCAACCCTTTGGAGTTGTTGACGAATTTTGACATTTAGACCATTTTATACACTTTAGGGAGGATCTGTGGGATTTATAAGGGTAAAGACCATCTCAATTAACCTTCTGACTTCCATGTACCCTTTCTAATCTGAATAAAATTGTCTAATAATAACTGGAAAACAGAATACAAATTTGTTGTCGTATCTTCTAAGGGTTCATTAATATGTTCCCTCCACCAACCGACTTTACTCCTAAACTCAATTAATGAAATCAACAAATACATGTGACAGTCCAGGGATTCGAACCTAGGATGCTCACATCGAAATTCAGTGCATTTATCCATTGCACTACGAAGACATGTGTTAAATAAAATATTCGACCCTTTACCCAATAAGTATTTTCGACTTCATCCCCCTGTTTACACAATATAACTCTACTTTACTTTTCCCCTCAGTTGATTTCCTTTCCTATTTGAATTACATATTTTATTATGGAAAAAGAGAACCATTTATTGACAAAGTTCGTAACATACACTTTTGCAAAACGCTGTCAATAAACCGTTGCTATTCAATTAATTATTTTACCCATTCCGTTAATTTTCTGAGAGTTTGTTGGCAATTCGTTTTAGCACAACCTAGTTTTGTATCTACTTCTGTTTGTCAGTGTTATTATTTTTCAATTATTATATTGGTCTCTATAATTGTGGTTTCGTTTCTGTTCTTCGTTGTTACTATTTTATAGTTTGAATTTATTTGATATAGCGCTGAAATATTACATTATCTTTAGTTTGAATTACCGCTGAAAGATTTTATCCAGTTCTACATTAAGTTTCCGAGAATGAAGCAATTAAACTTGTTATGTATGTTGCCCCTTTCTTGCACATCTTTTGTTGTAAAGATGGGTTTATTTTTACCTGAAACTTTCTCTTCAGAGATTCTATATGATTTAGCTCCTATACTAATATTTCTATTATATCTCAGTTAGTATCATGCAACGATGCATATGAATATTTTGGACCATTTTAATTGCATATATTAATAAATGTATTCTTCTATACTAAATATAATATATCGAAACATATAAATAAGAACAACCAATGTGTATATTATAAACATGAGACATGAACGACCATACTAGTGAATAATATTAAAATATAAACTAATTTATCATAGTGGTAACATACAGTAGTAACATACATAAAAATGCTCTCTCTCTCTCTCTCTCTCTCTCTCTCTCTCTCTCTCTCTCTCTCTCTCTCTCTCTCTCTCTCTCTCTCTCTCTCTCTCTCTCTCTCTCTCTCTCTCTCTCTCTCTCTCTCTCTCTCGTAACACTATTAAACTTCGGCCTCTCCCTCACAAAAATGTCCAGGTTTCTGTTTGGACACCTCAAGATTAATTTCAGAGAAAAGGGCGAGGGCGAACTTATTTAAGATAGCCTACCTTGTGTGTGTGTGTGTGTGTGTGTGTGTGTGTGTGTGTGTGTGTGTGTGTGTGTGTGTGTGTGTGTGTGTGTGTGTGTGTGTGTGTGTGTGTGTATGAGTACGTAGGTGGGTGGGTGTGTGTGTAGGCGGTTGAGTGGGTGGATGGATATGTGTGTGTGTGTGTGTGTGTGACTACGTAGGTGGGTGCGTGTGTGTGTGTAGGTGGTTGCGTGGGTGGATGGATATGTGTGTCTGTGTATGTATGACTACGTAGGTGGGTGGGTGGGTGTGTAGATGGTTGAGTGGGTGGATGGATATGTGTGTGTGTGTGTGTGTGTGTCTAGGTGGATGAGTGTGTGGGTAGATGTGTTGGTGATTGTAGATGGTTGTGTGTGTGTGTGTTGGTGTAGGTTCGTATTTGAGTAGTACAAAGAAATACAAAGGAAGTCAAGCAACACCAGGTCTAGTGACCCCTCGAGGTTGTTTGCCCCCTAACTCACTGCTGTTCAAAGTGCCCCACAGTGGTAAGTTACAAATGGGAAAGGAAGTACTGCCCTCAGACTAATATCCCTGACACGATTAGGAGATGTTAGTAGGGGACAATTTTGGTTAATAGCATAACACAGCTATAAATGATCGTTCATGTATCGGAGGAAAAGTGAACAACATTTTAGTTATACAGTATATATATAATATATATATATATATATATATATATATATATATATTATATATATATATATATATATATATATATATATATTATATATATATATATATATATATATACTGTATAACTAAAATGTTGTTCATATATATTATATATATATATATATATATATATTATATATATATATATATTATATATATATATATATATATATATATATATATATATATATATATATATATATATATATCCTGATCCTCAATGTATCTGAGGAAAAAGTCATTCATTTACTAGTGCAATTCAGTCTAGACGATGTTTAAAGGGATCTATAGTGCTGCAGTCTATAACATCTCAAAGAAGCCCATTCCACAAGTTCAAAACTCGATTGAAGAACAAATTCCAGACTCGTGTGTGTGTATATCGAGAGAGAGAGAGAGAGAGAGAGAGAGAGAGAGAGAGAGAGAGAGAGAGAGAGAGAGAGAGAGAGAGAGAGAGAGAGAGAGAGATCATTGTGTGTATTGGATTCCCTACCCTCTATCTAATAGGGGGCTAATAATTCATGTATAATACCTGCCTTAGTTATGTTCCTGTGATGTATTGTTTTTCATCTATTAACCCTCTGTAGATTTTGACGCACTTTGACAGTATGTTCTTGCTATCATTAAACGATTTTGTACAACTTAGGAATGATATGTGGGAATAATAAGGGTAAACACTGTCTCAATCAACCCTCTGACTTCCATATACCCTTCCTAAGCTGAATACAATCGTCTAACAATAGCCAGAAAGCAGAAAAGAAGTGGGGCATTGTATCATCAACAGGTTAAGCACATAGATTTGTCCTAGGAGTGATGTCTAGCACTTAAAGGATGGAAAGAAGAGGAGCACAATCTTTAAAACACTGATGTTATACTAGATTTCAGTCTGGTTAGCACTAGACGATTTCATGCTACCGTATAGGATGAAGATCTCGTAGTCACTGGGTTCAATCATAGTTCGTAATTTCCTAATAATTGACCCTTATTGTCGATCGCCTAGTTTCTAATGTTCTCTATTCAGTCTAGCAATTGTCGTGCTCTTATATGAACAGAGGTAGAGTCACACGAGCGCTTTTTCCAGCAATATTTGATGAGCAAGTTTTTTCTGGAAATAATTTGAGGCTCTTTCACATTGGCATCGGAAACTAGACTGAAGGTAGATTTTGTTAGTTGGCTAAATTACTACAAAACTTAAATCTTAAGCCTGTCAGACCACAATTGCTCGTAAACATTGACAGATAAAGCGCTCGTGTGAGACCGCCTTAACACTAACTTTCTAACCCATGACTGAACCAATTTTCGCAGTCTTTGTTTTGCCCAAACGGTGAACTTAAGGGAGCCCACCTCGCTTTTTTTCTCTTTCTCTCCCTCTCTCTTTGTCTTGTATCCATTCGGCCCCATTCAGCCTACTGCTTTAAGACGTTTACCCCCATCCAGGTGTCAATACTTTCCCGGCGAACCGTAGCGAGCCAACATATATATTTTTTTTTTGACAGCAAGGTAAATTTGTACATTTTTCGATAAAAGAATGCCTCCGGTAAAGCCGGATTTCTCCATATAATGCTGGCTCGCTATCGCTCGCCAGAAAGAAATCGACACCTGGATGAGGATTAACGTCTTAAAACAGTTGGCTGAACAGGGCCGAATGGATACAAGCCAGGGAAAGGCAGAAAAATAAAAAAAGCCGGTGACCCCCCTTAAGCGAACCTTGAATCCTGTTATCTATCACTCTTTGGATATGAGGAGACAATACCCATTTGTCTCCTTGCATATTGGAAAGAAACATTCACATCTACTAATTCAATCTTAATTTTCAAACAGTTGTATTCGTTTCTGATATTTACACACTATTATAACAATCAATTTCAGGGCTATTGTCTCTAATACTCCCCCACAAATTTAATGAAATGGCTTCGAAAAGGTTATTTAAAGCCGGTATCACACGAGAGCTTTTATAGTCAACATTCGACGATCAACAATTTTCTGGCAACATTTATGGAATATTGTGCACTGGTATCGGAAACTAGACTGATGATGGATGAACTTAGGTGACACAAATATTTTAAATGTTGATCTCATAAGCTGCCAGACCAGTGTTGAGGATAAATGTTGAGGGAAAAAACGCTCGCGTGGTACCGGCTTAAGAGTGTATTTGAGTTTGAGCCGAGTAAAAGAAGGAGAAAGGCGGCTCAAAGAATTAATTTCCAAAGGGTTCTGGGCAGGATGGAGTGGAGGAAAAGTAAATAAGTGAAGGGAATCCACCTTGCTGTTTTTCTCTTTCTCTCTCTCTATCTTTGGCTTGTATCCATTCGGCCCCATTCAGCCTACTGTTTTAAGACATTTTCCCCATCTAGGTGTCAATATTTTCCTGGCGAGTGGTAGCGAGCCAGCATATATATATTTTTGTTGTGATAGCAAGCTAAACTTGTAAATTTTTCGATAGAAAAATTTCTCCGGCGAAGCCGGATTTCTCTATACAATGCTGGCTCGCTGTTGCTCGCCAGGAAGAAATCGACACCTGGATGCGGAAAAACGTCTTAAAACAGTTGGCTGAATGGGGCCGAATGAATACAAGCCAGGGAAAGAGAGAAAAGGAGAGAAAGATAAATAAAAGCCGGTGACGGGGGCCCCCTTAAAGTTTAATTTCTTCTGCGGACCAGAATCCGTGGTGTAATAACACTCTGTAATGGTTTTTTTATACAGACGCACAAACACACGGACACATATGTACATACACTCACATACACACACATGTAACGCCCACACACATATCGGACTCGCATACAGGATGATTAAAAAAAAGTGTGATGATTTCACATGTATGTCATTTCTTAATTTTTTAATCTACACACTTTATCTTTTCAGGTTGTGATGGTGGTATCATGCCATTTGGCAGAAGTCAACTACAAGGTTCTAGCTAAAATGGTATTCACAGCCGAGCAGAAAGTCAAGATAGTTGAATTCTGGTATGAGACCAAATCGTACGTCACAGTCCGTCGTCGGTTCTGCCGCGAGTTCAAAGTTCAAACACGTGATGGACCTAAAAATAATGTTATACTGAGGTTTGTCAAGCACTTTGAGAGCAAGGGAACTGTCCACAGCACACACAAGGGGAACAGTGGACGTCCAGCAGCAGTCACAAAGAACCAGGCAAACATTGATACTGTGCGCAACTCAGCCATCAGAAGCCCAAAGAAGTCTCACCGCCGCCGCTCCCAAGAGTTGGGACTCTCCCCCTCCAGTCTGTTGCGTATTATGACCAAGGAGCTCAAGCTATTCCCTTACACCATATCTGTGAGGCATAAACTAAAAGCTGAGGACATGCAAAGAAGGCATGTCATGTGTGATTGGCTCAGCCAAAAGCTTGAACGCACCCCAGGATGGATCAACCACATCTGGTTCTCCGACGAGGCACACTTCCACATCAACGGCTCCATCAACAACCATAACAACATATTCTGGGGCTCTGAGCTACCCGAGGAGATCACAGAGAGGCAGCTGAAGGGCCCAAAGCTCACTGCCTTTGTGGCTTACAATGCCAGGCATGGATGGCTTGGTCCCTACTGGTTCGAAGAAGGTGGTCGGACCGTCACCATCAATACTGAACGTTACCGTGAGATCATTAGGCAGTTCAACATTGACCTGAGTGCATTCCTCACTTCAGGCCAGCTCCATATGGCCTGGTTCATGCAGGATGGGGCCCCACCTCATACTGCACATGCCATCATTAACTATCTGCAACAGCTCTTTAACAGCCGCCTCCTTGCTCTCGGCACCACCCACGAATGGTCGCCTTACAGTCCCGACCTGAACCCACTGGACTTCTGGCTGTGGGGGGCTGCCAAGGGATCTGTGTTCGCTGACAAACCTGATACACTGGCTCAGCTCAAGCTGAATGTGACCAACTACGTCCATAAAGTCACACCTGAGACCCTAAGGAAAGTGGGACAGAACTTTGGGGTCAGAATCAAAGCCTGTCTCAATCGCAATGGCGCACATTTAGAGAACGTGAATTACAAGAAATTTGTGTGAATGCTGATTTAGGACAATCCAGTGCCATTTTGTTCTCAGCTGAGTTATTGAGTTCACAATTACTGTTCTAAAAATGGCATGATGTGTATTTTCATTAAATTCTCAGTTCAATGCTATATGAGTTGTCCTTCTCTCAGAATAAACATGTGAAATCATTACACTTTTTTTGAATCACCCTGTACACAACACCCACACATATACCGGACTCACATACACAACACCCACACACATACCGAGCTCACACACACATACCGGACTCACATACACAACACACATATACACAACACACACACAACACCCACACAAATACCGGACTCACATACACATACACACACACATACTCGATCACACTGACACACACACAGACACACACACACACACACCCACATACACAACACACACTCAACACCCACACACATACCGGACTCACATAAACACACACATACAGATACACATACTTACTCTATCACACAAACACACACACACACACACACACGCACACAAACACTTACCGTTCTCACATACAGTACATATATACCAGACTCATTCACACACACACACACATACGTACAGACGATCGAAAGCACACACACTGTACGCTCACACATGATATTATACACACTACTTACACCTATTCACATAGTAAACACCCACGCCACAGTCATGAATATATGCACACAATGGAGCAGGATAATTAACTAACTAACACACACACACACGCATACACAGGCTTACAAGCAGACATGAATAACAATGACATGCAAGAGATTAGGCGCATACAAACTCATTAACTCTCTCACAAACACCCACACTCACACACACACATATATATATATATATATATATATATATATATATATATATATATATATATATATATATATATATGTGTTTTTAATCTCTCAGTGGGGTTCGAACCGCCGACCGTCAGGACGATAGCCGACGCTACACCACGTGGTGTAGTTGATTAATGTGTCGGCTATCGTCCTGATGGTCGGCGGTTCGAACCCCACTGAGAGATTAGAAACATTTAGTGGCTCACGTGTATTTGTGATATATATATATATATATATATATATATATATATATATATATATATATATATAATATACTGTATATATGTATTGGGTGTCCCGTGAGTTTTCTCAAATACTTCCAGAAATGGAAATTCTGAGTACAAAAATATTCAATATACATAGGCTTTTGAGGGCATGTTTTTGAAGTTATGGTCCATTAAAGTTGCCATATTTGTGTTTTTCCTAATTTTTAACGCAGTTTTCCCCCTAAGGAAATGGTATTGAGATGGAAATAAGTAGTGTATGATAATGCATTGTAATAAATGGTATAGAGATGGAAATAAGTAGTGTATGATAATGTATTGTAATAAATGGTATTGAGATGGAAATAAGTAGTGTATGATAATGTATTGTAATAAATGGTATTGAGATGGAAATAAGTAGTGTATGATAATGTATTGTAATAAATGGTATTGAGATGGAAATAAGTAGTGTATGATAATGTATTGTAATAAATGGTATAGAGATGGACATAAGTAGTGTATGATAATGTATTGTAATAAATGGTATTGAGATGGAAATAAGTAGTGTATGATAATGTATTGTAATAAATGGTATAGAGATGTAAATAAGTAGTGTATGATAATGTATTGTAATAAATTCTTCATAGAAACACCAACAAATACACCATAGCTTTCTTCATTTTCCCATGACGATGAGTTGAATAATACAAATAAAACACAAGATCGTATATTCACCGCATTGCCACGGGCAGATGATGAAAGCTACAGAGGAGTTTATTATGCCTCTTTAATGTTTGTATACCATACTCCATCATATACTACTCAATTTTATAGCCGTTACTTTCATTTAGAGGACACACAGGATAAACATGGCATAACACACAAAGCTGTCATGTGAAAAGGAGGTATTTGTATGTTTTTTTGCCCATTTTAGCCCATTTTCCATGTAAAGGGAATGAATAGCAATATCGCTAAATGCTGCATGATGGTGAATGGTATCAATACTTCATGAAAACACCAACAAATCCTCTGTAACTCTTTTTTTCTTTCCGTGATGATTAGCTTAAAATTAAGTTTTGTTTGTTTCTTGAAATATTCAACTCAATGCCAAGGCAATATGAAGAACGATATCGTGAAGTTTTAGGAGTCACTTTGAAGTATTGATTCAATATGCTTCATAATACACTTCTTAGTTATTTTTCCTATCCTCATCTTTTTGAAGAAGAACAGGATATAAAATAAAAATAGACAAAAATCTAGATTTAAAGGCATATCATAAAAAATAATTCCCCCAAAGCTTATGTTATAACAGTTTTTACTTATAATTACTTGATCTTTCATCTTTGGTAATGTTTGACAAAATCGCGGGACACCCTGTATATGTATATGTATATATATATTCCTCCATCTCCGCCCTCCTCTCTCTTACTTATGCCTAATATCCTAATCTCTTCTAAAGATGTACTTTCTACCCTCTCTGGGCTTAACACTAATAAGGCGTACGGTCCGGACGGTGTTCCTCCTGTTGTTCTCAAAAACTGTGTTTCCGTGCTGACTCCCTGCCTAGGCAAACTCTTTCGTCTCTGTCTATCCTCTAACGTCTTCCCTTCATGCTGGAAGTTTTCTCACATTCAACCTGTCCCAAAGAAGGGTGACCGCTCTCAACCCTCCAACTATCGTCCAATTGCTCTCATCTCTTGTCTTTCTAAAGTTTTTGAAACTATTCTTGCTTCCAAATTTCTTAAGCATTTCTCTTCTCATAATCTGCTCTCAGATCGCCAGTATGGCTTCCTTAAGGGTCGCTCTACTGGTGATCTTCTTTCATATCTTACTAACTCTTGGTCATCCTCCTTTCGGGACTTCGGTGAGACTTTTTCTATTGCACTAGACATATCGAAAGCCTTCGATAGAGTCTGGCATAAATCTTTAATTTCTAAACTACCCTCCTTCGGTTTCTATCCCTCCATCTGTGCCTTTGTCTCTAATTTCCTTTCCGGCCGTTCCATAGCCGCGGTTGGGGACGGCCATTGTTCACTTCCTCACCCTATAAACTCCTGTGTTCCTCAGGGCTCTGTCCTATCTCCTATTCTCTTTCTAATTTTTATAAATGATCTCCTTAACTGTACCTAAATTCCCATCCATTCATACGCAGACGACTCAACCTTACACTACTCCATTAGTTTTTCAGAACGCCCCAGCCAGCAATTCCTCAACGACAAACGTAATGAAGCCATAGAACTCTTAAATTCTGATCTAAATACTATTTCCAATTGGGGCAGAGAAAACCTTGTTAATTTTAATGCTTCCAAAACCCAATTTCTCCATCTATCTACCCGTCAGGATCTCCCAGCGGACTATCCCTTATTCTTCAACAATACAAAAATCAACCCTTCATCTTCTCTCAATATTCTTGGTGTCTCTTTTTTTCTGCTCTCATTTGGAAGGACCATATTACCAGTCTTGCTAAGGCAGCCTCCCAGAAGCTGGGTGTGCTCATCCGCCTTAGGGGGTTCTTTTCCCCAGCACAGCTTCTTGCTCTGTACAGGGGCATAGTGCGCCCTTGTATTGAGTATTGTTCACATGTGTGGGGAGGTTCCTCTCACACCGCTCTCCTAGACAAAGTTGAAAGGAAGGCCTTTCGTATCATTAACTCCCGTCCACTCACCAACTCTCTGCAATCTCTCTCTCTCCGCCGCAATGTTGCATCTCTCTCGCTATTCTATCGCTACTATAATAATCAGTGTTCCTCAGAGCTATCCCAGTGCATACCACCTCCTTTACGTAGGGCACGTGGTACCCGTCTTGCAACTCAATCCCACCCCTACTCTGTGCAACTCTCCAACCCAAGAGTGAAACGTTACTCTCAAACTTTCTTCTACTCAACAGCTGAGCTCTGGAACTCTCTCCCAGAATCAGTCTTTCCCTCTTCCTATGACTTAAATTGCTTCAAACTCCGTGTGTCCAGGCATTTTGGCTCGAACGTCCCTTGATTTTGGCCCTGTCACTCTTTCAACTATGGGGGAGGCACTCGCTATAGGCAGTAATGCCTTTTGCCTCCCTCAATCACATAGAAAGAAAAAAAAATATATATATGCAGTATATATATTGATATATACATATATAATAGTCAAAGTTGTCTCCTCAAATATATTCCCACTAAAAAAAAATCACCGATCACAAACTCAAGATTCCCGACGCCAGTAAATACATATACATCCTCGGGAGGCGGGTGACTTAAACATAATACGACTTCCCAAACTGAAACAAGGGTCCAGTTCCCCGCAAACAAGAAGACCCTCGGAAAAATCGCAACCAAATTCTTGCAAGGAGTTTAAAGGGAGATGGTTCGCTTTTTGGGCGATTTTTACATGTATTCATTAATTTTCTAGTTTCCTCCCTAGACCTCCATCAAATTAAAAAAAAACATCCATTAGATCCCCCTTCTAGATTAATTTGTACATTTTTCGGTAGAAAAATGTGCCGGCCGAAGGCCGGTTCTTTCAACATTGCAGGCTCATTATCGTGCGCCAGGGAAAAAATCGACACCTAAATAGCACAAAAGGTCTAAATATTAACGAAGAAATGGGGCGAAAGGTCTTAAAATCAACTAACTAATGGGGCAAACATCTTAACATCTGAAAACAAATGGGGCTAAACATGAGGGAGAAAGTGGTCCAGAAAACCAGCCCATCCCCCCTTAAACCTCATCTTAAGTTTGTGTCATGGTGTGGGGGTCCCTCTGTGTTGCTGTCACTTGGGGTGAGAGAGAGAGAGAGAGAGAGAGAGAGAGAGAGTGAGAGTGAGTGAGTGAGTGAGTGAGATAGAGACAGAGAGAGAGAGCGAGAGAGGAGTAGCAATAGTAGTAGTGTAAAGAAAGCTGAAACAAATAAAATAATTGATGGAGGAAGAAGAAATAACGAAAACATAAGAGTCAAAATAAAGTCCTATGCGCTAACTCTAATTGGGTTAGGAAGGGGGCTGACTGAACAATATAAATTGGGTTAGGAGGGGGGCTGACTGAACGATTGTAAGGGTGGTAAAGGTATTGTATAGAAAGAATATAGACAAGAGACGAAGACAGCGGAAAACATGCATAATTACAAAAAAGAACATGTGACGTGTTAAAAAGTACATTCGAATACAACATGCTGACAAGGAATATTTACAGTTAAGGGGGGATGAGCGCATTCATTTGCATATATATATATATACAGTATATATATATAATTTTTTTGTTGTTAGTTTCCTCGCTAGACCTCCACCAAGCCCCCTTCCCCCCCCCCCAAAAAAAAAAAAAAAAAAATCTAGACCCCCCTTTGAGATAAATTTGAAATTTTTTCGGTAGAAAAATGTCACGGCCGAAGGCTTGTTCCTCCAAAAATTACAGGCTTGCCATCGCTCGCCAGAAAAAAATCGACACCTAAATGGCACAAAAGGTCCTAATATTGACAAAGGAATGGGGTGAAAGGTGTTGAAATTCAAACTAGTGGAGAAAACCTCTCAAAACTATTGGGGCTACACATGAGAGAGAAGGGTGTCCAGAAAAACGATATACCTCCCCTTAACAGACTTTGAAATATAAATACACGTGAGATGTGTTTTCCAAGTTATGTTTCAGCATTTGACTAGCCTACACAATATAAATGATAACATATCAGCAAGTCACAGAACAGGTCGAAAATTAACAGAACCACAAGAGATCTAGTGTAAATAACGAGTACACCTTCACTATCAACAACACGAACTCAAGAACAGAAAACAACATCTATCAACAATACCAAAAAAGATATTCTATCTATCTATTTACCAGACGCTTTAACCCCTTCTGTACCGGCGACGTACTTTTTATTTGATTTAAGCTACATTTAAACCATTTCATTCAGCTTAGAAGAACGTCTACCAATTACAAGGCTACAAACTATCCCAATTAATCCTTTTACCTACGGCATATACTTCCAAAGTGTCATCAAATTGTCTAAATGTAGCTGAAATCAAATGACAAATGCGTCGCCGGTATAGAAGGGGTTAATCCCCGAGGTGATGGGCACAAATGAATCGCCTCCATGCGTCTCTTGTCATCCATCAGCTAGCGCCCCTCGACACACCCCACATAACTTTCACTCGTATACCTCTCACTTCCATCCTTCCATCTCGTTCTCGGTCTACCTCTCCCTCTCTGTCCTTCCACCTCAACCCCATACACTCTTTTAGCCACTCATATACCTCTCACCTCCATCCTTCCATCTCGTTCTCGTTCTACCTCTCCCTCTCTGTCCTTCCACCTCAACCCCATACACTCTTTTAGCCACTCATATACCTCTCACCTCCATCCTTCCATCTCGTTCTCGTTCTACCTCTCCCTCTCTGTCCTTCCACCTCAACCCCATACACTCTTTTAGCCAATCATATACCTCTCACCTCCATCCTTCCATCTCGTTCTCGTTCTACCTCTCCCTCTCTGTCCTTCCACCCCAACCCCCTACACTCTTTTAGCCACTCATATACCTCTCACCTCCATCCTTCCATCTCGTTCTCGGTCTACCTCTCCCTCTCTGTCCTTCCACCTCAACCCCATGCACTCTTTCAGCCATTCTTTCACCCTCTATGCGCTCCACATGATCAAACCACCTCAAAGTGTTCCTCCCCACACTCTCCAGCACACAAACATCCACACTACATTACTCTCGTACTTCCTCATGTGTCTGTATGTCTCTCTAGGTGACTTACCATACACTCCTTAAGGGGTAGTGCTTGGTTTTTGGTCTATGTATTTATTAATTTATTTATTATTGAGATCTCCTCGCTAGACCTCCATCAAGCTTAAAATAGCACCCCCTAGACCCCCTTTCAAGATAAAATTGTACATTTTGTCGGTTCCTTCTAAAATTACAGGCTCGCTATCGCTCGCCATGAAAAAATCGACACCTAAATGGCACGATAGGTCTTAATATTGACGAATAAATGGGGCGAAAGGTCTTAAAATCGCCAAACTAACGGCACAAAAATCTTAAAACCTCTCTCTATATGCGAGCCATCATTTTATGGAGAAATCTGGCTTAGCCGGAGAATTTTTTCTATCGAAAAATGTACAAAATTAGCTTGCTGTCAAAACAAAAAATATATATATATATATGCTGGCTCGCTACCGCTTGCCAGGAAAATATTGACACCTGTATGGGGGTAAACGTCTTAAAGCAGTAGGCGGAATGGGGCCGAATGGATACAAGCGAAAGAGAGAGGGAGAGAAAGAGAAAAAAAGCGAGGTGGGCTCACTTAAATGAGCTGACATTTTCCATTACCTGGACATGAATATATGTATATCCCATTCAGTCCCAGCCACGTCCTCTTCATTATATTTTGGCGACTATTAGACGAATTTATTCAGGTTAGGAAGGACGTCTGTCAACTAAAATGCTACACACTATCTCATTTAATTCATAGAGTAACCATAGATCCTTCCTAAGGTGCACACAATCGTGTAATCTTATCCAGAGTATGATGAGAAGGACGTCACTGTGACTGAATGGGTATATACACACACACACACATTATATATATATATATATATATATATATATATATATATATATTCATTGTAACGTATAACTAGAGAGACAACCGGAGTTAAAATTATTGGGGGCAGGACACAACTTTTGACCGTGACTGTACCATGGCCTCCCCTCAAGCGACCCTACTATACCTTTTTTTGTTTAAAAGACCTCCGTCTACGTATTGTGAAAAACCGGTTATCCTCAGGCAAATTGTGGGGTTGAGTGAGTGAAGGGCAGTGGGTTGGGCAGTGAATGAAGGAGGATACATGTTTTTCATAATACGTGTTGCTAGCCCCAAACTCCACACAGACAAGACAGTCCACCACCATTATTCATGCCTCAATCCCCCCCCTCCCCCCTCCCCCCCACCCCCCTCCTACACAGTGATCTATCTGCGTGTGGCTCTATTGGTATGCCGGAGTGATGGAGGGTGGCTCTAATTACCTTTACACTGTCTTCCCTTTAAGGGGGGATGGCCGCCGGTTTTCTGGACCACTTTCTCCATCATGTTTATAGCCCCATTAGTTTTCAGATGTTAATATGTTTGCCCCATTAGTTAGTCGATGTTAAGACCTTTCGCCCTATTTCGCCGTCATAATTTAGACCTTTCGTGCTATTTAGGTGTCGATTTTTTTCCTGGCGAACGATAGTGAGCCTGTAATATTGGAAGAACCGGCCTTCGGCCGGGAAACTTTTCTACCGAAAAATTTACAAATTAATCTAGAAGGGGTATCTAATGGATGTTTTTTTAAATTTGATGGAGGTCTAGGGAGGAAACTAGAAAAATAATGAATACATGAATAAATCGGCCAACAAGTTAACCATCCCCCCCTTAATGTCATATTCCTTTAGGGTATTACAGGGTATGATAGGGGTATATATTCCTTTAGGGTATTACAGGGTATGATAGGGGTATATAAGATCATTGTGTATAGTGTTAATGATTTACCTTCCTCACTGGTATGATGGTGATGGGCTGGATGGTGATGGGCTGGTCTATCAGAGTGAGAACTGAGCGATCTCTGCCATACCCATAGCTTACTCTGACTGTTCCTTCTACTTATATATTTTCTAGATCTCAAGTGACGGCGTCTCTTGCGTGGATTGACCTCCTAATCTACCAAGATTGGAAGCCCAAGCGTCACATCTTTCCTTTGCCCCTCAACTTTCTCTTCATAATTGCTGAGGGGCACAGGGCCCTGGGTGGGGCTTTGGTTTCCCGGGCGTTTCCGCACCCTCCTCAGCTCCCCGCCATGGAGTGGCTTCGGTCACCCAGGCTTTATTGTGGTCGGCGGGGGGGGGGGTTCTGTGGGGGCGCTCGGTTATGGCCTTGGCCTTGCTCGGGTCCTTGGGGCTGTTCGGCCAGGCAGCTTGGGGAAAACAACAACAACAACAACCTTCCTCACTGGTATATACTGGGTGTCATACCACCATATGTATGTACCTTTAAATGAGTTGAGTAAAATGGACACTCTAATTATCTTCTTCATACCCATAATGTTTTAGGGGGTACACATAATATCCAATCCAATACCATCATCCATGCCTCAGCCTCTCTGCACATACAAAGGAAAGCAAGCAACAACATACCTACTGATCCTTTCTAGGCTGCTTGTAAAAAAAAATCTATCAATCTATCTCTGTCTGCCTATATTGGAATGCCAGTGTGATGGAGAGTAGGTCTATCTAACAAGTCCTCCTTTGTATCCCCTCCTATGTCTGATTCACCTACACTATTTAGACATAAAGTAGGTATGATACAGGTATATTGATGGTGATTAATCTGTCTAAGCTTGTACAGTTGGCCAAATAAGTGATTCGCGGCACCAATTATATATTTGTTGATCAATAATTAGTATCAGCACTATCTAAGTATTAATTCATCGTTTCGAGTAAGATATACAAACATGTTCCTATCTTTTCACACCCTATTCAACATCTGACAGACATTAATACAGCACACAGAGAGCAAAAGGTAATGCCAGCGGCGACACGACATATTTGACCAACTGTACAAGATGAGTTTATTATCACCAATAAAACTATAAATGGATTAATGATTATGGACACTCTAAGTACCCCTTTCCTACTCATAATGTTTCACAGTGTACACATGATATCCAATCCAGCGCCATTAAGGGGGTAGTGCTTGGTTTTTTATCTATATATTTATTTATTAATATATTTATTAGTTTCCTTGCTAGACCTCCATCAAGCTTAGAAAAACACCCCCTAGACCCCCTTTCAAGATAAATGTGTACATTTTTCGGTAGTTTCCCGGCCGAAGGCCGGTTCCTTCTAAAATAAGAGGCTCGCTATCGCTCGCCAGGAAAACAATCGATGCCTAAAGGGCACGAAAGGTTTTAATATTGACAAAAACAAAAACAAAAAAAATAGTCGGAAGGTCTCAAAATCGCGAACTAACGGAACGAACGTCTTAAAACCTCAAAAGTAATATGCTAAACATGAAGGAAAAGGGTGTCCAGAAAAAGAGAGTACTACCCCCTTAATCATGCTTCAGCCTCTCTTGAGCCTCTCTGCTCAATGATATACCAGTGTGAGGGGGAGTAGGGCTATCTAATTAACCCTTCACTATATCCCCTCCAACATCGTACTCGGGGTTACCAAGTCAAGTCCGCTAGCTCGTAAACAAATGCCGAAATTCGCTAGAATAAGGCCACAATCTCTACCATATCACTTAAACTGGCTCAACTCTTCAGAATATTGCTAGAATTCATGTCGCTAGATGTAAAAATGTGCCTCTAGATCGAAATATATGCCTCTAAATCTAGCGGGAAAGTAGCTAAATTGGCAACACTGATATTCGTACTCTCCTACACTATAAAGTTACAATCTAGGGTTTAAAGAGGCCCACCTCGCTATTTTTATCTTTCTCTCCCTCTCTCTTTAGCCATTCAGCCTATTGTTTTAAGACGTTTACCCCCACCCAGGTCAATATATTCCTGGTGAGCGATAGCGAGCCAGCATCTATATATTTTTGTTTTGAGAGCAAGCTAAATTTGTACATTTTTCGATAGAAATATGTCTCCGGCGAAGCCGGATTTCTCTATACAGCTCGCTATCGCTCGCCAGGAAGATATCGACACCTGGATGGGGATAAACGTCTTAAAACAGTTGGCTGAATGGGGCAGAATGGATTCAAGCCAGAGAAAGAGAGAAAAGGAGAGAAAGAGAAACAAAGCAGGTGACCCCCTTAACCCTGGAGAGAAAACGCTCAAAAACTTAATTTTCATGGTATGGTCGTTGTGAATATGCACGTCGACTTTGACCTCAAATATCTCCCAAACCAAAAGACTTAGAGACTTAATGAAAACTGCTAAAAATAATACAAGGATCCCTTAATATTGTGTTAGTAAATGATAGATATTGAAATGTAATTAGTATTTTTAAATAATTTAATACAAAAATAAGTAGAGGTTTTAAGTTAGTCTTACTTAAAAAATGAAAAAAAATACTAAATTTGTCCTGAGGGTGCTGGGACTCTGAGGTTGTGGATGGCAATGGTGGGGCTGATTGGTGTATGAAGGACGACCCTGTAGTTCCCATACGTTGAGAGAAGTGCGAAGTTGCAAAATGGGTTAAAATTTCGACCCTCTAAAAAATTTGCCCCATTTTCAAAAAATCGTTTTGCTACCCAAATATACTTGAAATCAAACCAAAATCAACATAGTGCTTCCTACATGCTCCTATTATAATATCAAAGTGCAATAATCGAGATCTGAGTAACATAGATACTACAATAAAATATTATATGGAGGTAACTGAAATCATGTCATGAAAAATTCCTTACCCAAAGTATGGCAACATCAGACCCACAGTATGGCAACATCAGACACACTAAGCTGCTGAGCTTGTTCCCTCACCATCTGGCTAAGATGCCTATCACTTCCAGATAAATATCTCAAGTCACAATATCACTAGTGTCCACTTTTCGATATAAGTTAATGTCACTACCTAACTAAGGCTGTTGCAGATTTGCAACGGATATATCCTGTTTGAGCCTGTTCTCATGTTGCTGGGTGAGCAGCACCTCCACACCCGACTGAGGCCTACAGCACACTGAATGCCTGCAGGCCGATAACTGAGAATATGGCCATGTGGGATGTGCAGACCCAAAAAAACTTGTTTTGCGCACCACGCCCGTGCAAATTAGCAACGGCGTATCCTCTCCAGGGTTTAAGGGTATAATAAAGGCATATATGAAATTATTGGGTGTATTGATGGTGATTCACATTTTTATACTTGTACGGTTGGCCAAATAAGTCGTGTCGCCGCTGTCGTTACATTTTGCTAGCTGTGTGCTGTCTTAATGTCTGTCAGATGTTAAATAGGGTGTTTAAAGATAGGAACATGTTTGTGTATGCTTAGATAGTGCTGATACCAATTATTGATTGAAAATTACTATAGGTTATTATAGACACGGTGACTACCCTCTGCATGCCTTCTTTACAGAACATTTTACATTTGCTGGTCCAAGACGACTTTATCTAGCAAATAGCTATATCTTTCACATTCAGCCGATCAAGGAGGTAGTGCTTGGTTTTTGGTCTATATCTATATTTATATATTTATTTTTGAGTTTCCTCGCTTGACCTCCATCAAGCTTTAAAATAAATACCCCCTTCCAAGATAAATTTGTACATTTTTCGGTAAAAAAAAATATTCCAGCCGAAGGCCGGTTTCTTCTAAAATTACAGGCTCGCTAGGAAAAATTCGACACCTAAATGGCACGAAAGGTCTTAAGATTGACAACAAAATGAGGGGTAAGGTCTCACAATTGTCAAACTAACGGAACGAACGTCTTAAAATCTCAAAACTAATATGTTAAACATGAGGGGTCCATATAAAGCGAGTACTACCCCTTTAACCGCAAATCTTGAACCCTAGTATGTTAAATGCTTCACTGGTTTTGAAACATTGAGTAGATGAACAAGTTTATCAGTATGAAGCCAATATGCCAACTTTTTGTTCAGTCATACAGTTGGTTGAACACTGTAGTAAGCTCACAACTCAACCAGTAGACCATTTTAACCAATAGATCTCAACCAGTGCTAAATCGACCAGAGACAACTAAATCTGTACCAAAATGAAGCCCTAACCTAACTCTACCAAACCTAACCTAACTAGTATTGGTTGAGTTGGCACTGCTTGAGACCGATTGGTTTCTATGTTCTACTAGTTGAATTGTCCGGCCACCATTGCCAATTGTTATCGCCTATTTGACAATTCATATATGATTATTTGGAGCATTTTAAGTACAGATACTTTCTCCTAATAATAATATATATATATATATATATATATATATATATATATATATATATATATATATATATATATATAATATGTACTACAGTATTGACATCTAATTATATTAGTAAATGGCGTTCTGCTTTTGAAACGATGCCGAAGGAATTATCAATAAATTACTGTATCTATATACTGTATATCGATTTCTTAAACGGTATATGTATTATTTTAACATTTATTCTATAGTTATAATTTATTTATCTATTTATTTACATCACATTTATTTATTTATTTAATTATCTATCTATTTTTATTTTTATTTTATTTTTATTTTATTTTTATTTTTTTTTGGGGGGGAAATGGGGTAAGTTGCCCGTAGGCATTCGTCGATTTATACCCATGAAGTTGTGTGTGCAAGTTTTTCAATAGGATGCGTATGAGCCAGCAAATATTTTATAAGTTTGTGGTGAAAGTTAGATTACCCTCTCGTGTCACTTCTTTACTTTAAGATTCGCCCGGGAAAATTTAATAAGGTTTTGATCGAACTCGTATAAAAATGTAAGGCCTTTAATATGAGTCAATGGCAACATAATTACGTTTGCTAAAGTAAAAGAGAGAGGATATATTGTTACATCTTAATATCACCATCATAATCTCCAAACTTACAACAGAACCTCTTCGATGTTTACACAGTTGGATACATAACAGTCGGGGAAGAAGAAATTAGTCTAGGATAACTATTGGAAAGAGAAAAGCAAACCAAGGTATATATCATCGTAGGAAATATATGTACCGGTATGTACATTTTGTATATCTTCTAAGTGTAGTAGGGAAGGTGTACAGTAGGGTAGTGATTGAGAGAGTGAGAGCGAGAACGGAGAAATGGATAGGCAACGAGCAGGGAGGTTTTAGGAAGGGAAGAGGATGTGTAGATCAGATGTTTAACCTGAATTGTGTTATGGAGAAATATCTGGAGAAGCAACAAAAGATGTGTGTTGCCTTTATGGACTTCGAGAAGGCCTATGACAGAGTGGATAGAGAAGGTATGTGGAAAGTACTTAGCATATACGGAGTAGATGGCAAGTTGCTGAAAGCAGTGAAGAGCATGTATGAGGGTGCAAAGGCGGCAGTACGTATGGAGAATGAGCAGAGCGAGTTCTTTGACCTTAATGTTGGGTTGAAACAGGGGTGTGTGATGTCCCCGTGGTTGTTTACTGTATATATGGATGGAGTCATGAAAGAAATACAAGGAAGACAGTGGACGTTGGTGTATTGTTGATAAGGGAGGGAAATTAGTGGAAGCTACCTGTACTGCTGTTTGCTGATGATACAGTTCTGATGAGTGATAATGAATGGTAGTTGCAGGGTCTGGTAAATATGTTTGGAACAGTGTGCGAAAAACGGAATCTGAAGGTAAATGCGGGGAAGAGCAAGGTTATGGTCTTCGAAAGGGGTGAAGCCACAGAGTGTGAGGTGAAGTTGAACAGTCAGGCTATGGAGATTGTCAGCTCATTTAAGTATCTGGGCAGTGTGTTGAGTAAAGATGGGACTATGGATGAAGAAGTGCGAGAGAGGGTGCAACAGGGGAAGAGGGTTGTAGGAATGCTGAAAGTAATAACAAGAAATAGGGTGGTCAGTATGGAAGTGAAGAAGTCCTTGCATGACAGTGTGGTAATCCCGACACTGACTTATGGAAGCGAAGCATGGACGTTAGTGAAGAGACTCAGACCAAGAGTGAGAGGGGTGGAAATGAGTTACTTAAGAAGTGCGTGCGGAGTTACATGGAGGGATAGACAGACGAATGAGGAAGTAAGAAGGAGGTGTGGTGTGGAGGTAGATGTGCTGGAAAGTGTGAAAAGGAACAACTTGAGATGATTTGGCCATATGGAACGTATGGGAAGTGAGAGAATGACTAAGAGGGTGTACGAGAGCGAGGTGGAAGGACAGAGAGGGAGAGGTAAACCGAAAGAGAGGTGGAAGGATGGAGTGAGGAAGTATATGGATGAAGGCGGTGCTGGTTGGGAGCAGGGGCGTCGCCTGACTGGGGACAGAGGTGCACAGGGGCGGTTCGTTCGTGGCCACCCCTTCGGGGATCACGGCGTCTGGCAATAGATAGATAGATAGATAGACAGATAGATTTATGTATCTATGTATTTATATACTGAGGCACATACCCCATTGCTGGGGGTGGCCAACACGAGACAGAGCCCGAACAGAAACAACATTAAAAGTGCCTATTCTCAGGGTCCAGGACCACTTTCACGTTCTCTCGCCCGTTTCTCTATCTCGTCGAGTAGGATAATTATACAAGGGGAGGAGGATTCCTAGCCCCCTGCCCCAGGAAATATATAATTAGCTATAACTTAAATACTAGTATCACTAATAATTAATTTTAAAATGTTAAACCTTCTCAGAATTCTGTCCTCAATTTGAAATCTACAATCACCAAACATTAGTTTCTAAATAATAATGCTCCAAATCATATTCCCAATAAATAAACTAGTCACTATACATTGATTTTTCCAATATTATCCAGATTATGTCCCCAATACGTAATATCATGCACAACCCAAATTCACATATATACCTTTAAATGGGTAGGTTATTATGGACACTTTATTTACCCTCTGCATAGGCTACCTTTTATTATTTTGCCGAGCATTTTACATTTGCGTTTCCAATCTGCAATAATTGAACGCTTAATTAAAACTAAATAAGAATATAAACACATATAGCAGAAAATGTGTTTCAGCTTTTAAAATTGTGAATTAATTTGAACATGTAAAGCTATTGAAACGCTTACAATGTGTATAATCTTTGTAACAAGTAAGCGATAAATGTACGCAGTGTAGAGCATCCTTCTTTCATTCCTCATAACCCTTTGAGTACCAGCGACGTGTGTTATCTTTTATTCTAGCTATATTTAGACGATATTGTGCAACTTAGGAAGGATCTGCGGTAGCTAAAAGGGTTGGTTGAGATAGTTTAAAGTCTTATAATTGCTAGAGGTCCTTCTTAATCTGAATAAAATCGTCAAATAGTTTCCCCAATATAAAGAAAATTACGTCACTGGTATTGTATGGGTTAATTATACAGACATAAAAGTTGTTGGTTCCACTTGGATATGCCCGGGGAGAAGATTGTACTGTCGGGTAACGCAATATTCACCCATTCAGCACCAAGGACTTCCTCTTATTCATATGCTGGCGACTATGAGGCGATTTTATTCAGCTTAGGAAGGACCTCTAGCAATAACAAGGCTTCAAATTCTCTCAACCAACCCTTTTAACTACCACAGATCTTTCCTAAGCTTCATAATATCGTCAAAAATATAGCTAAAATTACATATAGCACACGTCGCTGGTACTCAAAGGGTTAAGAATGTGAGGTATGGGCAGGTGGTGAACATTTGCATCATTATTTCGCCTCCTATTCTCATTTACTTACTGGTTATTTCTTTTAATTTCTGACATCCTATAAGTTTTTTCCTTATTCTTATATTAAAACGTAAAAGAACAAAGGTCAAAGTCAATCCTTAATGTTTATCATAATTACAGTATCTATGTTAAAACATATACAATTTTTGTGTATGTATTTTGACCTAACTGAGACAACTTTATTTGTGTAGTTTACTTTTAAAGTAAATCGAATAACTTATGAACTCGTTCACATTCATACGGATAAAATATATATTTTTTTCTGTATAAGGCAACTCTCCTATTCTATTTTCGCTATCATCAGATGGCTTTTTCCACATTTTAATAACCATTGGAGTCAAGGGGAGATATATTTGTTCAAGTTTCGTCCTTAGACCTCCATCAAAGCTTAAAAAATACCCACAAGACAGCCCATAAAGGAACAAATCGACACCTACATGGCAAGAAAGGTCTTAAAATAGCCAAACTAATGGGGGCGAACGTCTTAACAATCTGTGTGTGGTAACCCAGGTTCGAATCCCGGTGGGTCACATGCTTTCATTAATTTCATTGGAGGCGTTTGGTGTTGGAGATAAATTAATAAAAATAGACTATCAAAACTAATGGGGATAAACGTGAGAGAGAAGGGGGTATAGGACAAAAACTGAAAGAAACGTTTTAAGGGGGGTCACCTGCGTGTTTTCTCTTTCTCTCATTTTCTCTCTTTCGCTGGCTTGTATCCATTCGGCCCCATTCAGCCAACTATTTTAAGATGTTTATCACCATCCAGGTGTTGATATCTTCCTGGCGAGCGATAGCGAGCCACCATTGTATGGAGAAATCCGGCTTCGCCGGAGAAATTTTTCTATCGAAAAATGCACATATTTAGCTTGCTCTCAAAACAAAAATATATATATGCTGGCTCGCTATCGCTCACCATGAAAACATTGACACCTGGATGGGGGTAAACGTCTTAAAACAGTAGGCTGAATGGGGCCGAATGGATACAAACCTAAGAGAGAGGGAGAGAAAGAGAAAAAAGCGAGGTGGGCTCCCTTACAATTAACTTACATGGCAACGTGGGTGTTACTTCTATACATATTGTGCCTAATACTCAACTATAACAACAAATAGATAAATAATACTGTATTTTGTGCCGGGTACTGCTAGAGGTGTTCTTTGTTATAGCCCCACCATATCCATCAGCCTGGCAATCCCTTCATCCATTAATCTACTCTCCCCCTCGGCTGGGATCATCCATCTATCTGACTCCATCCTTCCTTCCTTCCTTCCATCATTGTAGTCTTCTCTTCGTACGCGTTTATCCATCCTTCTTTCCTGCCGTCTTCTAATCTTCTCTCTGGTTGTGTTCATTCATCTATCTGACTCCATCCTTCCTTCCTTCCTTCCTACCATCATGTTACCCTCCTCCCCGTACGCGTTTATCCATCCCTCTGCCTCCCTCCATCCTTCCTTCCTTCTACTCTCCTCTCTGTATGCGTTTATCCATCCCTCTGCCTCCCTACCTCCTTCCTTCCTTCTACTCTTCTCTCTGTACGTGTTTATCCATCCCTCTGCCTCCCTCCATCCTTCCTTCCTTCTACTCTTCTCTCTGTACGTGTTTATCCATCCCTCTGCCTCCCTCCCTCCTTCCTTCCTTCTACTCTCCTCTCTCTACGTGTTTATCCATCCCTCTGCCTCCCTCCCTCCTTCCTTCCTTCTACTCTCCTCTTTGTACGTGTTTATCCATCCCTCTGCCTCCCTCCCTCCTTCCTTCCTTCTACTCTTCTCTCTGTACGTGTTTATCCCTCCCTCAGCCTCCCTCCCTCCTTCCTTCCTTCTACTCTCCTCTCGCTACGTGTTTATCCATCCCTCTGCCTCCCTCACTCCTTCCTTCCTTCTACCCTCCTCTCTGTACGTGTTTATCCATCCCTCTGCCTCCCTCCATCCTTCCTTCCTTCTACTCTTCTCTCTGTACGTGTTTATCCATCCCTCTGCCTCCCTCCCTCCTTCCTTCCTTCTACTCTCCTGTTTGTACGTGTTTATCTATCCCTCTGCCTCCCTCCATCCTTCCTTCCTTCTACTCTCCTCTTTGTACGTGTTTATCCATCCCTCTGCCTCCCTCCCTCCTTCCTTCCTTGTACTATTCTCTTTGTAAGTGTTTATCCATCCCTCTGCCTCCCTCCATCCTTCCTTCCTTCTACTCTCCTCTTTGTACGTGTTTATCCATCCCTCTGCCTCCCTCCATCCTTCCTTCCTTCTACTCTCCTCTTTGTACGTGTTTATCCATCCCTCTGCCTCCCTCCATCCTGCCTTCCTTCTACTCTTCTCTTTGTACGTGTTTATCCATCCCTCTGCCTCCCTCCATCCTTCCTTCCTTCTACTCTCCTCTTTGTACGTGTTTATCCATCCCTCTGCCTCCCTCCATACTTCCTTCCTTCTACTCTCCTCTTTGTACGTGTTTATCCATCCCTCTGCCCCCCTCCCTCCTTCCTTCCTTTTACTCTTCTCTTTGTACGTGTTTATCCATCCCTCTGCCTCCCTCCCTCCTTCCTTCCTTCTACTCTTCTCTTTGTACGTGTTTATCCATCCCTCTGCCTCCCTACATCCTTCCTTCCTTCTACTCTCCTCTTTGTACGTGTTTATCCATCCCTCTGCCTCCCTCCTTCCTTCTACTCTTCTCTTTGTACGTGTTTATCCATCCCTCTGCCTCCCTCCATCCTTCCTTCCTTCTACTCTCCTCTTTGTACGTGTTTATCCATCCCTCTGCCTCCCTCCATCCTTCCTTCCTTCTACTCTCCTCTTTGTACGTGTTTATCCATCCCTCTGCCTCCCTCCATCCTTCCTTCCTTCTACTCTCCTCTTTGTACGTGTTTATCCATCCCTCCTTCCTTCCTTCTACTCTCCTCTTTGTACGTGTTTATCCATCCCTCTGCCTCCCTCCATCCTTCTACTTTCCTCTTTGTACGTGTTTATCCATCCCTCTGCCTCCCTCCCTCCTTCCTTCCTTCTACTTTTCTCTTTGTACGTGTTTATCCATCCCTCTGCCTCCCTCCATCCTTCCTTCCTTCTACTCTCCTCTCTGTACGTGTTTATCCATCCCTCTGCCTCCCTCCCTCCTTCCTTCCTTCTACTCTTCTCTTTGTATGCATTTATCCCTCCTTCTGCCTCCCTCCCTCCTTCCTTCCTTCTACTCTCCTCTCTGTACGTGTTTATCCATCCCTCTGCCTCCCTCCATCCTTCCTTCCTTCTACTCTTCTCTTTGTACGTGTTTATCCATCCCTCTGCCTCCCTCCCTCCTTCCTTCCTTCTACTCTTCTCTCTGTACGTGTTCATCCATCCCTCTGCCTCCCTCCCTCCTTCCTTCCTTCTACTCTTCTCTTTGTATGCGTTTATCCATCCTTCTGCCTCCCACTCTCCTTCCTTCCTTCTACTCTCCTCTCTGTACGTGTTTATCCATCCCTCTGCCTCCCTACATCCTTCCTTCCTTCTACTCTTCTCTTTGTACGTGTTTATCCATCCCTCTGCCTCCCTCCCTCCTTCCTTCCTTCTACTCTTCTCTTTGTACGTGTTTATCCATCCCTCTGCCTCCCTCCATCCTTCCTTCCTTCTACTCTCCTCTTTGTACGTGTTTATCCATCCCTCTGCCTCCCTCCATCCTTCCTTCTTTCTACTCTCCTCTTTGTACGTGTTTATCCATCCCTCTGCCTCCCTCCATCCTTCCTTCCTTCTACTCTCCTCTTTGTACGTGTTTATCCATCCTTCTGCCTCCCTCCATCCTTCCTTCCTTCTACTCTTCTCTTTGTACGTGTTTATCCATCCCTCTGCCTCCCTCCCTCCTTCCTTCCTTCTACTCTTCTCTTTGTACGTGTTTATCCATCCCTCTGCCTCCCTCCATCCTTCCTTCCTTCTACTCTCCTCTTTGTACGTGTTTATCCATCCCTCTGCCTCCCTCCCTCCTTCCTTCCTTCTACTAAAAGCAGTGCAAGACTGCATACCATCGAAAATACGGCGTCCAGGCCATAATAATAAGCTCAAATGGTGGAATAAAGATATTTCAAACTGCCTGCCTTCTAAAAAATGTGCTAATGATAGATTAAAATCCTCACAAAATGACGAAGAACGGGTGAAATTTGTAGAGCTACGACGCAAAGCCAAAAAGTTAATTAAGCAAAGTAAAAAGACCTTAGAGTTACATATTGCGAATCAAAGTAAAACAAACCCGAAAGAATTCTATAGTTATATCAGAAAGAAAAAAGTAGTTACTTCAACTGTTGGACCGTTAGTCGATGAAAAAGGAGAATACACCAAAGACGAAGTACAAATGAGTAATGCCCTCAATACCTTCTTTGCATCAGTTTTTACAACAGAAGACCTCAGTGATATCCCTACACCATCGCCGATTCAGATTGATAATTCAGATGTTCTAAGCAATATCACCGTTACAGAGAGAGAAGTATTGAATTGTTTAGATAAACTCAAGGTAAATAAAACGCCAGGACCAGATACAATCTCGCCTAGAGTTCTAAAGGAAGCTAAAGAATGAGCTCTCCAAACCACTGACATTACTATTCAATAAATCCTTGCAGTCTGGAACTATGCCTGATCAGTGGAAGCTAGCCAACGTAACACCGATATTCAAAAAAAAGGCAGCAAATCCCTACCCTGTAACTATCGTCCAATTAGCTTAACCTCAGTTGTATGTAAAATGCTAGAAACGGTCATACGAGACAGACTCGTAAATCACTTAGAGGCAAATAACATACTTAAAGATACTCAACACGGCTTTCGTAAAAAACGTTCCTGTTTAACAAACCTCTTAGACTTCTTCCACGATATCCTCAACCTCTACGATGAGAGTAAAGCTGTAGATATTATATACCTTGATTTTCAAAAGGCCTTTGACAAAGTTCCCCACAAACGTTTACTGCTAAAACTAAAAGCGCATGGAATACAAGACGGTGTGTTGAAATGGATAGAAAATTGGCTCAGCAACAGAAAGCAAAGGGTAGTCATAAACGGTAAGGCATCTAAATGGACCAATGTAAGTAGCGGGGTACCCCAGGGATCGGTACTAGGACCAATTCTCTTTCTAATTTACATCAACGACATAGATGAGGGTCTCACCTGTACAATCTCAAAATTTGCTGACGATACAAAAATTGCAAATAGCGTACTCTCAAAAGAACAAGTTGACGATATGCAACACAATCTAGATAAATTGTCATGTTGGGCCCAAATTTGGCAAATGAGTTTCAATGCGGATAAATGTAAAGTACTACATGTCGGATACCTAAATGAGAAAGCAAACTATTCGATGAATGGCACTCAGCTTAAGAATGTAAACAGAGAAACTGATCTGGGAGTAACAATATCGAGTAACCTAAAACCGAGTCAACAATGTTCAGAAGTTGTTAAGAAGGCAAACAAAATAATTGGCTTTATAGGCAGGTCATTTGAGCATAAATCCAAAGAAGTTATCCTAACCCTTTACAATTCCTTAGTCCGCCCTCTTCTGGAATACTGCGTTCAATCCTGGTGCCCTTATTACCAAAAAGATATAAACAAGCTAGAACGAGTTCAACGTAGAGTTACCAAAATGATACCTAGCCTAAAGAACAAACCATACGAAGAGCGTCTTAGAGAATTAAATCTATTTCCTTTAACCCAGCGCAGATTAAGAGGCGACTTAATTCAAGTGTTCAAAATCATCAAAGGCATCGACAATATGAACTGTAGTAAGTACTTCACTATCGCCAATCTAATTACACGCGGGGAAACGGTTGCAAATTATTGGTAAATCTTTTAACTCGCACGAATCTAAGAATTTCTTCTTCAATCGAGTTGTCAACTTGTGGAATGGGCTTCCCCGAGACGTTATAGACTGCAGCACCGTTGATTCATTTAAATTCCGCCTAGACAAATATCTCGCATCAAACCCACGACTGACTGCGTTTGTAAATGAATAACTTTATCCTCCCCTCAGTTACTAACCCATATGTCCCCTACTAACTTCCTAGTCCTGCCACGTTAGTGGCAGGGCAGTAGTTCCCTTTCCAATGTTCCCTTACCCACTCTAAACCACTGTTTGGACACTTGATCCTCAGTGTTTTGGAGGACAAGCAGCCTAGAAGGGTCACTAGATCTGTTGTTGCTTGATTTCCTTTGTACTCCTTTGTACTCTCCTCTTTGTACGTGTTTATCCATCCCTCTGCCTCCCTCCATCCTTCCTTCCTTCTACTCTTCTCTTTGTACGTGTTTATCCATCCCTCTGCCTCCCTCCATCCTTCCTTCCTTCTACTCTCCTCTTTGTACGTGTTTATCCATCCCTCTGCCTCCCTCCATCCTTCCTTCCTTCTACTCTCCTCTTTGTACGTGTTTATCCATCCCTCTGCCTCCCTCCCTCCTTCCTTCCTTCTACTCTCCTCTTTGTACGTGTTTATCCATCCCTCTGCCTCCCTCCATCCTTCCTTCCTTCTACTCTCCTCTTTGTACGTGTTTATCCATCCCTCTGCCTCCCTCCCTCCTTCCTTCCTTCTACTCTTCTCTTTGTACGTGTTTATCCATCCCTCTGCCTCCCTCAATCCTTCCTTCCTTCTACTCTCCTCTTTGTACGTGTTTATCCATCCCTCTGCCTCCGTCCCTCCTTCCTTCCTTCTACTCTCCTCTTTGTACGTGTTTATCCATCCCTCTGCCTCCCTCCCTCCTTCCTTCTACTCTCCTCTTTGTACATGTTTATCCATCCCTCTGCCTCCCTCCATCCTTCCATCCTTCTACTCTTCTCTTTGTACGTGTTTATCCATCCCTCTGCCTCCCTTCATCTTTCGTTCCTTCTACTCTCCTCTTTGTACGTGTTTATCCATCCCACTGCCTCCCTCCATCCTTCCTTCCTTCTACTCTCCTCTTTGTACGTGCCATCCCTCTGCCTCCCTCCCTCCTTCCTTCCTTCTACTCTTCTCTTTGTACGTGTTTATCCATCCCTCTATCCTTCCTTCCTTCTACTCTCCTCTTTGTACGTATTTATCCATCCCTCTGCCTCCCTCCCTCCTTCCTTCCTTCTACTTTTCTCTTTGTACGTGTTTATCCATCCCTCTGCCTCCCTCCATCCTTCCTTCTACTCTCCTCTCTGTACGTGTTTATCCATCCCTCTGCCTCCCTCCCTCCTTCCTTCCTTCTACTCTTCTCTTTGTATGCGTTTATCCATCCTTCTGCCTCCCTCCCTCCTTCCTTCCTTCTACTCTCCTCTCTGTACGTGTTTATCCATCCCTCTGCCTCCCTCCATCCTTCCTTCCTTCTACTCTTCTCTTTGTACGTGTTTATCCATCCCTCTGCCTCCCTCCCTCCTTCCTTCCTTCTACTCTTCTCTTTGTACGTGTTTATCCGTCCCTCTGCCTCCCTCCATCCTTCCTTCCTTCTACTCTTCGTTCGCGTTTATCCATCCTTCTGCCTCCCTCTTTCCTTCTTTCTTCTAATGTTCTCTCTGCTCGTGTTCATCCATCTATCTGCCTTCCTCCATCCTTTGACCCTCCTCTCCCTACGCGTTTATCCATCCCTCTGCCTCCATTCTTCCTTCCTTCAACCCTCGTCTCTATTTTTCTGCCTCCATTCTTCCTTTCTGTCCTCCCTCCTCTCATTCATCCTTCTGCCCATGTTTATCCATCGTACTGCCTCCCTTCTTCCTTCCATCTATTTATCAATCTTCCCTCCGTTCCTTCATAAAATTATGTGGTATTTTCTTTCTTTCTTGCTTACCTTTCTTTATTCCTTACTTTTCTTTCTTTCTTGCTTACCTTTCTTTATTCCTTACTTTCTTGCTTACTTTCTTACTTTCTTGCTTACCTTTCTTCATTCCTTACTTTTCTTTCTTTCTTGCTTACCTTTCTTTATTCCTTACTTTCTTGCTTACTGTCTTACTTTCTTGCTTACCTTTCTTCATTCCTTACTTTTCTCCTCCTGGACTCCATTCTGTTCATCTATCCATCTGTTCATCCATCCTTCTGCTTCCTTCTTTATTACATCAATTCGACCTTCTTTACATTATTCCTTCCTGCCTTCCTTCCTTCCATCCTTCCTTCCTTTCTTACTTCCATCCATCCATCCTTCCTTCCTTCCTTCCACCCATCCTTCATTCCTTTCTTCCTTCCATCCATCCTCCCTTCCTTCCTTCCTTCCATCCATCCTCATCCTCCCTTCCTTCCATCCATCCTCCCTTCCTTCCATCCATCCTCCCTTCCTTCCATCCATCCTCCCTTCCTTCCTTCCTTCCATCCATCCTCCCTTCCTTCCTTCCATCCATCCTTCATTCCTTTCTTCCTTCCATCCATCCTGCCTTCCTTCCTTCCATCTTTCCTTCCTTCCTTCCTTTCTTACTTCCTTCCTTCCATCCACCCATCCTTCCTTCCTTCCATCCATCCTTCATTCCTTTCTTCCTTCCTTCCATCCTTCCTTCCTTTCTTCCATCCATCCATCCATCTTTCTTTCCTTCCATCCATCCTTCCTTCCTTTCCTCCATCCATCCTTCCTTCCTTCCTTCCTTCCATCCTTCCTTCCTTCCATCCATCCTTCCTTCCATACATCCTACTACTCTCACCTCTGGGCGGGTTCATCCATCCTAATTCCTCCAACCCTCCTCCATTCCTGCCTTCCATTCCTTCTCCTTTCATTAATCGTTCCTTTCTTTCTTCCTCCTTCCCTTTATGTCATTAAAAATTGCCTTTTAGCATTCCCCCTGCTCCCTTCCCTACTCAATTCCATCTATCCTTTCCCCTCTACAGATGCACAAAAACTTGCCAGCAGCCGAGGCATTTGGTTTTGTTTGTAAATATGAACTACTACTACTACTAAAACATAAATAATTGGTGACCAATAACATCAAATGAGTCATGTTCCCTGGTGGGTGTTTGTTTATGATATGAAACCAAACAATTACTTACAGACAAATAAAATGCTATTCCAGTTCCTACCACTGTAAATATTAGGACACGTTCTTTCCCTTTATGCTGGCTATCATTAGACAATTCTATACAGTTAAGAAAGGGGCCTTTTGAAACCAACGTGGTACAAACTAAAATAATGCACCTGTTAACTCCAATAGCTTCTAATAAATTACCAAATCGTCTATTGATAACCGGAATAAAGTGAAAAAGTGTCCTCAAATACTGAAAGGGTTAATATATATGTCCAATAACAAAACTATGGTGATAATTCGTATACAATATTTGTATTCTAAACTCTCTGGCTTCAGCTGTTTACCTTTCTCTCTCCCCCCTTCCCTTAGTCATGTGCCACTCATGACCCCTCGATTAATTCCCACGGTAAATACTGGATCATTATATACTATTTGTCACTTCCCACCGATAATGTTCTAATTCTTTCATTTGTTTTGTTTTCTACTCTGTTCGGTTATTCTCTTATTCCCAAGTTCAGTGTTTAGTACTCTCAGTCGGTGAGTATCCTAGGTTCGAGTCCTTGGAGTGCCACATGTATTTGTTGATTTCATTAATTGAGTTTAGAAGTAAAGTTGGTTGGTGAAAAAATATTAATTAACCCTAATGTGATTACCTTCATTTTATTTCGCTCTTGATAGCCTAGTGCTTAGTGTGCGAAATTTCGGTGTGAGTATCCTAGGTTAGAGTCCTTGGAGTACCACATGTATTCAATATTTTCATTGGTATCACTAGTTAAGTTTATTTGTAAATTAATTGGTGGGTTGGTGAAAACAAATATGAAAATATCGATGTTTTTTTATATTTTCTGTCTCTTATTTCATTCCCCAACTCTCTATTCTTCATTTGAAATCATCTGTCCTATTCATGTCACTCCATATATTTGTAAATCACTTGGCATATCCAACTGACTGCCTATATATACAAGAATAATCAGTCATACAAAGCACTTTTTATTATTTGTTTTTAATTATTTCTAACGCTGGTCATTAATTTCCCTGCCTGTTTCAGTCATAACTAACTCGACATTAATTACACAATGTGTTCACCCATTTTGTACTCTCGTTATCCTTTTTCTATATTTTCAAAGGTCAGGATACCTCTCTCCCAACCTGTCCAATGATATTAGTAGTGCATGCTTCACTCATCTTCTGATTCCCAACGTTCTTAAGCAATACCAACAAGTAATCTTTCACGCCCTTTCTTCATTGGTAAGTATACCCTCCCTCAGTCATTCCCAATATCTGTAGTAATTTCACAATTTTTAAGTCACTTGTAATCCCTTCCTTCATTGGCAAGTATACCCTCAGTCACTCCCAGTAATATCCTAATTTATAATTCCTTCCTAATTCATTGGCAAGTACCCTCATTCGCCCCCAATATCTGCAGTAATTTCCCCATTTTTCAGTCACTTGTACTCCCTTCCTTCATTGGCAAGTATACCCTCAGTCATTTCTCACTGTCATTTCTCTCACCTCTCCCCTCGGTCATTTCTCACCTCTGCCAGGCATTCATCCCTCCCCTCCACTAATATTTTTCACCTTAAAACATTCCTTTCTTATGCTATTAATATTTTCGCCTTTTACTCGTTCCAGGCTAATATTATTGTTATCTATTTTTGTATTAACTTCACCACAACACCAAACACCTCCAATGAAATTAATGAAAGGATATATGTGATCCACCAGGATTCGAACCCGGGTTATCACACACAGATTTTTAGACACCTTAACCATTACACCACCAAGACTGTATACCAGGGTTTTTACCAGGTTTGTATAATTGGATTTGGTAGGTTCTATTTGACTGGAGAAAGCAAGATCACACAACACATGCATAGAAGACAAATAGAGGATACATATAACACTGAGTATATTCATGAACAGTATTCATTAAAAGGCTCTTAATTATAGTAACACTAATTGAGCTATGTGGACATATGGTTTATACATAAATATACACTTTCCTAGCACGGGCGAGGCTCTGCAACAAGACCAGGAATTAAAATGGCTGTATGTTACCTCATGATTAATTCACAAAATAGGAATGATAAACTCTCACAAGATTCTAAGTCAAAACACTAAGGATTATAATTGGACTCTGAATTATTATTTACCTATGTACGGTAAGAATTATGGTAGAGTCAATATATGTGGACTCTAACTTATTTATCCCTTGTTTCTGGGTGTGACTGAACTTGTGGGTTTTCAACATTTACTCCTATTCGAGCAATTGGAGTTGAAGTGGTGAGGAGGTGAGGTAACAGCAATGGGGGTCTTCTGATTCATCTTTCCGTTGGGCCGTTCAGGTTGGCCTGTCGTGTGGATAATTTGTTTGGGTTACAGATGGATTAGCTGGTTTCGGGTCTTAAATGAAGCTCCTTAATGTCATGACACTTGGCACATTCACCGGACGAACGCGAGTATGTTTAGCATATAGCTAGAGTAACTCGACTATCCTGACCGTTATTCTAATCGGTGTTGAAGTTCTGTTCATGTACTCTTGGTGTGGGGTCTTTAATATGATGTCTCAAATGTCATGACACAGTGACAAGATATCGGGCTAACGCGAGTTGATAATAAGGTCATGACCATTATTATGTTCCTCGATCTGCCAACTGACCTTTATAAGAGGTTCAAAGAACTCCGGGCGGTGTTTAAGCCTTTTAATTGCAAGTGTCCGCTAACATGTTGTTGGACAGATGCACTAAGGACTTCTATATGCTGAGTGTCAGTTACGGTGTCTCGCAAAGCCCTGAAACTAGTCGAATGACCTTGCCATGTCAAGTATCTCTCGGTAGTTTAGAGTGCATGATAGTGGTGATTCAGCCTTTGGGTGGAAGTAGGGCGTAAGTGGCTTCTCTTCTGATGGTGCAGTTGGTCCTTCAGTCCCTGGCTGAATATTATTATTTTCCTGGGAGCCTCATGTGGTGTTGGTATTATGGGGATACTTTTTCCTGGTATTGATGGAAGTTCTGGTGTAATGGTGGTAATTCTGGCGTCTCGTCTGTTGTTCGTAGCGGGCGGGGAAGAGGTAGGAGCTGGTATATTTATGCGGGTATTATTTGTAGTATGCTGGTGGTGAACCTGGACAGTGGCTTCACTATTGTGTGTGTCTTTTGTTGTTGTTGATGTCCTTGTCTTCTGTCTCGAGTTGAATATTCTTGTTCTCTTTCTTCTTGTGGGTGATGTGGGTAAATTTTGGTATACGGGGCATCATATTTATCTTATTTCTGATTAATTCCGTCTTTGGTGTTGTTGGTTATATTTTAGTTTCTCCTTCGTCTTCTTTCTGGGCATGTTTTCTTTGGTAATCGGGGCAGGCATCTTGTCTCTTCTGTTTGTTATTATTTCCTTGTGATTCCACTATTGTTATGTCTTCTGCTGCTACTGCTTTACTTATTTTCCTTGTGGGCGAGTTGGCTTTGTTCTTCTCGTTTCCGCTACTTTCGTTGATGATGTGGGGGGTCGGAAGTGTAGGGCATCTTGATTCATTTTTGTCCTTGTTATTTCTGCTTTCGTTGTTGGCTTTACTTAAGTTCCTCCTTGTTCCTTACTCCTGGGACGTTTTCCTATTTGTTTCGTTCCTTGTTCCTCGGGGGTTTTCCTTTTGTTGGTTGTGGGGGTCTTCATTAAATGTGTTATTTTAATTACTATCTCCTCTTCTTCTATTTTACACTCCTCGTCCCATTTCGTATTTTTTGCATTATTTTATGTTCCCATTTGTATAATTGTTTTATCCTTTCATTCATTCAAGGTTATTAATTTCTTCTCCCTTTTCTTCTCTGTTCCTCTCATTTCGTATGAATTTTATCTTCCATTATGCTATTTTTATCATGTTATCTTATTTTCTCACTTTATTCAGTTGAGGCTTTTATTTATTTCCCCTGTTCCTGTTTGTCTTTCTCCGGTCGTCTATATTTTATATTGCATTGTTTTATCCTTATCTTCGTCTGATATTGTTTTTTCTTTTTATTAATTTGAGGACTCATTAAGGACTATCAATTTCTTCTCCTGACCCTCTTTGTTCATCGCCTCTCACCCATCTTATATTCTTTATTATGTTATTATCTTATCCTTCATTATGTTACTCTTCTCTCCACCGTTCTATCAGTTTTCCTTTTACTCATGAAATCATATTATATTCCTCTCCTTTCTTTTGTCTTTTATCTTATATTATGTTATTCCTCTTTCCATCATATTATATTGTCTCCTTGTACTCATTCTTCTTCTTATTTTGGAGTCGTTTTTCTCTTGCAATTCAACTTGAGACCAACTTGCCTCCCTCAATCTGTTTTCCCTCATCTTATTACTTAAACTGCTTCAAGCTCCGTGTGTCCAGACATTTTGACTCTAACGTACCTTGAATTTGGCTCTCTGTCATTCTTTCAACATTGGGGGAGACATTTTGTTACAGGCAGCTTTGCCTTCTGCCTTTGGCTTCTCCGGGGAAAGCTTAATACTAGGTTTAGGGTATAGCTTAGTGTGTTCATTTGTAATAAGTAGGATAGTAGTAGAACATTCTTGAAAACAAAGCTATTCATTTCTTCTCCCTCGCATTTCATCATTCTATAATCTGCTAGTATATCATGTTTGTCTTCATCATATTAGTTTCTCCATTTACTTACTCAAGGTTATTAATTTCGTTTCCCTGTCCCCTCCTTGTGCCTCACCCGTCATCCTTAATTCATCCTCCATTACGTTATTATTCTCCTGGTCTATTGGTTTCCCCTTTTACTCAAGGACCATCCATTCCATCTCCCTGACCCTCCTTGTAACTCTCCTGGCACCCTTATTTTATCCACCATTATGTCATTCTGCTCTTCGTCTATTAGCCTAGTTCAACCTTTTACTAATGTTAGGACTCATTAACCCGTTCATTATCGGTGCCGTCCTTTAAACTTTATTCTGGCCTTTCTTTGTTCTTCCATTGTGTTATCAGTCTCTTCGTATATTGGTTTCTCCATTTACTCCTCCAAGGCTATTAATATCGTGACCTGACCCTCCTTCTCCTCCTTTATTCCAGCTTCCCACGATTCCCCACCTCTCACGCTCTCCCATGAATTCGCTTGATAAAATCTTCAATTACTGGACCTCTATCCCTCTCCTATCTCTGTCTTCACTTTCATAAATTTCATTCCTCCGTTTCCTCTCTACTCTCTTTATCTTCTAGTTTGTTTGTCTGACCTCTCTCGGTCTATGCTAAAGGTAATTGGGGCATGGGTATATCGCAAAGCGAATCATAACGAGTTCTTTAGCAATGTGAATAGCAGGAAACCATTCAAAAATAGCATTGGACCTCTAAAGGATCCAACATGCCAATTACAAACCTCTGACACTGATATAGCTAAATCTCTAAACGACCATTTTGCCTCAGTATTCACAAGGGAAAATACCAGTGACATGCCAAGTCATGGATTAGTGCATGAGGGTGAAGTTCTTAGCAGAATCATATGTACCCCAGTGGAGATAGCAAAAATAATAGATAAGTTAAATTGGCTCAAGTCATCTGATAGCTTTCTACCCCGAGTTGTACGAGAAGTGCAAGATGGAATCGCACCTTTCTTGGCAGACATCTCAATAAATCACTAGAAAATGGAAAAGTCCCAGAAGACAGGAAACTGGCCAATGTGACCCCACTCTTTAAGAAAGGGGATCACGAGTGTCCCAATAAGTATCGGCCAATTAGCTTGACTTCTATCATAGTAAAACTCTTAGAAGGGATACTAGTAGACAATATAGTTGACTACCTAGAAATCCACAATTTAATTACAGATTCCCAACATGGATTCAGGCGACACTGATCATGTCTTACCAATTTGCTGGAATTTGTCCATGAAATACTGAAAGAGTATGACAAAAGTAGAGCCACATAGACATCCTTTACTTAGATTTAAAAACAAATTTTGACAAAGTGCCTCATTGCAGGCTTATGTCAAAAGTGAGTGCGCTAGGTATCAATACAAAGGTCACAAATTGGATAGAAAGTTGGCTAACGGGTAGAAAACAACAAGTGGTATATATATATATATATATATATATATATATATATATATATATATATATATATATATACTGTATATATAATCATCTCACGCCTTGACATTGGTAGACGGCAATAATTTGGGCAGATCGATCCAGCGAATCGTGGCAAAGCTCCAGTCCCTGTAAAAAGGACACCCCCTAGCTCTGTCAATCCAGGGAGTGCACAGCGTTAGAACTGTCTCTCTCTCTCTCTTTATATATATATATATATATATATATATATATATATATATATATATATATATATATATGTATATATATATATATATATCACCCTCCTCTGACATGGAGCTCAGTGGTCTGGTTAATCTGCTCTACTTAACCTAACCCTCCTTTGTTTGGGTTTTATCTACCATTCATAACCTCTGCCCCTTCCCCTCTCTTCCTATCACCTGTTTATTATTGTATACATCACTCCTTTATTAACCTCATGAGTCATAAGGATTAGCGTGGGTGTCCCGTTTTTCCACACCGTATGAGGACTTTATGAGGCTGTCCATCACCTCAACGCGGAGGGGCCGGGATGTCTCATAAAGTCCAGGTGAAGTAAATAGTGATGTAGATGGGTGTTATGAGAGAGAGAGAGAGAGAGAGAGAGAGAGAAAGAGAGAGAGAGAGAAAAAGAAAGAGAGAGAGAGAGAGAGAGAGAGAGAGAGAGAGAGTTATCCCTTTCACTACCGTGCCCACTTTTCAATGTGATTATCTGCATAACTAGGAACTTTTATACAGCTTAGGATGGTCCTCCAGAAAATATAATGGGGTAAGATATATTATACTTCAGTTATCCCTTGGACTCCCATAAACCCTCTCTATATTTACTAAAATCGTCTGATAACAACCACAATAGAATTACAAAGAGCGTCATAGAACACATAAAAGGTTAAGGGGGGTCACAGGATGTGTTTGTATCTCTCTCATTTCCTCTCTTTCCCTGGCTCGTATCCATTCGGCCCCATTCAGCCAACTGTTTTAAGACGTTTATCCCCATCCAGGTGTCGATTTCTTCCTGGCGAGCGATAGCGAGCCAGCATTATATGGAGAAATCCGGCTTCGCCGAAGACATTTTCCTTTAAAAAAATTTACAAATTTAGCTTGCTGTCATAACAAAAATAGATATATACCGGCTCGCTACCGCTCGCCAGAAAAATATTAACACCTGGATGGGGGTAAACGTCTTAAAACAGTAGGTTGAATGGGGCCGAATGGATACAAACCAAAGAGAGAAGGAGAGAAAGAGAAAAAAAGCAAGGTGGGCTCCCTTAAGTTCAAGTCTTTAGAAAGTTATAGACAAAAGATACAATTAATCATTGCTGCATGTATTTAGATTACTACGATACAAAGTGTATAACCGGAAGTAATGAAAAGGGATGTATATATATTCAAAAGTAGTGTAATGTTGTTACTTCTGGAGAACTTGAGATTAAGATTGACGAAAAATGTGATTAAAACTTTGGCAAGACAGCTTAATAAAAAATCAGAATGTTTATTACTGCTCTGCTCGAAATGAAATGTACATATGTGTGCTTGAGCGAGAGCATTTGTTGCTGTTAATAGGTCAGGTGAAGGTATTGAGGGATAAGCCTTTACAACGGCACCTCGTAGCTACTTTCTAGTTTTCCTATTTTCTGAAGAGTGTAGAGAGGGGAGAAGGGGTGTTGAAGAGAGAGGAAGCTTTTGGAGTGGCTTTGTTATGTGTGTTATTAGTCTGTATACGTCGTCGAGGTGTCCCCCGACTGGGTGCGAGCATGTGAAATATGCTAGGACGTACTACCACACACACTGAATGTCCGCCTTGACTGGGATCGAATCCAGATCAAGCAGATTCACACGTGAGCGTACTCTCCACTCGACCGCCGCGGCAATATATAGATGTAATGGTCAGTTTAGAGACCCTATAGTAACAGAGAACGACCAACCTTCACTGGTCTCATTATCATATCTGTACACTCATACGTCTATACCCATACTAGATATTCGGCAATACTGGTACAGGATGAATAGTTTAATCTTGGGATATCAAACGTACGTTGTCAAAACTATTTCTAAATACCCCGTCCGTTGATCATTATGACACCAAAATGGCGTTCAAAGAAAAAGATGGCCGATCAGTCTTACGACAGGGTCTTTTAACACAGTTAGTCCGTATGACAACAAACTGTAAACAATCGAGGACATTAATTAAAAAAGGTATGAACAAGGTATATAAAATCATTAGGTATACTGACAGTGATATACCTTTTCATCCATATCTAGCCTGCCTTAAGGGAGTCCACCTCGCTTTTTTTTCTATTTCTCTCTCTCTCTCTCTCTCTCTCTCTATCTCTCTCTCTCTCTCTCTCTCTCTCTCTCTCTCTCTCTCTCTCTTTGGCTTGTATCCATTCGGCCCCATTCAGCCTACTGTTTTAAGAGTTTAGCCCCATCCAGGTGTCAATATTTTCCTGGCGAGCGGTAGCGAAAACAAATATATATTTTTGTTTTGACAGCAAGCTAAATTTGTACATTTTTCGATAGAAAAATGTCTCCGACGAATCAGGATTTTTCCATACAATGCTGGCTCGCTATCGCTCACCAGGAAGAAATCGACACCTGGATGGGGATAAACGTCTTTAAAAAGTTGGCTGAATGGGGCCGAATGGATACAAGCCAGGGAAAGAGAGAAAAGGACAGAAAAATAAAACAAGCCAGTGACCCCCCTTAACCACTTGCTTCTCCCACTACCTATACCCACATACCTCTGCCCACCTACCTCACCACCCACTGCCTATCCCTCTATACCCCCCTGCCTCACCCACTGCCTATCCCTCTATACCCCCCTGCCTCACCCACTGCCTATCCCTCTATACCCCTGCCTCACCCACTGCCTATCCCTTTATACCCCCCTGCCTCACCCACTGCCTATCCCTCTATACCCCCCTGCCTCACCCACTACCTATCCCTCTATACCCCCCTGCCTCACCCACTGCCTATCCCTTTATACCCCCCTGCCTCACCCTCTGCCTATCCCTCTATACCCCCTGTCTCACCCACTGCCTATCCCACTATACCCCCCTGCCTATCCCTCTATACCCCCTGCCTCACCCACTGCCTATCCCTCTATACCCCCCTGCCTCACCCACTGCCTATCCCTCTATACCCCCCTGCCTCACCCACTGCCTATCCTCTATACCCCCCTGCATATCCCTCTATGCCCCCCTGCCTCACCCACTGCCCTCTATAACCCCCCTGTCTCACCTATATCCCTCTATATGCCCCCCCTGCCTCACCCACTGCCTATCCCTCTATACCCCCCTGTCTCACCCACTTCCTATCCCTCTATGCCCCCCTGCCTCACCCACTGCCTATCCCTCTATACGCCACTGCCTATCCCTCTATATCCTCCTGCCTCACCCACTGCCTATCCCTCTATGCCCCCCTGCCTCACCCACTGCCTATCCTTCTATACCCCCCTGCCTCACCCACTGCCTATCCCTCTATACCCCCCTGCCTCTCTCCCTGGCTCACCTAGCTGCCTCTCCCGTGCCTGCTTACCTGTCTGCCTCTCACATTCTCTGCCACCCTCCGAACCATCCTCCTCCTCCCAAAGATAAACCAACATATGTGGACCCACCTACACTCACCCCTTTGGATACCAATATATATATATACTGTACATAATTTTTTTTTCGTCATCAAACCACCGAACCAGGTAAATGCTGTAACCACTAAACCACTGTCACACCAACAGATTTAGCAACGGGTTTTCTAAGTATGTTAACCAATAATCACACAATGCAGCAATAGTATAATAATTTAAAAACAGAATAATATAATAACATTATAATGATACAATAACATGATAATAACATTTATAACAAATAAAATATATCATATACAAACCGACTACTATGGCAGGAGCTTTACGCTAAATTCCGTAAGCATTGAGGTCCAGCAGCCGGTAATTAATTCTCACACCAGCATGTTCGGGGTCTTCGAAATAATTTTGAGCGCAGAAGAGTACCTTGTGGAATTTACAAATCTTCGACCATAATGTTGGAAAATTAATACCAAAAATTGGACCAGTGAGCCTACAATATAAAGTGTAAATTATTTACATCGATAATAATTTCTTTGATGTCCAGCAACCTAAAATTAAATTTTGCGAATTGAAATTGTGAATCTGAATAGTCATATTCATATTATCACCAACCCACCAATTAACTTACAAATAAATGTAATTAATGCAATCAATGAAACTAATGAATACCTGCTGTACTCCAAGGATTCAAACCTAGGAACCTCACACCGAAACTCAGCGCACTATAACCATTACGTTAGTCTTATAGAAGCATAGATTGATTTGCCTACTATTTGCACTTTAATTATTACTTTTCACTTGTAACAATTGTATGTATTCTCGTTCCTTTTAAACTATTATCTTTATTTAACGATGTCAACTTAGTTTGCATGGGAAGTTCAGTCACAATATCATACTTTAGAAATGATGAAGGCAATATGCAATATTAGAAACTTATGGCATTCTCTCTTTTATAAGGTATCTCTCTCTCTCTCTCTCTCTGAAAATCCGTCTATTATATATATATATATATATATATATATATATATATAATGTGCGGGAGAGAGGAGAGATAAAAATAAAAGCAGGATTTTCATATGCTGACATTTGCGACTAGTGTGTTTCTGAGAAGGTTATTTGAAGGAATTTGCATGTAACAGTGAGATTGTGGAAGACGAGAGAGAGAGAGAGAGAGAGAGAGAGAGAGTGTGTGTGAGAGAGGGAGAGAGAGTGTGTGTGTGTGTGTGGTTTGGTAATTCATCATGCATCTATCGTCATTCCATAAGACAATATTTCTTTTTCCAGTACATTATTTCCAAAACTCACGAATTACAGTACGATTCAGAATAAGCTAGTCAAAGCAGCCACACCCCTAAGCGGGTTATCTGTAACAAAATGAACTGTACAAAGGCCAGCTTCTCCTAAATTGCAGAATAAGGGTGGGAATGTGTTGGAAGGCGGGCGCCATCCGTCTCCGTAAGGGAGAAGGTATACACTGAGAGAGTCCTGAGATCACTGATTATTGTAATAGTGATAGAAGAGTGAGAAAGATGCAACATTGCATATAGTGAGAGATTGTAGGGAATTTATAATAGGAGGCGAGTTGATAAGACACAATTCTTGTACCCCTGTACAGAGCAAGAAACTGAGCTTGGGTAAAGAACCCCCGGAGACGGTTCAGCACTCCTAACTTCTGGGAAGCTGTTTTAGCAAGAGTGGTGATATGGTTCCAAGACCAGAAGAAAAAGAAACACTAATGTACCACTAATGGACCTTTAAATGGGTAAATTATTATGGACACATTAATTACCCTTTGCGTACTCACAATTGCTTAGAGTGTAGGATAAAGAATTATACCCAAGATAAGCTCTCAGTACTTTATAACCTCACATAGCAGTCTTAAAGCATAGCGTATGTGGCTCTCCTGGATACCATAAAAGGACTCATTCGCATATTTACTAGCAGATGCCTCCAACCATAAACCGCCATAAAGTACAAAATAATTTTTTCTCGCAAATATATTTAATTATTTTATATAATATAAATAGAATACTCACTCTTTCTTCAAAAGACAAAAAGAAAAACAAACTGTAATTTTAATATTTTCGGATACTTAGATCGGTTACGTAGTGATGTGAGAAAAGAGACACTTCCATAAGATTCTCTCAAAAACTTTAATATTCATATCTAAATAAAGCTCGGGGAAGACAGAATTAATGAAGATGAATAGGATTAGGATTACTCTTCTTTGCCTTGGTTCAGGAGCTGTTTTCATACTCATACATTTTGTCTTCTTCATTGAGGTTTGCTTTTACATTTCAGATATCTTTTGTTTACTGATATACGTGTTGTGTGTGTGTGTGTGTGTGTGTGTGTGTGTGTGTGTGTGTGTGTGTATTACTATATATGTGTGTTCTAGTGCTGTCATATGTTTATTCGAATGCGTTTATTAATTCAGTTTCTTATTTCGTTTAATAGTTCATTTCATTTCATGCATATTCTCCGTTATATATAATATTAAGATATTTGATGTTCACTGTTTAATACTCTGAACTATTTGTAGATCTCTTTTCTCAATTCTTAGGTTTCCTTTTCTTTCATTATACTGTATACAAATTTACATAGATACACTGACCACACAGAGCTTAAAAACCATGCAGGGTGAACAGGATTTTACCTTTAGAAGATAGTTACGATGAAACATTTCCTTTCTGTTTTCTGGCTATAATTAGAAAATTTTATTCAGATAAGGAAGGGTATATGGAGGTCAGAGGGTTACTGGAGATAACCTTTGTCCATATAATTCCCACAGATCCTTCCTTAATTGTATAAACTCGTCAAATGATAGCCAGAATAAACTGTCAAAAAGCATTATCATCGAACACAGAAGCGTAATCCAGGTCACTCTCACAAACACCTCTTCCTCCTATTCAGTTCACTACACTTAAGGGGAGGTATTTAGTTTGTTCCCTAGACCTCCATCAAGCTTAAAATTACACCCCCTTGAATCCCTTTCAAGATAAATTTGTACATTTTTCGGTAGAAAAATGTCCCGGCCGAAGGCCGTTTCCTCTTAAATTACTGGCTCGCTATCGCTCGCCAGGATAAAATCGACACCTGAATGGCATGAAAGGTCTTAATATGGGGTGAAAGTTCTTAAAATTGCTAAACTAATGGGGCAAACGTTTTATAGTATCAAAAGCAATGAGCAAAAAGAACATGAGGGAGAAAGGGGTCAAGAAAAAAATCCCTCAAGTGGATACCTCCCCTTAACAAGCACACCAGACATCTTTACAAAACCTATAAATTACCTATAATATGTCATTTGATTGTGGCTCCGTCACTCTTTCAACCTTTAGGGGAGACACTTGTTACAGGCAGCTTTACCTTTTGGCTCCTTCATACACATTCCCCCCCCCCCCCCCCCCACACACACACAAATATATTTAGTTATCGAGATATATCTTCCTTCTGATTCTCAAAGGGCCTTCCAAAGCTGAATAAAATCGGCAAGTGATAGCCAGAATAAAGTGAGGAGAGCGTCCCCAAATACAGAAATAGATTAATGGCGTTCAAAGCAAAATGGTCCGATCTCTCTTACTGTAGGGTCTCTGTTGGGAAAAGGTTTCAGGATTTTTTAAGGGGGGTCACCTGCTTTTCTTCTCTCCTTTTCTCTCTTTCTTTGGCTTGTATCCATTCGGACCCATTCAGCCTGCTGTTTTAAGACGTTTACCCCCATCCAGGTGTCAATATTTTCCTGGCGAGCGGTAGCGAGCCGGCATATATAGGCTATATATTCTATTTTGACAGCAAGCTAAATTTGTACATTTGTCGATAGAAAAATTTCTCCAGCGAAGCCGGATTTCTCCATACAATGCTGGCTCGCTATCGCTCGCCAGGAAGAAATCGACACCTGGATGGGGATAAACGTCTTAAAACAGTTGGCTGAATAGGGCCGAATGGATACAAGCCAGAGAAAGAGAGAAAAGGAGAGAAAGATAAAAAAAAGCAGGTGACCCCCCTTAAGCTGGATAGTATTTTACCTTTCACCTTCCTCTCGTGTTGCACCAGTTTTGGGCTATTTCTTCCACTGCCAATTTTTCTCAGACGATTTTTGGTGTATCTTGCTTTCTTATATGTTATCTGTGTTTCCATTTTATTATCGTTATTCATATTATATTTACTTATATTTTCCCATATCCAATCTCTATATCCACTATATTTACTTATGTTTTCCCTTATCCAATCTCTATATCCACTATATTTACTTATATTTTCCCATATCCAATCTCTATATCCACTATATTTACTTATATTTTCCCATATCCAATCTCTATATCCACTATATTTACTTATGTTTTCCCATATCCAATCTCTATATCCACTATATTTACTTATGTTTTCCCTTATCCAATCTCTATATGCAGTATATTTACTTATGTTTTCCCATATCCAATCTCTATGTCCACTATATTTACTTATGTTTTCCCTTATCCAATCTCTATATCCACTATATTTACTTATGTTTTCCCTTATCCAATCTCTATATCCACTATATTTACTTATGTTTTCCCTTATCCAATCTCTATATCCACTATATTTACTTATGTTTTCCCATATACAATCTCTATATCCACTATATTTACTTATGTTTTCCCATATCCAATCTCTATATCCACTATATTTACTTATATTTTCCCATATCCAATCTCTATATCCACTATATTTACTTATGTTTTCCCTTATCCAATCTCTATATCCACTATATTTACTTATGTTTTCCCTTATCCAATCTCTATATCCACTATATTTACTTATGTTTTCCCATATCCAATCTCTATATCCACTATATTTACTTATGTTTTCCCATATCCAATCTCTATATCCACTATATTTACTTATGTTTTATCCAATCTCTATATCCACTATTTACTTATGTTTTCCCTTATCCAATCTCTATATCCACTATATTTACTTATGTTTTCCCTTATCCAATCTCTATATCCACTATATTTACTTATGTTTTCCCATATCCAATCTCTATATCCACTATATTTACTTATGTTTTCCCATATCCAATCTCTATATCCACTATATTTACTTATGTTTTCCCTTATCCAATCTCTATATCCACTATATTTACTTATGTTTTCCCATATCCAATCTCTATATCCACTATATTTACTTATGTTTTCCCTTATCCAATCTCTATATCCACTATTTTTATGTTTTCCCAACAATCTCTATCCACTATATTTACTCATGTTTTCCCATATCCAATCTCTATATCCACTCCCTCAATTGTTCTAATGAATGTTGTGTTTACCTGCTCTCCTACCTTTTTCTTGTTCAGCTCTATTATTGTTATGCATAGTATATTTACTTAAAGGGTGGGTGGGGGGGGGGGGGCAGGATTAATCCCTAGACATCGAACACACTTTAAGAAACACCCACAAAACCCCCCTTCGGTTCCTCCTAAAGTACAGGCTGCTATTGTTTGCTAGATAAAAATCAACATGTAAATAGCAAAACAATTCGTAATGTAGACAGATACATAGGACGAAAGGTCTTAACATCACCAAACTAATTGGGCAAACGTCTTAAATTCTCAAAATAAATGGAGAAAAACAAGAGGGAGACAGGGGTCCAGAAGAAACACAAACCTCCCCCTAAGTTTTCCCTGATCCAATTTCATGTAACAATTTGTTTTGTTTATTTCATCTTACTTTGCTTTGTCTAGATGAATCGCTGATATTATTGTTATCTTATTTCATTTATTATCTCTTTCATATCGTTATTCATAGTTTAATGATCATATATATTCATAGTTTATTGACTTTGCTTTCTCAAGACGATTCTTTGCTATTATTGTTATCATATTTACTTTGATTTTTCTTAATTAAAGTGTTATCCATTATAAATATTCTCTCCCTTACTCAATCTCATTTAACCCTTTCTGTACCAGCAACGTTTGTTATATTGTATTCTAGCTATATGTTGACAATTGTATGCAGCTTAACAAGGATCTGTGATAAATAAATGGGTTGCTCGAGATAGTTTGAAGCCTTATATTTGCTAGAGATCCATCCTAAACTGAATAAAATCGATTAGTAGTAGCCAAAATAATATATAAAGGATGTCATCGGTACTGAATGGGTTAACACATGTATTATTCTATTTCATCCTCCTTTTTTTTCTCGAGCAGATTCGACAGGGTTGTGTAATGTCACCATGGCTGTTTAATATGTTTATGGATGGTGTGGTGAGGGAGGTGAAAAGGAGGACTATGGGAAGAGGATTGGGTTTAGTAGGAAAGAATGGTAGAGATTGGGAGTTGAATCAGTTGCTGTTCGCTGATGACACAGCATTGGTGGCGGATTCTGATGAGAAACTGCAGCGGGTAGTCAAAGAGTTTGGTGTGGTTTGTGGAAGGAGGAAACTGAAGGTGAACGTCAATAAAAGTAAAGTAATGGTGTGTAATAGGGGAGAGCATAGGGTGAATCTAGATGTGAGGCTGGATGGGGAAATATTGGAACAAGTAGAGTGTTTTAAATATCTAGGAGGAACGATAAGCAGGAGTGGAGGTATGGAAGTGGAGGTAAAACAGAGAGTGTGTGAAGGAAGGAAGGTTTTCGGAGCAATGGGAAGTATGTGGAAGACGAGAAATCTCGGAGTGAAAGTAAAAAGTGCACTGTATCAAGGAATTGTTGTGCCAACAATGATGTATGGGGCTGAAACATGGGCTCTGAAGAAAAAGGAGAAAGAGGGCTGGATGTGATGGAGATGAGCTGCTTGAGGAGTATGTGTGGAGTTACTCGTAGAGACAGATTGAGGAATGAAGAGATACGTAGGAGAGTGGGGCAGCAGGAACATTTGTCAGCCAGAGTGGACAGAAGGGTGCTGAGCTGGTATGGTCATGTTGAACGAATGGGAGATGAAAGGCTTACAAAGAGAATATGTGAGTCAGGTACAAGGGGAGATAGAAGGGCAGGAAGACCCCCATTGAGATGGAGAGACTGTGTAAGAAAGGCTTTGGATGATAGAGGAATGACTATAGATCAGGCAGGGGAAGTGGTGGTGGACAGGAGTGAATGGAGAATGCTTGTGAATAGTTGAGTGAACACATGGTCATTTGGAGTAAGGGGTCGGGCGCAAGTTCGACTAGATAATAGTCCATCAGGCGCCTGGCCCGGGGGGATGATTAATATGAAGGGTGTGCCTGGAAGTGTGGTGGGAGGGCTTGTGGCTTTGGCTCCGCTGCATGTCTGCCTGCCGAGATCGGAACCTCTCCGGGTGGTCAGGGGCCGGGGGAGTGCTGGAGCGACCTTGATAACCCTGGTCTCTGGGTCTTCTCCTGGGTGACCTGGATGTGTGTGAGTTTGTGTTTTTTATCTGTGTTTATTTTTTGTTTTATGTTGTTTTTGTGTTTTCCCTGTTCTTGCTCTGTCTTGAGTCGGCTACCCCCAAAATGGGGATTGGGCCTGAGCATATAGATAGATAGATAGATAGATTTGTTGCTTTATTTCTCTTGAATCCTACTGTATTTCAGGAATTTTGGGGAATATTTTACTGGATATATAAATAGTGTTTTATGGGGTGTCGATAGGGGCATGATGAAGTATCGAAACCCACACACACACACACACACACACACACACACACACACACACACACACATTCACACACTTGCACTCTCACTTTTTCCTCTCTCTCTCTCTCTCTCTCTCTCTCTCTCTCTCTCTCTCTCTCTCTCTCTCCCCCCCCCCCCCTCCCCCGGCGACCCGTGACAGAGAACCCCGGATTCAATCTCATTCCTCAATTTATTATCTCACTTTCCCACTTTCTTTAATCTCTCTCCGGCCTCTCTTACTTTATTACCCCCTCCATCTCTCACCGGAGCCTTATCTCTTTCTCTCGTTCAATTGTGTCTGTCTTCTTCTTGTTTATTACTTTTACGGGGTTCTGGTTTTGGGAGGACTTTGCGATTTCCACTCCTACCATCACGACGTACACACACACGCGCGCGCACACTCACACACACACCTACTCACATACACCTGTTTACAAACACACTAACACACACACACACACACGTACACATACACCTGTTTAAACATACACTCACTCACACACACACACACACACACACACCCATACACACACTAACACACACACACGTAAACACACACCTGCTTACATACTCACAAACACACACACACACACACATGCATATATAAAGCACATATACACACATACACATATTCCTGCCCATACATTAATACGTTCTATGCACTTACGCAATCCATAGTCATGCATGATAAAGCACACACACGTACACTTACACTTGTCCACATACTAACACACACACACACACACCCACATATACACAGACACAAGCATGCTAACATCTCTTCACAAAGATAAACACTCTTATACTGTACACTCCCAGGTTAACACACATACACACACATACACACACACACACACACACACACTATATAATAAGCTTATACACCTACACGCATAAAGCAAACAAACACACACACACACATCCATCTAAAATTCGTGTCATACCTTCACCAACTTAAACTTTCTCTCCCAATCTACTCAGGAAGGCAAATTACTCCTTCAGAAAACTGTGAAATTGAAACCATTCTTTAGGTGTGGAAAAGTGGTAATTTGTAAACATGGAAAACAAAGGACGAAGATGAAGGAAGGAAGGACGGAAGGAAGAAAGGGGATGGAACAAATTGGAAAGATATATATATATAGAGAGAGAGAGAGAGACAGTTACACAGAAACTCAGACCACACAGACCTTACGGTACTAGGTGGTCTGGCCTTAATACTACTAGACAGGGACAGTTTATAGTAGAAGAATAGGACAGTAAAATAGAAGGCTCTCTCCCCACTCTCCGCTCCCTCCGGCTAAAAATCCGTACCGGAAAATAGGATGAAGTGTAACCTTACGGGACAGGAAATGCCCACAGGGAAAGTGTTTATAGAGCATAGAAAGACATTGGTTTCAAAGGGAAATTACACATGCCTACTGATTAATTTATATCATCTTCATCATCTTCATCTGATGATCGTCCAGTCTTTTCTTAAACGTATCAATTGAATTACTGTCGACCACTTTACTGAATTACTGTCGACCAAAAGAGAGAGAGAGAGAGAGAGAGAGAGAGAGATTACGAGAGCGAGCTGAGGGAAGCAGGAGGGAATATTAGAATAAGACATAAAAGACCTTGAAAATATGAAGGCTTTTAAGAGTGCGGTTATAGATGGCAGGGGAGAGAGAGAGTAAAACGAGAAAAACACCAAATACGAAAGAAAATAGCCGAGAAAAAAAGAATGAGATCAAAAATAAATAACAATACAAAATAAATAGTCTCATGAGTTGTATTCTTTGAAACTTAAAAAAAAATCAGCCACTTAGGTGTACAGTTCCGGACAGATGAAACAGCAACACCTCGTCCACCCGCTATGTGGTGAGGGGCTCTGCGGATTTGGTAACACTGGCAGGAGGTGGGAGGGATGTGGGTGGGTGGGTGATGAGGGGAGGTATGTGGGGGGTTTAGGGGGGAATTGGGAGGGTGAAAAGGCAGCAATCATGGTGTGGCTGGTGGGAGGGGGCAAACAAGTGACAGGGTAGGGGAGAGCAGACTGGCAAGAGGCATGTGCGCGATTAAAAATGTTAATTAGGATTCACCGTTGATGTGGTGCCGGATCAGGAATAGTTTAAAGGATTGCATCCCAGAACATTTCGATAGGTTATAAAACTGGATTGACTAATTAAGGGCAACGACATGACATCGTAATCGTTATGACATGTAATACCATGTTAGGACATAGTTGTTAAATGTAGCATACAGTGATATTGTAGGTGTGTGTAATTTAAAATCCTGTGGGAGTAGCTTGTTCTATAGGAAAATTTGCTTCTCACTCTGTTCTCCCCTACCCCGTCACTCGTTTGCCCCCTCCCACCAGCCATACCATGATTACTGCCTCTTCACCCTCCCACACTCCCCCCTAAACCCCCCACATCCCTCCCCTCATCATCCACGCACATCCCTCCCACCTCCTGCCAGTGTTACCAAATCCACAGAGCCCCACACCACACAGCTGGTGGACGGGGTGTTGCTGTTTGATCTGTCCGGAACTGTACATATTTTTTTAGGCTAGATTCTGATAACAAAACAACATACCATTACCAATTAAAGAATGTTGTCACACCAACAACCACCACACAACAACCACAACAACAACAACAACAACCACATCAAATAACAACAACAACCACAACCAGAGCAACAATCACATACACCATAACCAAAATAGCAACCACATCAACTATAACCACTATCAACATCAACAACAGCACCAGCTAGAACCACCACTCCCGCAACTACAATACCTACAACAATCACAACAACCACCCCAACATCAACAACCATAACCACAACCACCACTACCACAACAACCAGAGCAACATCCGCATCAACAACAATCCCCACCACAACCAGAGCAACAACATAACCACTAACCACATCATCAACCACCACCACAACAACAACCAATACCATAATCAGAGCAACCACCACCACAACATCAACCACCACCATCACAACAACCACATCAACAACCACCACCACAACAAACAACCACCACCACAATCAGAGCAACAACCACAACCACCAACACAACAACCACCACCACAATCAGAACAACAACCACTACCACCATCACAACAAACAACCACCACCACACTCAGAGCAACAACCACCACCACCATCACAACAACCACCACCACAACAAACAACCACCACCACAATCAGAGCAACAACCACCACCACCATCACAACAACCACCACCACAACAAACAACCACCACCACAATCAGAGCAACAACCACCACCACCATCACAACAACCACCACCACAACAAAGAACCACCACCACAATCAGAGCAACAACCACCACCACCATCACAACAACCACCACCACAACAAACAACCACCACCACAATCAGAGCAACAACCACAACAACAACAACCACCACTACCATCACAACAACCACATTAACAACAACCACCACCTCTACCACAACGGGTCTGAGGTGTTAAGGAGTGGCGTCCCGCGGGGGAGGGTATGTATAACAAAGTTAGCTCTGAGAGAGAGAGTTGTGGAAATGTGGGGAAACCAGGGGAGGATTAGTGAGGAATGGACGGAGAGAGTTAAACAAATGTTTTGAGAAACGGGGGAATGGGGATGTGAACTGGGAGGGATAGATAGGGATGGAGGGAGGAATGTAGAGAGCTAAAGATAGGTTAAATGAGGAACAGAGGAATGGGGAATAAGTGTGTGAACTGAAAGGGATAGAGACGACTGGAGAGCTAAACCTGGAGTCACACGAGCCCTTTTTCGAGCAAGTTTTACGGGCAATTATGGTCTGGAAGCTTAAAAAGTTACACTTCATCAGAATTCAGCCGCCTAACATAATCTACCTTCAGTCTAGTTGCCGATACCTGTGCGAAAAATCCCAAACAAAATACGAGAAAAAACTTGCTCACGGTAAATTGATGGAAAAAGTGCTAGTGTGACACCGGCTTAAAGTAATGTTATGAGGGATGGAAGACTCGGGAAAAACCGAAAAAATTCTATGAGGAATGGACTGAGCGAGCCAAATGGCCACCTAATAGGAGTGAAGTATCTTATTATCACTAAACCAATGGGATGAAACGTCTTAAAATCTCCAAACAAATGGACGACACCGCATATTTTCACGAGTGGTTTTACGGGCAACTTTTGATTTATTATAACTTCTAATTTATTCTGACAACATATCTAACTAGTTTGTACTGGCAACGGCGACTAGACTGGAGGTAAATTGTTTCAGGTTATCACAATTATTGTCATACAAGTTTAAGGGAAGATTTTTTAAATAGTTTGTTTATTTACTGATATATTTATTATATTATTTATATTATTATTATTGATATTATTAATATTACTAATTTTTCTCCTTTTTATTTTTTTTAGTTTCATCTCTAGATCTCCATCGACCTTCAAAAATATACCAAGACCGACCCTTCGAGATAAATATACCAAGACCGACCCTTCGAGATAAATATACCAAGACCGACCCTTCGAGATAAATATACAAGACCGACCCTTCGAGATAAATATACCAAGACCGACCCTTCGAGATAAATATACCAAGACCTACCCTTCTAGATACATATACCAAGACCGACCCTTCGAGATAAATATACCAAGACCGACCCTTCGAGATAAATATACCAAGACCGACCCTTCGAGATAAATATACCAAGACCGACCCTTCGAGATAAATATACCAAGACCGACCCTTCGAGATAAATATACCAAGACCGACCCTTCGAGATAAATTTTTGCATTTCTTTAAATCGCCAAACTAATGGGTCGCTTGTCTGAAAATCTCAAAACCAATGGGACTAAAGATAAGGGTGAAGGGAGTCCGGAAAGTATGTATTTATGTATGTATGTATATACTCAGGCACATACCCCATTGCTGGGGGTGGCCGACTCGAGACAGAGCCCGAATAGAAACAATATTCAAGGGTTCTAATTCGCAGGGTCCGAGACCACTTTCGTGTTCCCTTTCAGATGTGGTCAGATAAAAGCTACTGAAAATGGCTGCCAGTAAAAAATAAAATACAAATATATATACTGTATATATATATATATATATATATATATATATAATATATATAATATATATATATATATATATATATATACAGATAATTATTATATATATATATATATAATTATAAATATATATATATATATATATATATATATATATATATATATATATATATATATATACTGTATATAGTTAAATATAGATAATATTATTTATAATAAAAGTAACTATCATTATTTTAAATAGCAATAAATTGAAACACCTTGTTAGAATCCACCTTAAGTTCTTGTGTGTGTTGCGCATCAAAGCTGGGGAACAAGGAATAAAATCGTATCTTTTGCCGGTCAGTCATCTAAAATCAGAAACTTTCCAAACGGAGTCCCACAAGGATCCGTCCTATCGCCCGCACTCTTCAATCTGTACATGCACGATATAACTACACCCAATACTCCCCAAATAAACTTAGCCTCCTATGCAGATGACATAACACTCACATGCACACACCATGACCCAAGAAGAGCAACAGATCTCCTTCAACCCTATCTCAAACAGACTCAATCTAGCCCCAGCCAAATCCACCGCAACCCTGCTCACAAGCTGGACAGGTGAACACGAATACATCCCTCAACTCACCATAAACAACACACCCCTAACACATACACACACATCCAAAATCCTAGGAGTAACATATGATACTCATATGACATTCAAACAGCACACCACAAACATTAAAAAGAAACTGACACCCAGACTTAACGCCCTCAGGTCACTTGCTCACACAAAATTTGGACACAACAAAGAAACTACCACCACAGTATATAAACAATACATAAGATCAGTAATGGAATACGCAAGCCCAGCCTGGTCTTCTAACCTAGCTGAAACACATCATTAGGACCTTACAGGACTATTCAAAACAAAGCCCTGAAGATCATTACAGGCTGCACAGCTACTGCACCCACAGATCATCTACATCAAGAAACCAAAATCCTCAAAGTCAAAGACCATCTGGACATGAGAGGCACTCAATTCCTGGCAGCAGCCTCCACGAACCAAGACCACCCACTACACTACATGGCAACACACCCACAGACACAAGAAATATCAAAAACAACACCCAGCACACGGTATCACACACAATTATTGTCCTCTCTCCTCCCTGCCCACCCCGAACCAACTTCCAGAAGCACAGTCATACTCATATCACTCCCCAATCCAACCACTCACGCACAGACAACACGCAGCTGCATGCACGACCTCCCGAAATCCATCCTTCCGAATCCTCCCTCCCTCGCGAGGACAGAGTCCACCTGGCCAGGCTGAGATGCGGACACCATCCAGCTCTCCTGAGCTATCAGAAGAGGCTGGATGACTCCGTTATCGACGCCTGCCCGGGATGTAACACAGCACCCCATACCATTAAACACATCATAGAAGACTGCATTTCACACAACCACTTACGCCAACAACACAACCTACACTCAATGAGAGCTCTGTGGGAAAGCCCGATCGTGGCCATGGCCTTCCTCAGGGACTCGGGGCTGTTCGGCCAGGCAGCTTAGGGAACAACAACAACAACAACAACAAGGAATAAATGGTGTACAGAAATAACACCTCGGGACTGATGATATTTATTGAAATAGATAAAAGGGTAGAAAAATTCGTTTGAAGTCCGAATGAGTACAATATGAAATTTTGAACGATAAGTGTATTTGGTAATGCGGAAAACGTTTATGAAAATAGTGATGGTAGTCACACATGTAGTCTATATTGAAAACGAGCATTGGTAATGTTTGTTGGGGCTTTTCAAATTTAAAATATATTAAATTTGTGCTATCATATTAATATCTCAAGAGATAAACGTAATATAGGGGCTAAAGTTATTTTGAGAGTAGTATATTATTTGCATAGTAAGTATAATGATTGAATATACTGTTGACCTATTTTCTATTTTAATCGAGTTACACATTCGACTATGATGAATAATTGTATTGCACATGCAGAAGAGTTAGAACCTTATCGGTGAAAACTAGTTCGAGAAAGTTAATTACTCCAAATTCACCCAATTTCTGTCTATACATTTTACAAGTGTACAAAGAGTTTGGTGTGGTTTGTGGAAGGAGGACACTGAAGGTGAACGTCAATAAACGTAAAGTAATGGTGTGATCATAAGGTGAATCTAGATGTGAGGCTGGATGGGGAAATATTGGAACAAATAGAATGTTTTAAATATCTAGGAGGAACGATAAGCAGGAATGGAGGTATGGACATGGATGTAAAACAGAGAGTGTGTGAAGGAAGGAAGGTTTTTGGAGCAATGGGAAGTACGTGGAAAACGAGAAATCTCGGAATGAAAGTAAAAAGTGCAATGCATCAAGGAATTGTTGTGCCAACAGTGATGTATGGGGCTGAGACATAGGCTCTGAAGAAAAAAGGAGAGAAGAAAGCTGGATGTGATGGAGATGAGCTGCTTGAGGAGTATGTGTGGAGTTACTCGTAGAGACGGATTGAGGAATGAAGAGATGCGTAGGAGAGTGGGGCAGCAGGAACATTTGTCAGCCAGAGTAGACAGAAGGGTGCTGAGCTGGTATGGTCATGTTGAACGAATGGGAGATGAAAGGCTTACAAAGAAAATATGTGAGTCAGATACAAGGGGAGATAAAAATAAAAAATAGGAAAAATGGGGATTGGGCCTGAGCATATAGATAGATATAGATAGAATAGATAGATGAATTAAATATATTAGTAGCTCCTTGACAAAAAAGTAATTTTGGAACCTCCATATTTTAGAACCTTAATCCTATATCGAAAAAATATAATACAACTGAGTACTAATACTGTACGTGATAAAGGGCTAAATGTCATTCTGTTTCAGGAAGATCACTACTTATTTCTGCTTATTTCGTACATGAAGGTTTACAACAGCACTTAAGGGGTTAGTACTCGGTTTTTATGGACCCCCTTCTCCCTCATGTTTATCATATTAATTTTGAGGTTTTAAGATTTTGGTGAAGTTAGTTTGTCGATTTTAAGACCTTTCGCCCCATTTCTTCGTCAATGTTAAGACCTATCGTGCCATTTAGGTGTCGATTTTTTCCTGGCGAGCGATAGCTAGCCTGTAATTTTAGAAGGAACCGGCCTTTGGCCGGGAAATTTTTCTACCGAAAAATTTACAAATTTATCTTGCAAGGGGGTCTAAGGAGTGATATTTTAAGTTTGATGGAGGTCTAGCGAGGAAACTCAAAAATAAATATATAAATAAATACAAAGACCCAAAACCAAGTACTACCCCCTTAACCCGTACAGCCCCAGCGACGCGTCTGACGCGTCGGCGATGTATGTAACGCACAGCCCCAGAGACGCGCCTGACGCGTCACCCTAATTGCGCCGACCGTAACCTCAGGTGTAGCCACTCATGAGGGCTCAGATTTGTATGGGAACTGTGTACGTATCCCACGCAACCGTGCCGATGGTTGAAAACTCTCAAAGTCCACGTGCGTGCGCGCGAGCGCGCAATAACCTGTTTTTTGGGGATAATTGCCTTCAATTTTTTACTCTTGTAAAATCCGTTTTCGGGGGCTCTGTAGGACCATTTTTTAAGCTTTTTGAGCGTTTTTTCGTGGTTTTTCCTTCATTCCTAACCCATTCGCTATTGTTTCTGGAATAAAACAATTTTTTGAAAACCGGCCGGGTTCTGGTGCGCAAACATTACAAAACTAGCCGGGGCTCCACGGGTTAAGTGAGGTCTTAGAATATGGGAGTATAGCCAAACAAATTATTAATAACCCTTACAAAAATACGATGACGCATGTCTTTTCTGTTTTCTGGATATTATTAGACGATTTTATTCAGATTAGGAAGGGTATATGGTAGTCAGAGGGTACATTGAGTTAGCCTTTACCCTTACAATTCCTTCAGATCCTTCCTAAATTGTAATGATAGCCAGCATTGATGCGTCATACTCTTCAGAGGGTTAAATGATAGGTTACATAATTAATAAACTGGTGGCTGTTGTGGCTACTATTAGACAATTATATTCAGCTTAAAAAGGGCCTCCAGGAATTAACAGTCTTCGAACTATCTCACTGAATTAACCCCCAATTTACTAGGACAGATTCTTCTTAAACTGCACAAAATCGTCTAAATATACCTAGAAAAAAAAATGACACCAGTACAGAAGGGGTTAAGGACGTTTGCCACCAGCTTATCTATTCATCGCCCAGTTTTCCTTAAATCCTTTTATATAAAGGGGCTTGTTTTTCTGGACCCCCTTCTCCCTCTTGCTTAGCCCCATTAGTTTTGAGATATTACGAAGTTCGCCCCATTAGTTTGTCAATTTTAAGATCAGTTGCTTCATTTCTTTGCCAATATTAAGACCTTTTATGAGTCGATTTTGATTTTGGCGAGCGATAGCGAACCTTTAGTTTAGGAGGAACAGGCCTATGACCGGCAACCTTTTCTACCTAATAATGTACAAATTTATCTCGAAGGGATAAGTCTTGGGGCATGATTGTCTATGCATGATAAAGGTCTAGGAAGCAAACGATAAATAAATAAATATATACACAAATAATAACATTAAACATAAAAATGAAAGACAGACCCAAAGATAAAACTGAAAACTTAAATACGTTTTCGAAAATTAATGTGAAGTGTTTATATAAGAGGTTCTAAAGGAAGCTGAGTGTTGACTGAATACACTGGTGGCAAGCGTCGTTAAGGGGAGACGGTCGTTTTTCGGGTCCCCTTTCTCCCTCGTGTTTATTTCCATTTGTTTTGAGATTTTAAGACGTTCGACCCATTTGTTTGGCGATTTTAAGACCTTTCGTCCCATTTCGTTATAAATGTTAAGACTTATCGTGCCGCTTAGGTGTCGATTTTTTTCCTGGCGAGCGAAAGCGAGCCTGTAATTGTAAGAGGAATTCGGCCGGACATATTTCTATCGAAACATGTAAATATTTATCTTGAAGGGGGGGGGAGGGGGTCTATGGGATGTTTGTTCTAAGTTTGAGGGATGTCTAGCGAGGAAACTAAGAATTTATGAATGAATGAATTTATAGGCCAAAAAAGCAGTCAGTGTCCCTTTAATACGAGAGGGGGGGGTAAACTGGGGGAGTGGATTTGCGGGAACTCAAAGGGAATTAGTGAGGGTAATGCTGAATGAAACATAAGGGGGAAACTAGCGAAATGCGGCGGTTAACGAGAGAGAGAGATTATGAATGGAACGAGATATTTTGGTAATGAGTGTTATCGCTTATGATACTCAACAATTATGAGAGAGAGAGAGAGAGAGAGAGAGAGAGAGAGAGAGAGAGAGAGAGAGAGAGAGAGAGAGAGAGAGAGAGAGAGAGAGAGAGAGAGAGAGAGAGAGAACTTAGGACATACAGTACAATATATGCCAGACAAAATAATTACTGTATATATGGCCATACTTACTATACTACCCTTGGAGTTACTGTAACGTTATCGATTGATAGAAGAAAACAAATCCAGAGAATAAAAACGAAGTATCAACAGCATTATTTGTTTGATCTAACAGTTGTTATTCAAGTAATTTACATTACAATTTATGTGTCCAGGAATTTTGGCATGGTATAGTCTATTCGCTGTAAGTAGGCGAAAAATCATTACCTCTATCCTCTGTAACTCAAAAAGGGCTAGAGCAAATGAGCTGTAAATTCCTACATATATGTCTTGACTGACTCTTCCCAAATGGTAGGAATATTAGCTTGATTACTCTAGTCGCTAAGAAAGAAGATAATATTTAGCCAAGGTTAGAAGGACCAACAACAGCATAAGAAGAGAAATCACTTACGCCCCTCTTCCACCCAGAAGCCGACTCACCTGCCCGCGAACTTATGAGGGGCACTCCTAATCCCCCTAGATCCGCCCCTACTGGACTTATGACCTTCTGACTCCTTCACACCTGCCGTGGGACATCTCAGCTAAAGTCGTCACTACTCCGACGAAACCTGAACAAGGCAAGCAATTCTAGGGCTTCATGATCTGGCATGTTAGTAATCTAGCCCTATAATTACCCTCCCATTCAAAGGAAGATTGAAACCATGGCGAATATCTCTTAGTCTGAGGAGTTCTTTTCCCTATTAACCCTCATGGCCCGGGCTGGTCCTCCAAAGGACGGAGGTCGTGTCCGGGCGATCTGGCCGAAAAACGTCTAGGCCTAGGCTACCGTATTTTTTTCATTTTAACTGCTAGAAATTTCCCACGCATCTATAAACGTAGGGCGGTTTTCAATCTGTAGACTGGCGTTGAGTAGAGCTCTCTAAGTCAACTGGTTCAGTTGTGATGACGATTTCAGTGGAGCGAATTTTGCCGCGATGTTGACAATATCGGAGCTTTTCAGACACTAATCTAGTCTTACGTCACAACAATAACATTGATCCGACGTCTCCTTCTTGTTTTCGGAGGTGCGGTGACGCAACGATCGGCTTTGTTTACATGCGTCGGACGCACGGGTTCAAACCAAGCTGAATAGGCTTGAAAGCTTACTATCTGCTGAAAGGACACCCGGGCTGCTGCCCAATTTTCGCGGTGTCCTTGCACAATGACACCCGGGCTGGAAGGTTAAGGAATTGGTACAATCACCTACAATGGTAAATGTGATAGTCACAAGATCCCTAATAGGCTGCACCTTTTAGCATTAGAAGTATAAACTCGTGGACATGTCCCCACCTTACTTCTCCTACTAAATACGCACCCAACAAAACTACTACTATGGGTTTCAGAGACCGTGTTACATCGTTTTTCGGGAATAACTTATTAACAAACAGTTGGATCAGTATGATATTTTGCCACAGCTTGTTTCACACCGTCCCCTAATTTTTGTCAATATAGTGCATTACCAAAAGTGGAGAATTAAGCCACTTGTCCCTGTGTCATGAGGTTAAAGTCACACCTGAATGACTAGGAAACGAACAAGGCTACCGTGGCGCACCTGTGGATACCACCAAACCATTATTGGTCCTCCATCAAACACGGTTGTTATCACCCACCATTCAACCCTATATATCGCCTTTACATTCAAGTTATCTGTCACTATCTAATATAAATATACAACAAATATGTATTTTTGTATATGTATATTTGATAGTGACAGATACATTGAATATAATGGCGATAGTAGGGTTGAATGGTGGGTGATAACTACCGTGTTTGATGGAGGAGCAATCATGGTTTGGTGGTTTCCACAGGTACGCCACGGTAGCCTTGTTCGTTTCCTAGTCATTCAGGTGTGACTTTAAACTAATAACACAGGGACAAGTGGCTTAATTCTCCATTTTTGGTAATGCACTATATTGACAAAAATTAGGGGACGGTGTGAAACAAGCTGTGGGAAAATATCATACTGATCCAACTGTTTGTTAATACGTTATTCCCGAAAAACGATGTAACACAGCCTCTGAAACCCATAGTAAGAGATACTTGCATTGGTAATATCCTTTGATTAGTTTGCAAGGCTTTGCGAGATACCGTCAACCGGCACTCGGCATATAGAAGTCCTTAGTGCATCAGACTGTCCAACGCCATGGTAGCGGACACTTGCAATTACAATGTTTAAACACCGCCCCTGAGTTCTTTGAACCTCTTATAACGGTCAGTGACAGATCGAGTGAAATAGTACAGGTCATGATCTTGCTATCTCCTCGTGTTAGGCCGATACGTTGTCACTCTGTCATGGCATTAGAGACATCGTATTAAAGACCCTAAATCAAGAGTACCGAAACAGAACTTCATCACCGATGAACATACCGATCAGGATAGACGAGTAACCCTAGCCCCAGACATGTCCGGCTAAACCTACTCGCGTTAGTCCGATGAAAGTGCCCGATGTCATGACATTAAGGAACTCTCATTTAAGATCCAAAACCAGTTCATCCTACTGTATCCCAAACAACTTATCTATTTGAAAGGCCAAACTAGACGGCCCAACGGAAAGAAGAATCAGACGACCCATTGCTGTTACCTCAACTCATCACCTCTCCAGCTCCAAGTGTTAGCTTAGGAGTAAATATTGAAAACTCACAATAAGTCTATACCTAGAATCACGGTATAAGAGTGCACAACGACAGAGTCCACATATATCGACTCTGCCCAATTCTCACCTGTGCGAAGGTGTCTAGATATTTTAGAGTTCAATACGAGTCACGCAATTAAGTTATTGTTGATTCTTGTGAGAGGTTGTTCGTTCATTATTTGTGAGTAAACTCAGAGGTATATTACAGCTAATTAATTCCTGATCTACGTTGCAGATCCTCATTCGTGCTCAGAAAGTTCATATATATGTTTTGTAAACCATTTATCTATGCATATTGATTCGTATTGCTTAGTCAAAGAGTAAGATCCTAAATACTGTTCCCATAACATACTCAGTGTTATATGTATCCTTTATTTCTTCTATGCCCGTGTTGTATGATTTTGCCTTCGCCAGTTCAGAGAACCTACCAAATTCAATCACAAAACCTGGTAAAAACCCTGGTATAACACAATTATAGTAAAAAGACGTCGCCGGTATAGAAGGGGTTAATATCGTTTGATTCACTTGTATGTCATAGCCAAGAATTATGCGTGAAAATGTTGAAAATGTTATCAACGAAGATCGTTCTCTAATATTAATACAATGTCTAACAATACCTCTAAGTTATATTTTGTTTATTATCAGCTGAGGGTAAATTGGCATGTCCTCATCATGATTAAACAGCTATTACGGAGAATTTGTACCGATATATGCTGTTATTTATATTTGTACCGATATACGCTGTTATTTATATTAGTACCGATATATGCTGTTATTTATATTTGTACCGATATATGCTGTTATTTATATTTGTACCGATATATGCTGTTATTTATATTAGTACCGATATATGCTGTTATTTATATTTGTACCGATATATGCTGTTATTTATATTTGTACCAATATATGCTGTTATTTATATTACTACCGATATATGCTGTTATTTATATTTGTACCGATATATGCTGTTATTTATATTTGTACCGATATATGCTGTAATTTATATTAGTTTGGTATTTATATGACGCAGAGACATTATACTGTAGTTGAATGTATTTCCATTAAGTCTCGAAATATCAGTTGCTTAGAGATTCAATTTACCATCAGCTGGACAAATATAAAGATTATTGTAATACCATAAATGTTGAGAATCCTACAATAAAATGGTCTTATTTTTGTTTTCTGCGAACACCCACTCACCCACACACACACACTCACAGACATACTGTACACACACACACTCCCACCCACACAGTCACACAAACACACCCACAGCCACACACAGACACACACACCCACACAGACACATGCACGTTCACAAAAGCACACACACACACACACACACACACGTCTTCTCCATTAACCAATTTATCCCCGGCCACCTGGGCCTGCCTGCAGTCACTTCCAAACATTATTTTCTATTTTCACTCAACACCCTTTTATTCAGTACCGTCGTAATTCATGTCTTACATATTATTAAGGGGGGTCACCGTTTTTTTTTTATCTTTCTCTCCTTTTTTCTCTTTCCCTGGCTTGTATCCATTCGGCCTCATTCAGCCAACTGTTTTAAGACGTTTATCCCCATCCAGGTGTCGATTGCTTCCTGGCGAGCGATAGCGAGCCAGCATTGTATGGAGAAATCCGGCTTCGCCGGAGAAATGTTTCTATCGAAAAATGTACAAATTTAGCTTGCTGTCAAAACAAAAATATATATATGCTGGCTCGCTACCGCTCGCCAGGAAAATATTGACACCAGGATGGGGGTAAACATCTTAAAACAGTAGGCTGAATGGGGCCGAATGGATACAAGCCAAAGAGAGAGGGAGAGAAAGATAAAAAAAACGAGGTGGGCTCCCTTAAGTTTGTACAGTCACGGTTCATAATGATGGTACACTCTGAGGCCATAGTCTCTAATTCACTCTTAAGGGAGCCCACCTCATTTCACCTGATGGTTCCGATACTCAAGAAACAAATAGTAACTCTCTTCCCCCTCAAGACAACTTCCGTGTCGTGGTGAGGAACAACGTTTGCCCCAAGACCAGGAAACCCATACTGATTACCGAGTGTCAAAACCGCTTCCAGATACTCGCAGACTCAGATGACGAAGCGGAAATAGAAGAAGTCCGGCTCGTGGGAGACTCGATGATACGTGGTCAGCTCACAGAGTTTTGCGCCAGAGCACCTAAGACCAGGAACCGTTTTTGTATCCCTGGTGGTGGTGTGGACGACGTAGTTGCTGCAGTTGACGAAGTATCTAAGCTGGCCCCTGCTAATACAATGTACGTCATCCACGTTGGATCCAACGATGTACAGCGAACCCGGTCGGAAGATTTGCTTTTAAAGTACCAGCAGCTGATCAAGTTGTTTAAGGAGAAGTCATCAAGGATCATCGTGTCAGGAATCGTCCCCCGGCTTGGTGTAGAGAGCCGATTTTACAACATAGCCACCAGCACAAATCGTTGTCTAGCAAACCTCTGCAGGAAGGAAAACGTGGGATTTGTCGACACCTGGGACAAATTCTACTACGATGACTATTTGTTTTCGGACGATGGAGTTCATCTGAACCAGGTGGGAGCAGCACGTTTTGGGCATCTTCTCAACGATGCGGTGAAGGATTTTCGGAAAAGAAATCGACTCAGCACAGGACAACCAAGAAGGAGGACCGAAGACAGCGAGGGCGGCAACCTGCGAAGGAATTAAATGCTAATCTGTCAAGAACCGCGAATTTGGATAAAGCTCCACCAACACAACCCAAATTCAAAATCGCCAGGGATAACGACCGAGGACCGATGTCAGCCATGAATGTAAATGTAGATCCGATCAGAACCAAAAATTTGATTAAAGAACGTTCTGTGAGTTCTAAAACCGCAACTTTAAAGGTTTTCTATGCAAACGCTCGTAGCATACGCAATACATTTTCAGATTTTATTTTATATCAAAGAAAGTCTTAACCCGACCCTCTTGTCAAAACCTCAAATTGTGAACGTCGACACATCTTTTGTGCTAATAAAGAATAATAAAGGTACAAAAATAATACTTGCATTAATATACAGACCTCCAGCTCAATCAGTGCAAACTGACCGAGAAATTTATGAACAAATTGCAGATGTAAGTAACTCACAAGATACCGTATTTTTTGGCGACTTTAATTTACCTGTGACCAAGTGTGGCGATACTCTTACTTCACACTCCGGACATGACTTGTATACGAACTTGCAAGAGAGTTCGCTTTATCAATTTGTTCGAACACCGACCCGTGGTAATAACGTTCTTGACATTGTACTTGCAACAAAAGAATTAATAGAGAATTTGAATGTTGGTGATAAATTCAGTAACAGCGACCATCGTACGATAACTTTCACTTTAAACTTTACTAGTAACGAACCAAATAGTAGCATCGAAAAAGTCCCTAATTTCAAGAAAGCAAACTTTCATAAACTTAGAGCTATGTTTAAAGAAACTGACTGGAGCTTTTTAATTAACAATAACGACATAAATACATCTTGGAAGTTATTCGAAACCACTTACCTAAAAGCAGTGCAAGACTGCATACCATCGAAAATACGGCGTCCAGGCCATAATAATAAGCCCAAATGGTGGAATAAAGATATTTCAAACTGCCTGTTTGCTAAAAAATTTGCTAATGATAGATTAAAATCCTCACAAAATGACGAAGAACGGGTGAAATTTGTAGAGCTACGACGCAAAGCCAAAAAGTTAATTAAGCAAAGTAAAAAGACCCTAGAGTTACATATTGCGAATCAAAGTAAAGCAAACCCGAAAGAATTCTATAGTTATATCAGAAAGAAAAAAGTAGTTACTTCAACTGTTGGACCGTTAGTCGATGAAAATGGAGAATACACGTAAGACGAAGTACAAATGAGTAATGCCCTCAATACCTTCTTTGCATCAGTTTTTACAACAGAAGACCTCAGTGATATCCCTACACCATCGCCGATTCAGATTGATAATTCAGATGTTCTAAGCAATATCACCGTTACAGAGAGAGAAGTATTGAATTGTTTAGATAAACTCAAGGTAAATAAAACGCCTGGACCTGATACAATCTCGCCTAGAGTTCTAAAGGAAGCTAAGGATGAGCTCTCCAAACCACTGACATTACTATTCAATAAATCCTTGCAGTCTGGAACTATGCCTGATCAGTGGAAGATAGCCAACGTAACACCGATATTCAAAAAAGGCAGCAAATCCCTACCCAGTAACTATCGTCCAATTAGCTTAACCTTAGTTGTATGTAAAATGCTAGAAACGGTCATAAGAGACAGACTCGTAAATCACTTAGAGGAAAATAACATACTTAAAGATACTCAACACGGCTTTCGTAAAAAACGTTCCTGTTTAACAAACCTCTTAGACTTCTTCCACGATATCCTCAACCTCTACGATGAGAGTAAAGCTGTAGATATTATATACCTTGATTTTCAAAAGGCCTTTGACAAAGTTCCCCACAAACGTTTACGGCTAAAACTAAAAGCGCATGGAATACAAGACGGTGTGTTGAAATGGATAGAAAATTGGCTCAGCGACAGAAAGCAAAGAGTAGTCATAAATGGTAAGGCATCTAAATGGACCAATGTAAGTAGCGGGGTACCCCAGGGATCGGTACTAGGACCAATTCTCTTTCTAATTTACATCAACGACATAGATGAGGGTCTCACCTGTACATTCTCAAAATTTGCTGACGATACAAAAATTGCAAATAGCGTACTCTCAAAAGATCAAGTTGACGATATGCAATACAATCTAGATAAATTGTCACATTGGGCCCAAATTTGGCAAATGAGTTTCAATGCGGATAAATGTAAAGTACTACATATCGGATACCTAAATGAGAAAGCAAACTATTCGATGAATGGCACTCAGCTTAAGAATGTAAACAGAGAAACCGATCTGGGAGTAACAATATCGAGTAACCTAAAACCGAGTCAACAATGTTCAGAAGTTGTTAAGAAGGCAAACAAAATAATTGGCTTTATAGGCAGGTCATTTGAGCATAAATCCAAAGACGTTATCCTAACCCTTTACAATTCCTTAGTCCGCCCTCTTCTGGAATACTGCGTTCAATGCTGGTGCTTATTACCAAAAAGACATAAACAAGCTAGAACGAGTTCAACGTAGAGTTACCAAAATGATACCTAGCCTAAAGAACAAACCATACGAAGAGCGTCTTAGAGAATTAAATCTATTTCCTTTAACCCAGCGCAGATTAAGAGGTGACTTAATTAAAGTGTTCAAAATCATCAAAGGCATCGACAATATGAACTGTAGTAAGTACTTCACTATCGACCAATCTAATTACACGCGGGGAAACGGTTGCAAAATTATTGGTAAATCTTTTAACTCACACGAATCTAAGAATTTCTTCTTCAATCGAGTTGTCAACTTGTGGAATGGGCTTCCCCGAGACGTTATAGACTGCAGCACCGTTGATTCATTTAAATTCCGCCTAGACAAATATCTCGCATCAAACCCGTGACTGACTGCGTTTGTAAATGAATAACTTTATTTTATCCTCCCCTCAGTTACTAACCCATATGTCCCCTACTAACTTCCTAGTCCTGCCACGGACATTAGTTCCAGGGTAGTAGTTCCCTTTCCAATGTTCCCTTACCCACTCTAAACCACTGTTTGGACACTTGATCCTCAGTGTTTTGGAGGACAAGCAGCCTAGAAGGGTCACTAGATCTGTTGTTGCTTGATTTCCTTTGTACTCCTTTGTACCTCGCTTGTTTTTCTTTCTCTCCCTCTCTCTTTGGCTTGTATCCATTCGGCCCCATTCAGGGTGCTGTTTTAAGACGCTTACCCCACATCCAGGTGTCAATATTTTCCTGGAGAGCGGTAGCGAGCCAGCATATATATATTTGTGTTTGACAGCAAGCTAAATTTGTAAATTTTTCGATATTTTTCCATACAATGCTGGGTCGCTATCACTCGCCAGGAATAAATCGACACCTGGATGGGGATAAACGTTTTAATACAGTTAGCTGAATGGGGCCGAATGGATATAAGCCAGGGAAAAAGAGAAAAGGAGAGAGAGATAAAAAAGCAGATGACCCCCCTTAAGAATTAGTTTATGTTTTGTATACAATTTTAGCTATTTGGGTTGGTTATTGGATAGAACTTGCTTATCATTAAACAGTATAGAACTTGCTTATCATTAAACAGTATATATACAGTAGTTGTGTAGTTGATGTATATAAATGTATACTAATAATTCCGTTTCCAGAGATATACTTCCATAATTCTATATAGGTGAAGTCCACGAATATATACTATGAGTGAGCTACAGACTATGGTATTCGAGTGTACAGTTGCTTCCAGGTCCGCGCAAGACACCCAATAGGTGGTAGCAAAAATAGTATTTATAATTTGTCTGGTAACACTGGTGAAGGGCGGGTAGGAGGTAAGGGATGGGAGAGGAGAGAGATGGGCGAATGACGGTGGGGAGGGTGGGAAACAAGTGGCGGGGGTTAACGTAGGAGGGGAGGGAGGGATAGGGGTGGGAAACTAGAGGTGGGTGGCAGCAGAGGTTGTGGGAGGGGAGGGGGTAAAGAAGGGCAGGTGGGGCACGGAAGATTTTTTTGATTTGATTTGATTATTTTATTAAGTTGGTATAAATACAGGATATACAAATGTTGCATACAGGTATGTATATACACGGAGACTCAAAAGGGTGAAGATGATTGGGCTTTCTTCCCCCCAGTCTATATTGTAATATATAATTTATATACAAATCAATATTTTCCTTACATACATACAGAAAAAACAACTAAATGACAATATATGACATCCTGTGTCTAGGAGACAAGGAGAGCGGAGGTAAGGGGTAGGGGAGAAGGGAGGGAAGGCGAGTTACAGGGGAGGAGGATAGAAGGTGGAGGGTGGTGGAATATTGAGGGAGGCTGTGATGTCAAGTTGTAAATGAGTAAGCCTGTAGAACGATATGTGGAATTAGGATTTCATACCGCTAGATATCAGTTTCAGAGGATTCACATTTCTTTTATGTACGTAATGAATTCAGAATTCTACTGTCACAGTTGTTTATATAGTATACTCGACATTACAGACAAAGATAAACACGTAACGCTTTCCTCCACCTTGCCCATAGTAGGCCTATTCGAAATTCTGCTGGAGAAAAGAAAATCCTCTGATGTTAGCCAGAATATAAAAATCCAAGCATCACTGTACTGCAGTAATTATTCTGATAGTTTAAAAGCTCCTATGATATTTATTTCGTAATATGGGGCTATCGTGTGAAAATTATCCTTTAAGGTTCATAATGAGTTTTGCCCTTGTACTGTGGGTACAGTTAAACAAATTATCTCGATTATTCATCCGACTTTTATATACCCTTTCTAATTTTTTTTTTTTTTTTTTTTTTTTTTTCTATATTCCAACTACTCCCTCTCGGGCATAGGCTGAGAGCCTGTACATTCCACCGCCCAACACGGTGAAGCCCGTGAGGTCTTGTTCCAGTCTGGGGAGTGAGACATGCGAAGCATCCATCATGGCTCGAAGCAGCTCCATCTCTGAAGCGGCCGGTTGCTTCGCTCAAGCGCTTCACCGTCTCACCCTCCAGACTCAGACCCTCACTCTCAGAACGCCACCTATTGAGCAGTGAACTCACTAGGCATTGTCCCCCTGTAACATATTTTGAATATGGGAATATTCATACAGTGTTATTTAATCAGGGAACAACGAGGGTATTTTTTTGGCATTTCGGTGGGCTTTGTGGTAATGCACTGATACTAGGTACAGCACAAATTCAATCCCAATAATATCTTCCCATTGACATATCGGGATTTGAACCCGGGTCCATTGGATTACCAATCCAGTGGCATGACCACTCCACCACACCTCCCCTTATTTGAATAACATCGTATTATAACAGAAAGACAACAACGGAAATGTGTCATGAATCCTGAATGAGTTAACCACATTGTAATAACAAAACACGAGTTACTCCTACTGATACGATTACTGTAAAATTGTTTCCGAGATAATAGCGTTAGTGTTTGGTGAATATATTATTATTTAATCCCTTTTTTTTTTTTTTTTTTTTTTTTTTTGCACAAAATTATATACTACTTTTGTATCTTATGTCTCTAATAATTGTAGGTTATATTAAACAAATACCGGTATATACGTGGGTATTATATATGATAGTGAACATATTTGCCATATAATGTATATGTTAGAACAAAAGCATATACAATACTGTATATTCATGTATATCCCTACATGTATAGTTATCAATATTTGTAAATAATGTTGGCAGGTCTATTGTTATACATTCTCAGCAAAATGAGACGAGGACATTAAGAGTCCTAACTAAATATATCTATATTGGTATAATTTGTTTCTTTAAACAGGTCTATTGTTCGTAATACATCAAGACCGATTAAATAACTACAATATATACTGCATAATTATATAAGCTATATAAGCAGGGTACAATGGGGTGCTGTTACAACTAAATCGCTCCCGCCTTTGACCATCTGTGGAGTTTACTATTTTGTCGGCATACGTTTATTAGTCATTATTAGTGTATGATATCCAAAGTAGGTAGTATAAAGCATCCAATGCGGTTTAGCCTTGTATAGAATTCCTCATGTAAATATCCTCTATTTAGGTCCTTGCTAAAATTATAAATGAAGTAAACCTCATGCATCAATGCATCTACTCCCACGATTAACTTCATATCTAGGAGTGATATTGTCCCCAACTTTTCCATACGTTTCATACAGAATAAAGTAACAAGAAATAATAATTATGTATATATTGATTCCTTCAGTATATGATATATACGTATTTGATATAGTATTATAATAACTAAATATTTCCATAATCAAAGAAAGCCGAATTACACACCTAGGTCATTTAAATTCCCAGTCTCCTGCCAACAATTATCCAATTTCTCCACCGTTTATTTTGCAACACCAAGATGCTGAACAGTTTCTCGTACGGTACAGCCAATATGTCGGAGGGCCACAATTCGGGCTTTCATAGCTAGCTGAGTCTGCTGGCGGTTCATCGTCAGGGTTACACAAGTCCTCCACTGAATTTTCCCACATTTAAGATTTCCACAATACCTCGGTTGGAATTCTATTGGTTCTTTTCATAAGATGACGTCATAATCACGATATGGAGTAGGTAAAGCAGAGATGCAGAGATGCAGAGATGGGAAGGAGGACGGGGTATATGCCTGTTGCTATGCGAGACTGTGGTATACGAACTTCATTTGGTTTGAAGCAATATTCAATTACAACAGTGGGTCAAAATCAGAATCAAAGTGTTCCTGCAATATTCTTTAGGTGAACGTCTTAATATTTGATCTGATAACGTGCAAGTATAATAATATTTTGTGTCCAATTTTATCCATGGTTGAGTGGATACGGTGCCCAACTTTCCCAAATATACCTGGAGTTCGAATCCTGGTCAGGATACCTCATTCTCATTAATACAAAAATGAGATGCTAAAATCCAATATCCAAAATCCAATAAAATCCAAAATACAGGGATCTGCCTTGCTTAGGCCAATCGGCTTTCTGCAGACTCCCATTTTCTTATGTTCTTATGTAAAACATGAAAAACTATTAACCAATTACCTTGCTTTCTGTTTTGGATAAACTGTTCACTAAAATTACCACCAACCGGATAGGTAGAACAGTAGATTCAAATCAGCCAAGAGAACAAGTAGGTTTCTGAAGTGGATACTCAACAACAGATCAGTTACAAGTTGTTCACCAAGTAATTGAACACAAAATCAGATGAATTCCAAAGACCTTGTGTATGGCATTAATAGATTACGAAAAGGCATTTGATTCGGTCGAAATTTCTGCTGTAATGAGAGATATTCGAAAACAAGGAGTAGAAAATTATGCACAGGTTTTAGAAGACATATATAACGATGGAACAACAACAATAAAACTCCACAAGGAAAGTGAACAAATACCAATTAAGAAGGGGGTAAGACAGGGCGATACAATTTCACCAAAACTGCTCACAGCGTGTTTGGAAGAAATATTTAGGAATCTTGACTAGGACAATAAGAAGATATATGTTAACAGAGAATACATAAGCAACCTCAGATTCGCTGATGACATACTAGTAGTTCTTTTCAGCGACTCAGGGGAAGAGTTACAACAAATTATGGAAGATTTGAACAGAGAAAACCTTAAGGTAGGACTGAAAATGGATAGACAGAAAACCAAGATTATGTTTAATCATCTTGTGCAAGTACTTCAAATGTAGATAGAAGATAAAGTGATAGAAGCAGTCGAAGAATACACATACCTAGGCCAGGTTATAAAGGCAAACCCAGATCACTCTAGATACAGTATATCAAACGAAGGATAGGTATTTGGTAAACAGAGCTCCATTATGAAAAGCAAGCTACCCCTTTCATTAAAAAGGAAATTATACAACCAATGTGTCCTCCCTGTACTAATTTATGGATCAGAAACTTAGAGTATAACAAAGTGTCTAGAATGTAAACTTAGAAGTGCCCAAAGAGGAATGGAGAAGATAATGTTAGGCATAACTTGGACATATAAGAAGAGAGCCTCTTGGATAAGAGAACACACACAAGTATAAGATATCCTCAGCACTATAATAGAGAAAATGGTCCTGGGCAGGTCATATATTTAGAAGATATGATAACAGAGGAACAACTAGAGCAACAGCATGGGAACCTATGGATTGAGGTTGAGGAAGGGCAAGATATAGAACTAGATGGAGGGATGAGATCTGAAAGTTTGATGGGGTGGGATGGAACAGGCTAATATCTGACCGGTTGGAGTGGAAACGTTTGGAAGAGGCCCTGCAGTGGACTAACTCAGGTTGATGATGATGATGATGACAGTCCATAATATACTGATACGAAACTGTAATGCAGTTATGTCCTATCAGAGTGATGGGAAGTTCTGTGGTCAATAATAATATTGTCATTGTAGTGCCACTCCTTAACTCCATATGAATGATAATGTGTTATGACAGTTTATTCTGGCTATATTTAGACGATTTTACTCAGATTAGGACTGGTATATGAAAGGCAAGGAGATAGCTGATATGGCTAATACCCTATTAATTCCCACATAATCTTCTTAAGCTGTATATAACCGTTTAATGATAGCCAACATAAATTGTTAAAATGCATCATAATCTTCATAGACAACAGGATGATTCGCTACAACTATTATCCTCTGAATAGAGATTGCTAGTTTAAATATAGAACGTCATGTTTGTAAGTAGGCGTATGTGTGCAGGAACCCCCCCCCCCCCCTTCTTCCCCGCACATAAAGAAAACACACACAAACACACACGCCAAATTAAAGCAGAGATGTCTGGTTACTAAATATGATGTTTCTTAGAAATAACCATTTCAATTATGAGAAGATTTATTGTAAATTCGTTTTGCAACAGTCAATAAATACTTTTAGTACTTTAGAAATATCTGTATACAAAGATTATTTACAATAAAAAAAATCAGGATGAAACGAAACCTACTATAGTACTGCGTACTGTGTACTGTGTTTGGGAACACATTAAGAACACATTAGAACGAGTTCAATGTAAATTTACCAAAATTATACCTTGCTTAAAGAACAAACCATACGAGGAGCGTCTCAGAGAATTAAATATGTTTCCTTTAACTCTGCGCAGATTAAGAGGCGACTTAATTCGCCGCAATGTTGCATCTCTCTCTCGCTATTCTACCGCTACTACAATAATCAGTGTTCCTCGGAGCTTTCCCAGTGTATACCACCTCCTCTACGTAGGGTGCGTAGTACCCGCCTGGCAACACAATCGCACCCCTACTCAGTGCAACTCTCCAACCAAAGAGTGAAACGCCATTCTCAAACTTTCTTCTATTCAACTGTTGTGCTCTGGAACTCTCTCCCAGAATCAGTCTTTCCCTCTTCCTATGACTTAAATTGCTTCAAACTCCGTGTGTCCAGACATTTTAGCTCGAACGTCCCTTGATTTTGGCCCTGTCACTCTTTCAAATCTGGGGGAGGCACTCGCTGCAGGCAGTTATGCCTTTTGTCTCCCGCATTCACATAGAAAAAAAACAAAAATTCAAAATCATCAAAGGCATCGACAATATGAACTGTAGTAAGTGCTTCACTATCGACCCATCTAATTTCACGCGGGGAAACGGTTGCAATATTATTGGTAACTCTTTTAACTCACACGAATCTAAGAATTTCTTCTTCAATCGAGTTGTCAACTTGTGGAATGGGCTTCCCCGAGACGTTATAGACTGTAACACCATTGATTTTTTAAAACTTCGCCTTGACAAATATCTTGCATCAAACCCGCGACTGACTGCGTTTGTAAATGAATAACTTTATTTTTTTCCCCCCACAGGTTCATCAAGGATTATTGCATATATATAGCCTATTACTAAGACGTTACTCTCTTTTTCCCAGATATACGAAAGATCACTTATAACTGACGTGTTATGTTACTAACCCATCTGTCCCTACTAACTTCCTAATCCTGCCGCGGGCATGAGTTCCAGGGTAGTAGTTCCCTTTTCAACTTTCCCTTACTCACTCTAAACCACTGTTTGGACACTTGTTCCCCAGTGTTTTTGAGGAAAAGCAGCCTAGAGGGGTCACTAGACCTGTTGTTGCTTGATTTCCTTTGTACTCTCCTCCTTTCTTCCCAGTGTTGCTTTTCTCACTCACACAAACTCTCTCTCTCTCTCTCCGGCTGGGAGTGTATAGGCCTAAACATTTATTAGCACACGTGTATTTCATATATATATATATATATATATATATATATATATATATATATATATATATACAGTATATACCGATACAAATAATAACACGTACATGCATGTATCATGCAACATCCGTAAATAAGCAGAAGTATACAACAATAATAGTATCTTTAAAAGAAATCCACTGTACAAAGTCATAATAACTTCAATAATAATGGAATTCCTTTGTGAGTGGTGGTAAAACACATGTCATGGCGTGTGACAGGAGGATCATTTCGGGGACTGGCTCATTGTCTAAAATCCTCAGGTAGCCTAACATCCTTCAATAAAACGCTAATGCAACCAACCTTAAATGCCACCCCTGCTCCGTCCGTCCGTCCGTCGGTATTTCAGTGATGATAGAAGCACTCGCGCACGCAAAGTATACGATCATAAAACATAAACACTCAACGCGTCCTTCCACCCTCACGGCGAGAAAGGGAAGGAGAGAGGGAGAGTGTGGGGACGTGATGACCGTAGTGTATCACGTGGTCCTAAGCGTCACATTAGCCTCGACACCCAACTTTCCTTAACTAATTATAATTTAATAGACGGGAAATACCTTGTCTGCAGCTTGATTACGGAGAGAGAATTCACTTGTTAACACAAAATCATAAGTATTTTTTTACCTGAATTGAATGATTGTTAATCTTATTGATATGCATTAGGGCAAATGCAGATTATCATGCATCTGACAACTAGGCGTGGGGACACATGTATCCTTACCTCTCCCCGTCTGTCTTGGTTCCTCCCCACCCTCCCTCCTTCCCAATCTTCCCCCCTCCCCACTCGTCCCCCCTCCCAACTCTACCCCCCTCCCAACTCCCCACTCCTCTCATCCTTCTCACTCTCTCATCCTTCTTTCTCTGATTCTCTCTATTTCTAACTATTCTATACATTTATTTAAGCGATTTCCAAGCCCCGGCAAAAATATTAACTTTCAACTGATACTATGTACTCTACGCCTGATTGCCAGAGGGATGGGAGGGTGGGAGAAAGCCTTAATCTTCGTGCTATCCTATCATTTCACTTTTCCTTATTTTCAAGGTTATTATCTCTAATTTAGGATTAAGTTCTGCCCATCTCATTGGCATCGAAATATCTGTGTGGCCAGTGTATATTATGTAAATCTCATTTCACGATCTTCATTTCTCCTATTTCCTCCCCCTCTTTTCCTTCTTTTCATCATCCTTCTCCCTTCCTTTCCTCTTCCTCCTCCCGCTCCTCTTCTCTACCTCCTCTTACGCCGCCTCCTCCGCAACGCAGTCACAAAAATGATACCTAGATTGCGAGAAAGAAAAAAAAAACACACATACGAGGAACATCTAAAAGAACAAAATGAGTTTAGCCTAACCAAACGTAGATTGAGCAGTGATCGAATAGAGGTTTTTGAGATGTTTAGGGATTCACCAACCTAAGTGTAAGTGATTACTTTACAATCAACCGATCAAACTTCACTAGAAACAATGGTTGTAAGATTATAGGAAAGCGATTTCATTCTATTGAAGCAAAACACTTCCCACGCCAGCGTTAGCTGGGAGTGGTGGGTAGGGAAGAGCCTTCTGCTTTACTATCCTTATTTACTTTACCTAGTAGTTAGTAGCTTAGCAGTGTAGATATCCAAACTGCCCCGTAAGGACCAATAGGTCTGTTGCAGTTTGTAAGTCCTTTATATTCCTTTGTATTTCTACTTTCCGTTATAGACTACTAACAATATAATTCACATTGTATAACTGTTGTCTAATGGTATGCAATCGTAATTACACATATTTATATAATATATAATTATTTTTTGTTTTCTCAGTAAGGTTGTTATAAATTGGTCTCCCCCTCGCTAACCAAAACTCTCTACTCTCCTACTTTTCTATAGTCGTCTGATCTGATCTCCCCTCCTACGTTAACCCCCGCCATGTGTTTCTCACCCTCCCCACCGTCATTGGCCCATCTCTCTCCTTCCCCATCCCTTACCTCCTACCTACCCCTCATGCATCAGTGTTACCAGATAATTTATATATATTATTTGTGCTGCCACCTATTGAGTGTCCTGCGCGGAACTGGTCGCAACTATACATATATAATTATTCAAACCTTTCTCGGGTTAATTGGGTCTCCTTATTTATTCTTTGCCAGTTATATTAATTTCGGAGGTTCGTTTCGAGGTTTCAAATTGTACCAGAATTAAGGGGGGTCACCGTCTTTTTTTTCTCTTTCTCTCCTTTTCTCTCTTTCCCTGGCTTGTATCCATTCGGCCTCATTCAGCCAACTGTTTTTAGACATTTATCCCCATCCAGGTGTCGATTTCTTCCTGGCGAGCGATAGCGAACCAGCATTGTATGGAGAAATCCGGCTTCGCCGGAGATTTATTTTTATCAAAAAATTTACAAATTTAGTTTGCTGTCAAAATAAAAATATAAATATGCTGGCTCGCTACCGATCGCCAGGAAAATATTGACACCTGGATGGGGGTAAACGTCTTAAAATAGTAGGCTGAATGGGGCCGAATGGATACAAGCCAAAGGGAAAGGGAGAGAAAGAGAAAAAAAGCGAGGTGGGCTCCCTTAATGACTGCGACTGTACGGTTGGCCAAATTAGTCCTGTCTCCGCTAGCATTACGTGTTGCTCGCTGTGTAGTGTATTAATGTCTGTCAGATGTTGAAAACAGTGTGTAAAGATAGGAATATGCTTGTATATCTCACTCGAAACGATGAACTAATTTTTCTATATTGCTGATACCAATTATTGATCGAAATATACTTGGCGCCTTGACATCACTTATTTGGGCAACTGTACAAGCGACTGCATTCGACTGCAGTTGACACTGATTTTATTACAACAATCTTACACGTTGAAGAAATATTTGGAAATATTTCCTTTGGCCACATGCCCAGGTAAGTATATTATCTCGTTCTTTGTTCATGTTGCAATGTTATCCTGCAATAGTGTATCAGCCACTTTTGCAGGTGGTTGTACTGTACACCCGGATCTCTATGTATTGAAGTATATCTATATCTCTATGAACACGAATGTATGAATATAAACCAGCCCATCCCCCCTTAACCAATTCAGCACCGGTGACGTATTTTCATTATGTTCTGGCAACTATTAGATGATATTATTATATAAGGAAGGACCTTAAACCATTGAATGGCTACAATCTATCTCAATTAATCCTTTAGCTTCTATAGATCCTCCTAAGCTGAATACAATCGTCTAATGGTTGCCACCAGATTATAATAGGGAGAAGATTTATGTTTTAACGGTGCTCATCAGCCAAATGTTCCTGTCAATATGTTTCCTGATATCACTAGCAAGGCTAGTTATTCCAGGTCAGACAAACTATTATAATCATGCTAAATTTATTCGTACTCATAATATATTTTGAAATGATAGTCTTGTTAAAATAAAACGATTGTATACAGCTTAAGAAGGACATCCAGTAATCGAATTATATCTCAATTATATCTTTGACTCTCACGGTGCCTCTCAAACCTAAATAAAATAGCCTAATGATACTCTCTCCCCCCCCCCCCCACACACACACATAAAACATAAAAGTAAATAACAAATAATAAAACAGCGAATACAAATAATAAAACAGCGAATACAAATAATAAAAGTGAATACAAATAATAAAACAGCAAATATAAATAATAAAACAACAAATACAAATAATAAAACAGCGAATATAAATAATAAAACAGCGAATACAAATAATAAAACAGCGAATATAAATAATAAAACAGCGAATACAAATAATAAAACAGCGAATACAAATAATAAAACAACGAATATAAATAATAAAACAGCGAATACAAATAATAAAACAGCGAATACAAATAATAAAACAGCGAATATAAATAATAAAACAGCGAATACAAATAATAAAACAGCGAATATAAATAATAAAACAACAAATACAAATAATAAAACAGCGAATATAAATAATAAAACAGCGAATACAAATAATAAAACAGTTTATAATAATAAAACAGCGAATATAAATAATAAAACAGCGAATACAAATAATAAAACAGCGAATACAAATAATAAAACAGCGAATATAAATAATAAAACAGCGAATACAAATAATAAAACAGCGAATACAAATAATAAAACAGCGAATACAAATAATAAAACAGCGAATACAAATAATTAAACATCAAACTAATAGAAAAATAAAAATATGAAACATGAACTGCGATAGGTATAACTTAAGGGGAGATTTCCACTTGAGGGATATTTTTCTTGACCCCTTTCTCCCTCATGGTTAGCCCCATTGCTCTTGATATTTTAAGACGTTCGCCCCATTAGTTTGGCGATTTTAAGAACTTTTACCCCATTTCTGTCAATTTTAAGGCTTTTCGTGCCATTTAGTTGTCAATTGTTTCCTGGCGAGCAATAGCGAGCCTGTAATTTAGGAGGAACCGGCCTTCGGCCGGGAAATTTTTCTACCGAAAAATGTACAAATTTATCTTGAAAGGGGGTCTAGGGGCTGTAATGTTAAGCTTGATGGAGGTCTAGCGAACTAACTAAAAACCTCCCCTTAACATACTCTGGAATTGACAGGAATATCTAGATCACCGGCGTTGGATTGACTGATCGCTCATGATGGATAACGTCACCTGCAGCCCAGCTAGTCTCAAAGGGCCGTAATTAATTCCAGGCGGGGACGATTTATATGTTATTATTATTTGACTGTCATTTAGGGACACGGGTAATTTATAATCCAGTTGGAACGAGATTAAAACATTTGCGCTGTGGCAATTACAATGGCTTTAAGGGGGGTCACCGTTTTTTTTTTATCTCTCTCCTTTTCTCTCTTTCCCTGGCTGGTATCCGTTCGGCCCCATTCAGCCAACTGTTTTAAGACGTTTATCCCCATCCAGGTGTCGATTTCTTCCTAGCGAGCGATAGCAAGCCAGCATTGTATGGAGAAATCCGGCTTCGCCGGAGAAATTTTTCTTTCGAAAAATGTACAAATTTAGCTTGCTGTCAAAACAAAAAATATATATGCTGGCTCGCTACCGCTCGCCAGAAAAACATTGACACCTGGATGGAGGTAAACGTCTTAAAACAGTAGGCTGAATGGGCCGAATGGATACAAACCAAAGAGAGAGGGAGAGAAAGGGAAAACAAGCGAGGTGGGATCCCTTAAGCGAGACATCTCTAGTTCATTATTGGTAGAGCCCTGGACGACTTAGATGTGTGTGATTGTGTGTGTGTGTTACTCAGTTACTCAGTTACTTGTTCGTCAAGGGGAATCCACGCAATGCGAGCTAAGCTCATTATTATCGCGCCTCCTTAACTGGGAATGTATTGCGTGAAATGCATGTTAAGTGTTTTATGTACTGTTGGAATGGCTGTGGATGTGTGTGTAGTCTGTATTTTAGCCAATTGGCGACATCGGAAATACAGGGTGGATCTGTATGGTACCATTCTCACTATAGACGGTACCGTCTCGCCCGAAGGCTTAGGTAGCCATCAGCTTAGGTGAACCATATGATACCCATCTCGCCTTGTACCATTTTTGCCAACCCCAGATGGGACGTCACAACGTCGCCCACTTATTCCAGGTACCTATTTACAGCTAGGTGAACTGAGGCTAACACATGAAAGGAGACAAGCCCAATTTGTCTCCACCCGGCCGGGGATTGAACCCCCGACCCCTCGTGTGTGAGACGAGAGCTCTACCTACTAGGCTACGTGTGTGTGTGTGTGTGTGTGTTTTGTTTTGTTTTTTCATTTTTGTCTTGTCCTTGTTTGGGCTCTGTCTCGAGTCCCCACCCCCGTTTCTACACTTACCCTAAGCTAAAATACAGGAGTATAAACGCAATATAACGTTAGCACAGCGGTATTTATTAGTATGTTGCCTTACACTCCAGTTCTACATTGAAATATATAATTTGTCAAATAAACAGGTCATACATCACTATAAACTAGCATTTTCTGCACTCCAACCAGTCTATTTCACGAATTACATATACATGAACACATAGGCGCCCACACAACACTGCATATTACGCAGTTTGCTCACTCTTGCTGAAAAGCTAAATGCAATTAAAACAAAATAATGTTTTCGTCCTATAATATAATATAATATAATAATGTCGTGTTGCTGCCCTACTGTAAGTTGAGAAAAAAAAATAATCACAATATATGATCAGACGACAATACAATATATAGTTTTATTATAATACTCCAGAGCCATTTTAAGCTGGACAATATTAATAATTTAAGGGAGCCCACCTCGCTTTTTTGTTCTCTTTATCTGACGTGGCGTTTTGCCCAAAATCAAAACTGCATACCCAACTCTGCGATGGGTTACCATCATCACTACTAATACCATCATCAATCACAATCAACATAATCACTACTACTGCCATCATCACTACAACTGCCACAATCATCACGAGTACTGTCATCATCACCATTACTATGATCATCATCACTACTACAATTACAATTATCACTAGTACTCTCACCATAATCACTGTCCATTGTCACTAGCATCTTAATCACTACTATCATCATTGATACTACAACTATCAACCATCATTACTAATATTATCACCACCATCTTACAATCATCATTACTACTGTTAACATCATCACTACTACTATAACCATCATCACTACTACTGTCACAAATATTACCATAATTTATTCTACTGTCACCATAATAACTACTACTGCCATCATCACCATTACTATGAACTTCATCACCACAACTATCATCATCATCACTACAAATTTCACCATCCTCACTACTACTCACCATCATCACTAATACTCACACCATCGTCACTACCATCATCACTACTGTCATTATTATCACTACAACTATCATCAGTACTTGTCACCATCATCACTACTATTATGACCATCATTACTACTACTGTCACCATCATATCTACTACTGTCATCATCATCAATACAACTACAACCATCATCACTACAATTATCACCATTATCACTACTATCACCATCAATCCAAATATTACTACCATCACTTCTAATGCCAACTAAACTAACTTAACCTAGCAAATGCGTAGCGAGATGTTTTCGCTCCCAGAACGCCATCATTGCTGGGGGGGGGGGGGGGGTCCCGGAGAGTTGGGGGGGAGGGTCCAGGAGGGGGTGGGGGGAAACCATATTTTGGACCTAAAATCATAACTATTGCATAAATTCAAAAAAATATTTTTTGACTGACTTTTGCATTCACGCAACAAATGTTCGTGTGAAATTTGGTGAAAATCCGTCCAACGGTCTAGGAGGAGTTCCGAGACAGACGGACGACGATGACGACAGATTTTTTTTTTGTGTGGTACCCACTATACGGGGGGGGGGGGGGGGGGGGGGGCGATAACAAACTCTGCTTACGCAGAGTTGATAATTTAAGGGAGCCCACCTCGCTTTTTTGTTCTCTTTATCTCCCTCTCTCTCTCTCTGGCTTGTATCCATTCGGCCTCATTCAGCGTACTGTTTTAAGACGTTTACCCCCATCCAGGCGTCAATATTTTCCTGGCGAGCAGTAGCGAGCCAGCATATATATATATATATATTTGTTTTGACAGCAAGCTAAATTTGTAAATTTTTCGATAGAAAAATGTCTCTGGCGAATCCGGATTTCTCCATACAATGCTAGCTCGCTTCGCTCGCCAGGAAGAAATCGACACCTGGATGGGGATAAACGTCTTAAAACAGTTGGCTGAATGGGGCTGAATGGATACAAGCTAGGGAAATAGAGAAAAGGAGACAAAGATAAAAAAAAGCAGGTGACCCCCCCTTAAACCTGCGAAGGTCAAACAGCAATATAATCTAGTATTTTGTCACTCGTATCATTCTAAACTTAAAACAAAAATATCATTGAATACTTATGAAGCCCAATCAAGTACTTTTTTTTTTTTGCAATCGAATCATACCAAACTGAAAAAACATCATGCAAACTGAATTCCATTGTAAACACAGAACTCCCACACATAGATATTAACCAGGGGCCAGGTACTCATAGCATTTACGGCACTTTATATTAACCAGGGGCCAGATACTCATAGCATTTACAGCACCTTATATTAACCGGAGGCCAGATACTCATAGCATTTACGGCACCTTATATTAACCAGGGGCCAGATACTCATAGCATTTACGGCACCTTATATTAACCAGGGGCCAGATACTCATAGCATTTACGGCACTTTATATTAACCAGAGGCCAGATACTCATAGCATTTATGGCACCTTATATTAACCAGGGGCCAGATACTCATAGCATTTACGGCACTTTATATTAACCAGAGGCCAGATACTCATAGCATTTACGGCACCTTATAACCCGGTGGATCATATATACTTTAATTAATTTCATTGGGGGTGTGGTGGTGAGATTAATAAAACTAATATTAACCAGGGGCCAGATACTCATAGCATTTACGGCACTTTATATTAACCAGGGGCCAGATACTCGTAGCATTTACAGCACCTTATATTAACCAGGGGCCAGATACTCATAGCATTTACGGCACCTTATAATTATTAACCAGGGGCCAGATACTCATAGCATTTGCGGCACTTTATATATACCAGGGGCCAGATACTCATAGAATTTACGGCACCTTATATTAACCAGGGGCCAGATACTCATAGCATTTACGGCACCATATATTTACCAGGGGCCAGATACTCATAGAATTTACGGCACCTTATATTAACCAGGGGCCAGATACTCATAGCATTTACGGCACCTTATATTAACCAGGGGCCAGATACTCATAGCATTTACGGCATCTTATCTCCATCTCATCATCCTATCCTGGAGACATTAATACCAAAATTCAAGTCATAACTGGGTATTATAACATATGATGGCTAGTTTTCCTAAGTAAGAGGATGCTATGATGTCGTGGGTAAAGAATTAGCTATTAATTGATTGGTTTGTTATGCCTCTCAACTCATCGTATCTTAAGACACCTTTCAATATCCAGACCCAGTATGTGCTATAATTTGTGAATTCGTGCTTAACTAGTACATGCAATTGAACATATAAAACGTCACAAAGCAATATGAGATATACTTCGTGCACTCGAACCATAATGTAATTAAACAAAATAGAGAAGTATTTTGTGTATTTAATTCACTGTAAGCCGGATAATATATTAACAGGTAACAACAGCACAATCCACTCATCCTGTGATGTTAGAACATTCGCTTTATAACCACGGCGGTTGAGTGGATAGCACGCTCACGTGTGAATCTGTTTGACTTGGGTTCGATCCCAGTTAAGGCGGACATAAAATTATTTAATGTGTGTGGTAGTACGTCCTAGCGTTTTTCACAAGCTTGTGTTTCACATGCTCCCAGTCGGGGGACACCTCGACGACGTATACAAACTAATAACACACACCACAAAGCCACTTCAACAGATTCCTCTCTCTCTCCAACACCCTTTCTCCCCTCTCAACACTCTTCGAAAAGTAGATAAGAGGTGCCGTTGTAAAGGCATATCCCTCAATACCTTAACCTGACCTGATAACACCCAATGCCTCTATTCATATAGCTGTAAATAGGAACCTGGAGATAGTGGGCATCTGTTACGTTCCATCCGGGGAGGTAAACTGTGGTAACCTGGATAATAATGCAGAAGTCCTTGTGTACCAGGCTGGGTAACTCATCCGAGTTGTCCACTATAGGCTCCAACTTACAAAGTGCAGCCAAGCGTATGGAGCCCCCCCCCCCCCCCCCTTTGTTTTCCTTGGTTTTGGTTTTGACACGGTACAGGTTTTAGTATATGTATAGGTTTTGTATATCAAAATGCAATTGCAAAAACAAACAAACAAATAAAATTATAAGTAAAGAAATGCATAAACCATTGTTGTGCACTTGATATTATAAGCTAAATTATTATATACATCAACACACACATTTATTATTCAATCAAATATATGCCAGTTTGTTGTGTAGTATGTGAACTTTAAGCTGAAAAATAGAATGCAATTGAAAACATATGAAGGGTTACTCTGTGGAAGTATTATATACACCCATGGTTTCACTCTCACTGAAAAATATATACAATTACACACATAAATAACCAGCATGATTGTTTAGTTCGCTTAGTTTTAGCTGAGATGCGCAATCGAATAAACGGAATGATCGCATATCAATCTAAACTGAACATTCTATACTGTAACTAAAATATATTAGCTTCATGCATTCATATACCCTGTTCAATATAGCTAGGCTAGAAATCCCAACCTCAACCTCCCATAACTCAAAAAGGACTTCAGTATTTGAGCTGTTATCTCTACTATTTGGGAAAAGTTAACCAGTAAATAGGCGTGGAAAATTACAGCCCGTGTGCTCCAGTCCTCTCTCAGTTACCCGAGTCTAAAGTAAATGATTGCTGATCTTCTTATTATTGTTTGGTTATAGTTTTTATGTGTACACTCGAAAAAAAAGGAACAATAATCACAAATTAGTATCAGATTATTGTGTAATTTGTTCACTCCTAGCAGAATAAATACGTTTATTTGAATACATAAAAAGGCTACACATCAAAATAGCATCGCCTTCGTCCACTCGGCTCATGTTAAAGAGGAACATAACACCTAACTTAACAACTAAAAATGCCACACAGCCAGTCTGCCTATTCTAAATAGTACTCCACAACTAGACAGTTTGCTATTTCCTTGCTGATTATGTATTCGTAATATTTTGTGTTAACCCATACAGTACCAGGGACGTCCTATTCATCCTATTCTGGCCGTTTCTAGACGATTTTATTAAGTTACGAAGGGCCTCTAGCAATAATTATGGCTTCAAACTATCTCAACCAACCCATTTAACTACCACAGATCCTTCCTAAGCTGCATAAAATCGTCTAAATATGGCTAGAATAGAATAGAAAACACGTCGCTGGTACTCAAAGGGTTAACCTATCTCATATTGTTGACGTAAGCTATTTTATAGTTTAAGGTATTTGCATTTTATTTTGTGCTATAGTTTTGTTCTATAGCTTTACCTTCCTTTCTAGTATACATTTATCTTTTTATTTTGTTAACATATGGGTCCTCTATTCAGAGGGAGCTAGCACGTCAAGTATATGGTAATTCGGCTTGTCGCATGAGAAACGGGCCTCATGTTTTGAATAATAACGATAATAATAATGATACTACTACAACTACTACAACTACTACCACTACTACTACTGCTATTATTACTACTACTAGTAATAATACAAACATAACAATAATACTAACAGGAACACAAACATAATATCAGAAATACTGCGGCCTCACAGAAATATATGAGCCATCCTGTTGTGTACTCAGCCACTACTCTGCCGTTCCTCATAACCAGTCCCACACACTCTCTCTCTCTCTCTGGTCCTACTCTCTCATTATGTTTTTTTTAAAGTATATTATTTATTTTATTTTGTTACATATACTTTATTTATTTTTTACACCTGAACCATTACTAAGAAGAAGAAAATGAAATACACTTTGCAAATGTAATAAGGCACGCCCACCCTTAGTGTAGTTATCACTCCACATCTTCTATATACTCCGTTACACTCTTACTACCATCAATACTCTGTTACACTCTTACTACCAGCAATACTCTGTTACCCTCTTACTACCATCAATACTCTGTTACACTCTCACTACCATCAATACTCTGTTACACTCTTACTACCATCAATACTCTGTTACACTCTTACTACCATCAATACTCTGTTACACTCTTACTACCATCAATACTCTGTTACACTCTTACTACCATCAATACTCTGTTACACTCTTACTACCATCAATACTCTGTTACACTCTTACTACCATCAATATTCTGTTACACTCTTACTACCATCAATACTCTGTTACACTCTTACTACCATCAATACTCTGTTACACTCTTACTACCATCAATACTCTGTTACACTCTTACTACCATCAATACTCTGTTACACTCTTACTACCATCAATACTCTGTTACACTCTTACTACCATCAATACTCTGTTACACTCTTACTACCAGCAATACTCTGTTACACTCTTACTACCAACAATACTCTGTTACACTCTCACTACCAACAATACTCTGTTACACTCTTACTACCAATAATACTCTGTTAATACTCTCACTACCAATAATACTCTGTTACACTCTTACTACCATCAATACTCTGTTACACTCTTACTACCATCAATACTCTGTTAATACTCTCACTACCAATAATACTATGTTACACTCTTACTACCATCAATACTCTGTTACACTCTCACAACCATCAATACTCTGTTACACTCTTACTACCATCAATATTCTGTTACACTCTCACTACCATCAATACTCTGTTACACTCTTACTACCATTAATACTCTGTTACACTCTCACTACCATCAATACTCTGTTACACTCTTACTACCAACAATACTCTGTTACACTCTTACTACCATCTATACTCTGTTACACTCTTACTACCAACAATACTCTGTTACACTCTCACTACCATCAATACTCTGTTACACTCTTACTACCATCAATACTCTGTTACACTCTTACTACCATCAATACTTTGTTACACTCTTACTACCAGCAATACTCTGTTACACTCTCACTACCAACAATACTCTGTTACACTCTTACTACCATCAATACTGTTACACTCTCACTACCATCAATACTGTTACACTCTTACTACTAACAATACTCTGTTACACTCTTACTACCATCAATACTCTGTTACACTCTTACTACCATCAATAGTCTGTTACACTCTTACTACCAGCAATACTCTGTTACACTCTCACTACCAACAATACTCTGTTACACTCCTACTACCATCAATACTCTGTTACACTCTTACTACCATCAATACTCTGTTACACTCTCACTACCAACAATACTCTGTTACACTCTTACTACCAACAATACTCTGTTAACACTCTCACTAACATCAATACTCTGTTACACTCTCACTACAAGCTGCAATACTCTGCCATATTTTCACTACCTATAACTTCTCATAAACATACTGTATATTTTGTGCACTCAATCACCTGTAAGAATGACAAATACTTATAATTGAAGATTTTTTGTTAACAAGCAACCTAGTAAGGATCAGTAGGTATGTTGTTGCTTGCTTTCCTTTGTATTCCTTTGTAAGACATAGGAATCCTGCACAGCAATATGAGCCAGCATAATGTGTAGAAGGTCCACTGGAGCTAAACAAAGATATTACAATGGACACTATAAGACCCTTGCACATTAAGAGAGCCCATCTCGTTGTTTCTCTTTCTATCCCTCTCTCTTTGGCTTGTAACCATTTGGCCCCTTGCAGCCTGCTGTTTTAAGACGTTTACCCCCATCCAGGTGTCAATATTTTCCTGGCGAGCGGTAGGGAGCCAGCATATATATATTTTTGTTATGACAGCAAGCTAAATTTGTACATTTTTCGATAGAAACATTTCTCCGGCAAAGCCGGATTTCTCCATACAATGCTGGCTCGCTATCGCTCGCCAGGAAGAAATCGACACCTGGATGGGGATAAACGTCTTTAAACAGTTGGCTGAATGGGGCCGAATGGATATAAGCCAGGGAAAGAGAGAAAAGGAGAGAAAGATACAAAAAAGCCGTTGACCCCCCTTAAACAAAAGGGACTATGTTGTGCACCTGAGTCGATATAAAGGCCTTAACCATATTTGGGTGGAGGGGGTCGTTTTGGACATCCTCTATTTCGATCTATAAATCTGGGGATTTTATGTCGTTTTCTCCCCCTTAGTTTGGCGATAATGAGACGCTTCACTCCATGCAGGTGTCGATTTTTGTTTCTGGGTGAGCGATAGCGGCGTTCGGCTGGGGCATTTGTCTACAGAAAAATGTGAAAATATAGCTTGATGGTGATCTGGGTATAATTTTGTAGTATGAAGGAAGTTTGGGAAAGTGTTGTTGTTAGCTTAGGGGACACGGTAAAATACATTGCTCGAAAATGTCAAAGACAAGCAAACTCCTCCATAATAAATGAGCCAAATATCCTAATTGGGAGGTGCTTGTTGTTGAGTGTGAAATAAATAAATTAGATTAACCCCCAAGACGTCGGACCAGATAGAGTTGACACCAAACACATAATACAGAACACAAGGCGGCCCCACAACATCTTCCAGCCTGTTGTTTTGTGTGTGTGTGTGTGTGTGTGTGTGTGGCTCAGTCCGACTCTATTAAGGACAGGTTGGATTTTTCTGGACCCCCTTCTCCCTCATGCTTAGCACCATTAGTTTTGAGATCTTAAGACGTTCATCCCATTAGTTTCGCGATTTTACGATCTGCTGTCCCATTGAAGTGTTGATTGTTTCTTGGAGAGGGGTAGCGAGCCTGTAATTTAGGAGGAACGGGCCTTCGTCCAGGATAAATTTATCTCGAAGGTGGGTGTAGGGGATACATTTATCTCGAAAGGGGGTGTAGGGGATATTTGTTAAAGCTTGATGGAGGTCTTGGGAGGAAATTAAAATTTATAAATATTTATTAAATTAATAAATAAATTAATATAAAAAATCACTAATCAATGTAAATATCTCGTTAATCCAAACTTAAAACCCTACCGTTACGATGACGCATTTGTTCACTATATTCTAGCTGACATTAAACGATTCTATACAGCTTGGGAAGGACCTAAAACAATAAAAAAGGAAAAACATAAACCAATCAATACTTTGATTCCCATAGATCCATTCTAAACTTATCAATATCGTATAATAATAGCCAAAATAAAAGGATGCAAAGCTTCATGGTGTTGTATACTGAACATAATGATAAATACGATCCAATGCATTAAGAATCCCTCACAACAATGTTGCTGAGGCAGCTGTGCAGTCCACCATGCACTCTGCCGCTCCTAAGCAATACTCCCCCACACTCCCTAAAGCCGCTGTCACACGAGCGCTTTTTCCGTCAATTTTCCATGAGCAAGTTTTTTCTCGTATTATTTCGGGACATTTTCGCGCCGGTATCGACAACTAGAGTGAAGGTAGATTATGTTAGGCCGCTGAATTCTGATAAAGTGTAGTGTTTTAAGCTGCCAGAACATAATTGCCCGTAACAATTGCTCGAAAATGCTCTCGTGTGACTCCGGCTTAACTCCTTCCACATACTGCGTCCACTTATCACTAGCCCATCCGACGTTAGAGTGGTGCTTTGCTTTAATTATTATTGACGGTTTTGATTGTTCTTACCGCTTTCGAACTATTTGTTTGTAGTTTGACCCCTAACCCCAAAAAATGTTTTCCCAAATCTCCCTCAAGCTACAAAAATATAAATGCTCCCTATACTTTCCTTCAAGCTAGATATATACATTTTTCGGTAGAAAAATGTCCCGGTTTCCCCTTTATTGAAGGTTCGCTATCGCTCACCCAGCAAAAGATCGTCACCTGAATGGGTTAAGCCATAATGTAAAGAAGAATACAATACAATTTAAAATCTAGACCCCCCCCCCCCCACACCACCACCACCACCACACACACAGCAATATTAGCTGGCTTGTTGTGTAGTCGGGCACCACTCCGCCTCTCCTAAACAATACTCGGCCACACTCTCCCTCGCCGTAACTCCTCCCTAACTTTTCTCATCTTAGCCGGGGTGGGCAGATCGGTATTGTCTCGTTGCTGGCGGGGAATTGTAATGCTAGTTGGGGGAGCTACTGTGGCTTTTTGGCTGTGACTTGGACGTTATTATTGTTTTATTGCGGGGCGGTTGAGTACAGTTGCTATTTTACTTTTATTGTGTTGGTTTGTTTAGTATGGTTGTTTGGATTATAGATGCCTTATTCAGTACGAGTGACGTCCTTTTCATCTAAATGTACAGTACGTGAAATCCAATGAAGAAGACGTCACCGGTACTGCAGGTGTTAATTTTCTCTTGATATTACATATATTTTTATTGCGTCGAAGATGGAGTCCTATCAATGATAAACACAATTTGTTTCACGTTATTTATGTGTTTGTCTCTTTAGTTATTACTGAAATATAGGAGGAAGATACATATAGCCCATAAAATGGCTCATGTCATTTGAGAGCCATTGATTGTTCTTCTACACGTTAAATTTAGTAGTACAATATCTTAACAACTTATACTTGCAATAAAGCGAAATCAGGTGAGTATATACAGTGGGTGATTATTGCATACATGGTAGAGTATATACAGTGGGTGATTATTGTATACATGGTAGAGTATATACAGTGGGTGATTATTGTATACATGGTAGAGTATATACATTGGGTGATTATTGTATACATGGTAGAGTATATACAGTGGGTGATTATTGTATACATGGTAGAGTATATAATTGGGTGATTATTGTATACATGGTAGAGTATATACAGTGGGTGATTATTGTATACATGGTAGATATATACAGTGGGTGATTATTGTATACATGGTAGAGTATATACATTGGGTTGATTATTGTTATACATGGTAGAGTATATACAGTGGGTGATTATTGTATACATGGTAGAGTATATACATTGGGTGATTATTGTATACATGGTAGAGTATATACAGTGGGTGATTATTGTATACATGGTAGAGTATATACAGTGGGTGATTATTGTATACATGGTAGAGTATATACATTGGGTGATTATTGTATACATGGTAGAGTATATACAGTGGGTGATTATTGTATACATGGTAGAGTATATACAGTGGGTGATTATTGTATACATGGTAGAGTATATACAGTGGGTGATTATTGTATACATGGTAGAGTATATACATTGGGTGATTATTGTATACATGGTAGAGTATATCATGGGTGATTATTGTATACATGGTAGAGTATATACAGTGGGTGATTATTGCATACATGGTAGAGTATATACAGTGGGTGATTATTGTATACATGGTAGAGTATATACAGTGGGTGATTATTGTATACATGGTAGAGTATATACAGTGGGTGATTATTGTATACATGGTAGAGTATATACAGTGGGTGATTATTGTATACATGGTAGAGTATATACATTGGGTGATTATTGTATACATGGTAGAGTATATACAGTGGGTGATTATTGTATACATGGTAGAGTATATACAGTGGGTGATTATTGTATACATGGTAGAGTATATACATTGGGTGATTATTGTATACATGGTAGAGTATATACAGTGGTGATTATTGTATACATGGTAGAGTATATACAGTGGGTGATTATTGTATACATGGTAGAGTATATACAGTGGGTGATTATTGTATACATGGTAGAGTATATACATTGGGTGATTATTGTATACATGGTAGAGTATATACAGTGGGTGATTATTGTATACATGGTAGAGTATATACAGTGGGTGATTATTGTATACATGGTAGAGTATATACAGTGGGTGATTATTGTATACATGGTAGAGTATATACAGTGGGTGATTATTGCATACATGGTAGAGTATATACAGTGGGTGATTATTGTATACATGGTAGAGTATATACAGTGGGTGATTATTGTATACATGGTAGAGTATATACAGTGGGTGATTATTGTATACATGGTAGAGTATATACAGTGGGTGATTATTGTATACATGGTAGAGTATATACAGTGGGTGATTATTGCATACATGGTAGAGTATATACAGTGGGTGATTATTGCATACATGGTAGAGTATATACAGTGGGTGATTATTGTATACATGGTAGAGAATATACAGTGGGTGATTATTGTATACATGGTAGAATTTTAAGAGAGACAATGCTGTGTCTAGATAAGGTGCTTCCATCTTCTGCAGCAAAATGCAGCAAGCAAGAACTCGGATCCTCTCAATACTCTCGGGAACTATCAAGATAACAGGGTACTGTAAACTTATATTTCCAAGGTCGAGACAATACAATGGTTTAAGGGGGGATGGGCCGGTTTGCTGGACCACTTTCTCCCTCATGTTGAGCCCCGTTAGTTTTCAGATGATAAGATTTTTGCTCCACTAGTTGGTCAATTTTAATACCTTTTGCCCCATTTCTTCGTCAATATTTAGACCTTTCGTGCTATTTAGGTGTCGATTTTTTCCCTGGCGAACGATAGTGAGCCTGTAATGTTGAAAGAACCAGTCTTCGGCCGGCTCATTTTTTCTACCGAAAAATGTACAAATTGTTCTAGAAGGGGGATGTAATGGATGTTTTTTTTGTTTTTTTATTTGATGGAGGTCTAGGAGGAAACTAGAAAAATAATGAATACCTGCAAAAATCGACCAAAAAGTGAACCATCCCCCTTTAAGAAAGTGTGTCTGTATGTGTGTAGGTCTGTCAGCCCGCATTATTAAATATATCGAAACAGGATTAGTGAAACATGATAATTACTTCAAATTGGCCAAATCCCTACACCAAATACATTTTCGGTTTGGATTGGACGATTCTCCACCATCTCCCACTGTCCCACATTTCCCTATTCCCCACTAATGTGTGCAGTGGGGGTCAGAAACAATTGTTATATAATCTTCAGGAGTAATTCAACATTGAGAGTTAGCATGGCCACTGTCAAGCTTCATTGCAAGAGGGACATATTATACCATTGGGCATCCTTCCACACACATTTTTCACATCAAGGTCTTTGTGTTTGGAATATTTGCTTGAATTTACAGACATACTGAATTCACGATATTGACGATATATCATAGCTATACAGGAAGAAGATTGATTTTTTTATTGTAGTTATTTTATGACATTGGCCATTTTTTTCAGCACATAACCTG